>CM062816.1:794616164-794944809 GCA_031772625.1 Pinus tabuliformis | reverse complement strand
TTAATAATTTATTTATTATTAAATATCTAATTAGTTCTACAATTTTTATTCTATATTTTATGTTAAAATTAAAGTCTCTAAACATTTTTAATCTAATATATTTTATTTTATTTTATTTGTATCCTAAGCTTTTTTATGTGTGCAATGGAGGGAAATGATGGAGGGGTGAAAAAAATGGACGGCAGGGCATGAAGGGTGTAGCAGGGTGATGAAGGATTAGGAAAAATGAAATCAACCAACCTCAATCAAGCTCGATGTCTTCATCATAGGAGCAATGCAAAATAAACAGCTGAAGAATCAAGTTACCTATAATTATAGGATACTAACAACTTCGACACTTGAATAGTGAGATGATGAGGCCAATATATTTTTGGGTACAGACTACCGTAGAAGGGTACATAGTCAAATTTGCAGTAGAAAACTATCGGTCCTTTTCAAAGGTGGACACAGTGTTCAGATCGGGGTTAAGAGGGAAACTTGTGAACAAAGTGCCTTTCTAGATTAAGATGTTGATGGTGGAAGAAGGATTGTTACCTTTACCAGAGCAACTATGGTAGAGTAAAACCCCAGTACTAGGGGAGGGGCCTAAGGGGTGAATGCTACCATTTGGGGAAATGTAGATGTTGTTGAAGGAATGGACATAGAAGTATTGCGAAGAGCTAGAGATATTAGGGCAGCAAGGGAGCACTACTAGCAGAGAAGTGGTAGGAAAGAGAAGTACAAGTGTTGAAGAAAAGATGTATAGGGCCCCACCAAGTAGGAGTGGTGTCAGGGATCCCGAAAGTAGGAAAGCATATGGAGAATGACGCATAATAAGAAATGGATGTCGCCTGGATAGATAGGAGCTAGGAGAATGACAAGGACCCTTCCTTACAGGTTGCGAGTAAGATGTCAGAAGGAAGCACTTGCGGAAACTACGAAGAGGAGACGGAAGGTGAGATGTGTGATGTGATGATAAGATTGTTTGTCAAAGATGATATGTCAGTTATAGTTTAGTAGAAGAATCCCCAAAGGTCAGGTAATGTTCACCCGACCTTCCCATTGTGCTTTACAAAATTGTTGCTAAGTTTATTGAAGTAATACAAGTACACAATGTGCATGCAAAATACAAAGCTAGTTTTAATACATCTAATAGCAATGTTAGTATATAGGGTTAAAAGGATCTCAACAACTTGAAAACCAAGGATTTGTGCTCTTAGCACACACCTGAATCAACATGGCATGGGTCTTGTTAGCGCTCAAATCTGCCTCAGGTTGAAGGAGGCAAAACTCAAGGCCACATCAAACCAAGCTCAGCCTCGTAGCTAGCCCTACGAGGACAGCAGAGGGCTCTCTCCGGGTCTATCTCGGCAAAAGGTCTTCAAAGGGGCTGAGATGACTCAAAATTAATACTGATTTTAGGCTAGTAAGGAGATAGGAAAGTTTGATTTAGATTTTTGAGTTTTTTGTTGGAGAAACGGGAAAACCAATTTTGGGTCCGGGGATTGAGGTCAGATCTTTGCAGAATTCGAGTTGGGGCGAGGTAGGCAGTAGTCTTGATGCTTTTAATCAGGTGTATGGATGTATCAGAATGACAAGGAGCTGAAGAGGGCAAAGGAGAATATGGATCCTCTCCAAACTGGCGAAAAAACATGTAAAACTAAACAAATTTAAAGGAAGAGCATTGTAAACAATGAATTCAACCTCATTTACTCATTCATTTAGTTTCAGAAGCATAAGGAGGGAATGGCATACATTTAAACATGAATAAACTTACAATAACTGAGAGAAACACCATCAAGAACTGAAAGCCACAAGAATCCCAACAGGTGCTTGCAAAACCTCTGATCTTTCCTTAGCCAAAATATGAAAAATATGTACAATAGTGTGCCAAAATCTTCCCAAGAGTCCAACCTCTGCTACCCACAGAAAATTTACATATATAGATCAAGCCAACCCATTCCCTAACCTCTAGGTGTCGAGCTCCTCCTTCTAGGAGCAGTTTGAACAAATTCTAAACATGGAGCAAGAATCTAGGTGACCAAAACAACCTGCCTCTAAAAAGAAGGAAACTGATTCATTACATTAATTTTTTGCTATTTTGTGAATGAATCATCTAGAATAAGGTAAATAGGTGCCAAGTTACTTTACACATCAAATTACATCATGTTGGGTCAAAAATCACATCAAGAAGTGAAACTGGTGAAAACTGGCCGAATTCCTGAGCTGGAGGATGAAAACTTGACCAAAAACCTCTATGCGAGCGCACCTTTCAGCCTGTTTTTGGGGCACTTCCCGACATCAAAATCAAGCTCACAATAGCTGGTTGGAAAGCTCTGGATGTCTGCTATCCAGCCCAAGTGGAATTTCCAAATTTGGAGCTCATTTGCCCCCTCAAAATTGCATTCTCCCAGAAGTACTTCCTGCTATTGCAAAAGGTGGCAGGAGGTGGTGGTTTTCATGGTGTTTTTAGGCCTTTTGATCATCCAGAACTTGATGAAATGCTTCAGAATAACTGAGCATGCATAACTTACCATGACAAACCCAAAAATACAAAGTTTTCCTCCAGCAAGTGTCCCAATCAAAAGCGAGCGCGTCGACGCGCTACTCGTACAGCTGAAAAAACTGTTTTTGGGACCAAAAATTTGAAAATGACAAAAATTTCTCCGAATTTGCTCAAATTCGGAGTGAAGACCCTCCATCATGTGTCATGCTTAGCCAGCGAAGCCTCGGCCAAAACTCGAAGTGGATCTAGCCTCTTTCGCCGTTTTAGTGCTTTGCTCAACCTCCTTTTCAAAATCTTCATTTTTGCTTTGCCGACATGCATGCGAGCCCAATAATGATGTTTCATGTGACGGAGCATGTCTTTGTCTCTATTGGCCTTCACCAACAACTCCTCCAGATGTCGATTGACTTTCTCAAGCCAAAATTGCCGCTCAACAGGTGTCAAATCGCCAGGTCTTTTTCGGGCCAACCTTCGGTCTTCACGAATTTGTCGCAGCTCTATAAGTGTATGCTCATCCTCTAGCTGCTTATTGTGCTGCTCCAAATATTTGATCAGACATTCTGCCTTCTGTAACTTCTCGTTCAAGCTATCAATCTCGACCTTCTGCTCTTGGATGATCTCTTTCAGCTTTGAGCTAGGAGGGCTCCTATCCACATCACTCAATGCAACATCAACATCATGACCACCTGAATGGCCCTCCTCATATATTGACCTCTTGCCTCTGTCCTAAACCTGTACCTGTACTAAAGAAGAAGGCGAGACCCCTTCCACACCATGTGGAGATAGTACTCGTCGTGTAGCTGCAAATAAGGCCCTGTGGCCTCGCTGATATGTCACATACACTGGAGCATTGACATGCTCGGTCTCAGGAATGTCAAATTGATGTGAAGGCTCTCCCTCATCATGAACTATCTCTAGAGGTGGCTGTGGCGCTGTGAAAAATTCACGAGAAATAAAATCCTCCCAAGTAATGCCCTGCTGTGCCAACTGATGAACCACTATGATCTTGATCAGTGCATAATGATAAATACTTCTATGTTGCTGTGTTGGGGTCTTCTTTTGTACAAGAAACACCATCCTCTCTATGTTGCGATACATGAAGTGTGGAATTTTCATCATACGTACCCTTGTAAAATGCATCAACAAACGGACATGGTACGCATAAAGACGCGAGAATCTGCCCTCACAACTGAAATACCGAATGATGAGTTTCATCAAAGGTTCATACTCATCACTTAGGTATTGGAAAGGAAAAACCTGCTCAGGTGCCTCATATACCCAGGTTTGATGTACTGCTCATAGTAGGATTTCTCTAACTGCTGACGCTTATTCCATTTCTCTCCAATATTTGGTATCCCAGTGGCCTTTGCAATAGTCTCTGGTGACAAAATGAAATCAACTCCGGCGAGGTTTACATGACCATCATGTAAATGTAGAACAAACAAACGAGCTAGTTCACGATGATGCTGGATTTGTGAAATTAGCTCACAATAGTGATAGCATGACTGATAGCGAAAACAATCCATTGCAAGCGGGCAAGCCTGCAATTGAACCAAAGAAGTAGGCTCTTCCCTGAGATGCTTACCACCTTTGCCACCTCTGTGAGGCCTCCGTGGCACATTACCCTCTGTTGTGGAATCACTGTCATTCTCCTGCTCATAAACTGAATCTGTGTCTGACATGGCTCTGAAAACACGATGTTTGCAAGCTTTGTATGTTGATATAGGTGTGGTGAAATCACAATTTCAATGCATACTCAAAACCCAAATATGTTTACCAAAGCATCATAACAACCAAGCCATAATGGTAATAACTCTGTTTCAGTGTATTGGCATAAAACAGTCACTGTTTTGATCACAAGGACAGTTTTGACAAATGAACAAAAGTATAATGTGCACCCTTTGTAATGTTGGCTAAAACTTGACAAATGAGTATGGGACTATATTTCACCATGGAGAATGGGAAAGTCTTCACAAATCCACCCACATGTCTTTAAAAAACCCTAAGGATTGATTTTGGTATGAGCATAGGGTTTCACTTTTCTACACCCAACACATCAAATTTCCCACCTTATACACTCTACAAACATTTTAAAATTGAGTGAGAAGCCATGAAATACCTACTTGCAAGCTTTGGAGTCGATTTGGCAAGATCTGGTTGCATTAACAAAAAGTTTTTGGTGCTGTGACTGTGTGCGTAGCGCACGAACCCAACGCGTAGCGCCTGTGGTTTTTTTACACTGGGCGGTGAGGCCCAGTGCGTAGCGCACTATGTGCGTAGTTGTATGGGTAGTGCACGCCTCCAAAACTCTGTCCACATGTATGAAACATGGCTTGGGCCTTCCAAAAGCTCAAACACGATTTTGCCTTGGGATTTTTTGAACAAATGGACTTGTTTGCCCCTTTTGTATGTGAACAAAATATCTTATCAAATCAGATTTGATTTAAATTTGTTTCATTACCCACTTTATAATGTTTCAGCACTTTTTCACATTTGGTCTTTTAATACAATACTGCTCTTTGACTTTCTCTTGCTTTTCTGAGTTTTGGACTTATAATACTTTGTTGATTTTTGCTGGGATCCGACATTTTGGCTTTTGAAAAGATCAGAGGCTTGCTCTGAAACTTTTTTGAGATAAAACAAATACAATTATTTACAATAACAATTTTTAGTTCCAAAACAGAGTTTTGGACTAAAAATGTTTTTAAATGCTTTCTGAGAAAAATATTAAATGAGAATCTTTTGAAACCAACCTCATGGCCTGCGGGCTTTTATTATGTGCATGCAAAGGACTGAAAACCCTAAACTCTAGGACTAAAGACTTTTTAACGAAACTAACCTTTTATGACGATGAATGCAATGATCATATACATTTTTGACTAACCCTGCAGGGACAAGCATGAGGAACACAAGACAACCAAACCCCCTCGTCAGTCAATGGCATGCCCCTAACGAAATGCAACGAAGTGGAACGAGCGAGACACCTAAAAATGATATGCAAAAGCGAAAAGATCTCTGACGGAGGGCTGTAAGGACCGACTCTAACATTGGCTCCAATGGGGATGGTGGCTCCTTGGAGATGCCAAGAATGGCAGATCTCTGGGAGAGCAGACCAGTGCTTTCATCCATTGGGCGATGGAGTCATTATTTCAACAATTAACACAAAACTTTGACACATTTATTGACCGCAGATTTGACTGAAAACTGAATACAACTCTGACAAAACTGACTCAATTTTAAAACTGAAAGGACTGATAAAACTGACTCGACAAATCTCAAACCAACTAATCTTCATCTCCAGAATTATAGCCTTCGCTGCGGGCCCCAGACTGAAGATGAGAGATCAGTACACACATGCAATAGAACAGAAGTAAAACGATATATACAATGATGATGAAATGAGCAGAAAATACTCAGAAGTGGTATCGCTTTAGCAGCCGACCATTGATCGGCCCTCCAGGACAATCATCTCCATTCATTTCCTTGAGAAGAAAAGCGTTTTGACCACGATATGCTGCAATCTTATAAGGACCCTTCCATAAATTTTCAAATTTGTCGTGCTTTCCTTTATCTTCATTCCGGGCATCCCACTTCAAAACTACCTCATCTAGCTGAAACTTATCTGTTTTTGCCTTCCTATCATAAATCTTCTTTATGCGCTCCTGCAACTTGAAAGTATTTTGAAATACTTCCTCTCGTGTCTGCTGTAAATGAATCATCTGATTAATCCTCCTCTGCATGGGATCTTCCTCACTACCAGCTTCTTGAAGCAATTTGACTACCAGAATAGCAAGCAAAGTAGGAAAAACCGCGTCTGTCCCGTACACCAACTCGAAAGGAGACATGCCAATAGACTTTTTCTGACTTACCCTATCAGCCCACAGTGCATTCACTAATTTCTTGTGCCAGCCCTTTTTATTGATTTCCAGCAACTTTTTGATGATATTTACCAAGGACTTATTTGAAGATTCCGCCAACCCATTTCCTTGCGGATGGTAGGCAGTCGAATGCCCCAAGCTGATATTGTACTTATAGCAAAATTCAACAATTCTCTTCAACTTGAATTCCGCTGCATTATCTGTGATGAGCTTACTAGGACACCCAAAACGTGACAAAATATTATTTTCAAGAAAAGAGATAATTACCGCATTCGTGGCCTGTCGGGTGGGAATTGCTTCGATCCATTTTGTGAAGTAGTCTGTAGCTGTCAATATCCATCTATGCTGTCCTGACGATGCCGGATGGATTTCCCCGATGAAATCCAAGCCCCACTGCTGAAATGGTGCACTAACTTCAATTGGTTTGAGAGGCAAAGGCTGTAGTTTCTGCTTCCCTTCAAAAATTTGGCATTCGTGACAATTCTTAACAGCCTTATATACATCTGAAAATAACAAAGGCCAATAAAAACCTGCCCTTAGAATCTTATTTGCTGTGGTTTTCCAAAACAGATGGCCCCCGCTGTCACCTCTATGAAAATCTTCCACAACTCGCTTGGCTTCCTCCTCTACCAAACAATTCAACAACATTCCACTAGGATCTTTCCAATACAATGCAGAATTGAGTATGCAAAATTTGGCAACTTTCAATTTCAATGTTCTACTCTTATTTCTAGGCATCCGGGAGGTGAAGACAAATTTTGAAGTACGTATATAAATTTATAATGTTAGCATACCAAGGGGAAGAAACAAAAATTTCAGATACCTGATTTACCGGGCTCTCCTCATCTTCATCGGACATAGCAGCAATCAAATTTATATCCAGAACATGCAGATTTGTTTCAGCCATTAATTTGGCGAGTCCTTGTCCTTTTATCAGCTTGGTTGGTTTAATCTCCACATCATACTCTAACAACGCAACAATCCATTTACCCCGCCTTCCTTCTGGATCTGCCTGTACCAAAACATCTTTTACTGCTGCGTTAGGAACATATTCTATAATGTGGGAACGCAATATATACACACGGAAGTCTTTCAAGGCCTTTACAAGCGCAAGTGCTTGTTTTTCAATGATGTTGTATTTCAATGCTTCGTCCCTTATAATACGACTGAAAAAGGCAATGGGCTTCTCAACTCCATCCCTTTTTTGCATTAGTACAGCTGCCAAAGTGTGCTCAGAAGCAAATGAAAAAAAAATGAAGTCCTGTGTGTAGTCCGGGCTAATTAAAGTAGGGGTTGAAGAAAGAGCTAACTTTACCAAATTGAATGATTTCACTGCCTCTTCTGTCCACTTTAAATGACTGTCCTTTTTCAGCATGTTCGTGATTTCTCTAAGATGCTCGGCAAGATTTGGAATGAAACGACGCAGAAAATTCAGTTTGCCATTAAATGACTGTATTTCTTTCTTGTTCCGGGGTTGTTCAATCTGCTGGATGGCCTCAACACGTGCAGGGTCCACACGAATGCCGTCTTTTGATATGATGTGGCCAAGGAGCTTGCCTTCATCCATGGTGAAAAGGCTCTTTTTTGGATTCAGCGAAATTCCATATTTGCTGCACTTTTGGAAAACAATTTTCAAATGATATAAATGGTCCTCATCAGAATTTGAAAACACGGTTAAATCATCAAGGTAAACAACCAAAAATACATCTTTCTCATTGGCGAAAGCCATGTCCATTGCACGCTGAAAAGTGGCACCTGCATTTTTCAAACCAAACGGCATCTTTGCATAATGAAACGTTCCCCATGGAGTGGTGAACGCAGTCTTGTCAGGATCATCTTCATGCACTAAAATCTGATTGTATCCCGAATAGCCATCGAGTAGTGACATCCTTGATGCTCTAACTACTCGCTGCAATATATGGTCCATTTTGGGCAGCGGATAATTGTCTTTTAAGGACACCTTATTCAAATTTCTGAAGTCAATACATAAACGTATCTCACCGGTTTTCTTTCTTACGGGTACTAAATTTGATATCCAATCGGAAAATCTGATAGGCACAATGATTCCTGACTTATACAACCTGTTCACCTCTTTTTCTATTGATGGCAGCAGCTTAGGATTGATTCTCCTCAACTTTTGACAGAAAGGCTTCTGATTTGGTTTTATAGGGATAGTATGCTGAATGATATTAGTGTCATATGTTTTCAGATCTGAGTAATCCCAAGCAAAAGCATTAGAAAATGAAGACAACAATCTAACATACTCTTCCTTTACCTTTGGTGATAATGACTTTGATAGCTTTACCATCTTGGGATTCTTGGCTGTCCCAATGATTACCTCTTCAACACCTTTTTCAGTCGGTATCAATGTCGGTTTGCGGGCCACATCGTCTTGGTCAAACAGCTCCTCCAAAGGAATCAATCCCTTAGGAATAATGTTATCTTTAAGTTGCAGCACTTCCATTTGATTTACTTGTATATCAACATCACCATCATCATGTTCCGTATCTATGGAGGTATCTTTAAACTTACCCTTATTCTGCAGAAAATCATTAATCTCTTCATCATCCTAAAAGACTTGCCAACATCGCTGATTATCTGGAATGGTGGGGCGGTGTTTCACATGAATCTCGAATTTGTTGCTGGAATTCATTGGAATTTTTAAATTGCTTGTTGCCTTAGCCAGTCCATTAGCAACACCATTTTGTATGCGAGGCACACACGTCAAAGTATGATCAGAAAAGAGTTTCAAAATATCTAGAACTGCATTTCGATATGCTCTCATGCGAGGATTCTTGGCTTGAAATTCACCCTTCACCTGCTTTATCACCAACTCTGAATCACCATATACTGCAATTCTTTTTGCTTTCAGCTTTCTAAGAATCTTAAGGCCAGCAATGAGAGCCTCATATTCCGCTTCGTTATTAGAACAGTCAAATGCTAGTTTGTAGGAACATATTCTCACCTTGCTTGGAACCTTATCTGGAGCAGAAAATGGACTTCGAATCCACACACCAATTCCAGCACCGTCACTACCTATTGCGCCATCAAAATCCATGGTCCAAAGACCATCTTCATCCTCCTCCAAGTGCTGAAATTGTGTCAGCTCTGTTTTTCCTGTTTGTTGCCCATTATTTTCAGCTGATTGCTCCATAGTAGCTTGCTTTTCCCTTCTTTCTTTCTGCATAACTTCTCTAAAATTCTCAGTGATTTCTGGTATATCCTCTGCCTGAACTAGTTGACTATCTATATCATTAAAACTATCAGTAAACAAAACAAACGACTCCAATGCTGTATGTACATAGTTTACAGGATGATTGATTGGTTTTTCTTTGCTTGTTATCATGTATTTCATCTTCTGCTCTCGATATAGCTTTCTCATTTGACCGAAGACTGGAATTGTAGCATAAGAAAAATCTAACTGTAGTGTACCTTTCAACTTAGCCCCACAAGATCTTGAAAGCAGCGCATACCAAAACGCGGAGGAATGTCTGCCACAACCACATCCATCAAGACATTCTTAGCTGGAATTTGATCTAAGCTTACCACCAAATCCTTGATCAGTCCGATACACTTTACACGGCTGGAATCAAATGAATACAAATCATGGTATTTTCTTGTAATATCTAATCCCAACTTTTCCATGATTGCTTTTGGCATCAAATTGTGTGAAGCACCTGAATCAAACATAGCATTGTGTAATACATATTCATGCAACCTCAAACTAATATAAAAGGGAGGAACATCACTGTCAGGAGACTCACCATCTAAATCAGGCCCAAAAATCAATTCTGGCTGATCATCTTCAACATTTACTGTGTCAAACATTGGATCAAAATTCAGAATTTTGGAGACTTGACCTCGGTAGCTGCTATTCTTCATGATTTCAGTCAAAGGAATAGAGACTTTCAGTTTTGAAATTTCATTTTCCAAACTAAATGCCGAAACTCTTTCAACCTCTTTGACCGGAACTTCTCTTTTTTCAACTTTATCCCTCATTGTGTCTGGTGGCTGATTTACCTTGTCTACTGATGATGATTTACTAGCTGCGGGATCAATTATCTCTTTTCCTTTCTTTTGTGGTACAGGTGAATCATTTTTTTGCTGAAATCTCCTTCTTCTTCTAAATGGGGTTTATGGGAACATCTCGATTTATTAATGAGTATTGTTTCTATTGGGCGGACAAAGCATTCATGTATCCTCTTTGGTACTCCTCCGGTTCTTCTTCAAGTGCTGCATCATTTGATAGAATAAAATCCTCATCTTTGTGTGTGGCGGAGTTTTCCACATATTCTTCCTCTTCAGTGATGTAGATAGGCAGATCATCAGGAGTAAAGAAATGGTTTTCCTCCCCTACAGTATCACCATCATCATCAGATTCTTGACTAACAAAATTTTGCTGAAGAGGAGTCTTTACCTGCTGCTGAATTACCGACTCTTGTGTTCTTTGTTCACGCTGCTTAATTCTGAATTGTGGCTGTTGCTGACCATGGAAATTGGGATTGCGGATCTGCGGCTCCGGCTTGTCAAGAGTGAGCTTTTCGAACATCCTCTCTACCTTGCGAATTATCTGATCTGATGTAGAAGCTTCTTCCTTTATGGTCACTCTCTTTTCAGCTTTCATCCTGTCTCTTTTATCATTCAAATTTGCTTCAACACTAACAACAATCTTTTGCATATCCTCCAAGGTAGGCGGATCTCTGTCCCGTAATGAATAAGCCATCTCCAGATCAAAACCATCTAGGAATTTAAGAAGAGCTGATTTTCGAGATGGTCTTAAATCATCTGGAATAGCATTATAAACTGTATTAAATCTGATAACATAGTCTTGGACAGACTCACCAGGATTGCGTTTGATATTGTTATACTCGGCATTGATCTGAAGTGGATCTTTTCTGATTTCCCAATGATCTAGAAACTGTCTATGAAGCTCAGCCAATGTAGTTACACTTCTAGCTCCCAAGCCTCTCAACCATTTTCTTACCTCTCCTCCAAATGTTTGCACAAACAATCGCATAGTTACATCCTCCTCATCAATCTCATGTAAATCACAAAAATAGGCCATTCTGTCTATGTGTTGCTGAGCGGAAACACTTTGAGGAGTGCCATCAAATATAGGGATCTTACTCTGATAATCCGCGGGCATATCATGCAATTACTGAGGTAAAGCAAGAGGTGCAAAACGAGCAGCCATTGCTCTTGACGGATTTGGTCTGGGGGTTGTTTGAGACGGTGTATGCAGAGGAGTAACAATGTGGGATGAAGAAGGAGAATTTACTGCATACTTTTGATATGTGATGATAGGTTGCAAGGGAATAGTGGGAATGAAAGGCGGTTTGGTGGGAATTTTGGAAGTGAAATCAGTGATAGAAGTTCCAATATTTGCAGATGCAGCTTCTAGGAAATCAACAAGATTTGCAGCCTGAATGTTTCTCTGAAGGTGCCTCAAGATAAAATTTTCAATTAATTTATTGTGTTTTTCAACTTCAAGAGCTGCAGCAAAGTCAAGATTTGGAACAAGAGAATCAAGTGCACTTTCGGATTTGGTTTTAAATAGCGACAATTCAAAATTCTCGTCAAAGTCAAGTTCTTCAAGATACTTAAAAATTGTAGGAAAAGAGTGAGACTTAAACAAAGGAATTATGGGACTTTCTCGTCGGTGTATTCTTGCAATCAGATTTGGGTTCTCATATACTGGAGGTGGATCTGGATCAGGATTTAATCTCATGTATCTTCTGGAAGCCAGTGTGGAATTGTTTCGAACAAAAAGGACACAAACAATTTTTCAGCCTATCAACTTCTAGACTCAATCATCCAAGGTCTAGAACAAATAAGTATACTGGGGTAAATTGCAAATCAAGTGCTACATTCACAAGCTCACCGGAGATCGACTGAAGCAGCGTTTATCTACTTTCGCTTATGCATAGCAAAAGCGTTTCAAAGGCTACCTGGCATGACTTCAGACTCCGTCTAAGACTCATGAAACAAACACATCAACCAACAAACAATAACAATTTTCTTCCCCATATGTTCACCACTATGTTAGCGCTCAAATCTGCCTCAGGCTGAAGGAGGCAAAACTCAAGGCCACATCAAACCAAGCTCAACCTCGTAGCTAGCCCTACGAGGACAGGAGAGGGCTCTCTCGGGGTCTATCTTGGCAAAAGGTCTTCAAAGGGGCTGAGATAACTCAAAATTAATACTGATTTTAGGCTAGTAAAGAGATAAGAAAGTTTGATTTAGATTTTTGAGTTTTTTGTTGGAGAAACGAGAAAACCAATTTTGGGTCCGGGGATTGAGGTCAGATCTTTGCAGAATTCGAGTTGGGGCGAAGTAGGCAGTAGTCTTGATGCTTTTAATCAGGTGTATGGATGGATCAGAATGGCAAGTTGCTGAAGAGGGCAAAGGAGAATATGGATCCTCTCCAAACTGGCGAAAAACATGTAAAACTAAACAAATTTAAAGGAAGAGCACTGTAAACAATGAATTCAACCTCATTTACTCATTCATTTAGTTTCAGAAGCATAAGGAGAGAATGGCATACATTTAAACATGAATAAACTTACAATAACTGAGAGAAAACACCATCAAGAACTGAAAGCCACAAGAGTCCCAACAGGTGCTGCAAAACCTCTGATCTTTCCTTAGCCAAAATATGAAAAATATGTACAATAGTGTGCCAAAATCTTCCCAAGAGTCCAACCTCTGCTACTCACTGAAAATTTACATATATAGATCAAGCCAACCCATTCCCTAACCTCTAGGGGTCGAGCTCCTCCTTCTAGGAGCAGTTTGAACAAATTCTAAACATGGAGCAAGAATCTAGGTGACCAAAACAACCTGCCTCTAAAAAGAAGGAAACTAATTCATTACATTAATTTTTTGCTATTTTGTGAATGAATCATCTAGAATAAGGTAAATAGGTGCCAAGTTACCTCATACACATCAAATTACATCATGTTGGGTCACAAATCACATCAAGAAGTGAAACTGGTGAAAACTGGCCGAATTCCTGAGCTGGAGGATGAAAACTTGACCAAAAACCTCTATGCGTAGCGCCCTGATCCCTATGCGTAGCGCACCTTTCAGCCTATTTTTGGGGCACTTCCCGACACCAAAATCAAGCTCACAATAGCTGGTTGGAAAGCTCTGGGTGTCTGCTATCCAGCCCAAGTGGAATTTCCAAATTTGGAGCTCATTTGCCCCCTCAAAATTGCATTCTCCCAGAAGTACTTCCTGCTATTGCAAAAGGTGGCAGCAGGGTGGTTTTCATGGTGTTTTTAGGCCTTTTGATCATCCAGAACTTGATGAAATGCTTCGGCAATAACTGAGGATGCATAACTTACCATGACAAACCCAAAAATACATATTTTTCCTCCAGCAAGTGTCCCAATCAAGCGTACAGCTGAAAAAACTGTTTTTTGGACCAAAAATTTGAAAATGACAAAAATTTCTCCGAATTTGCTCAAATTCGGAGTGAAGAACCTCCATCATGTGTCATGCTTAGCCAGTGAAGCCTCGGCCAAAACTCGAAGTGGATCTAGCCTCTTTCGCCATTTTAGTGCTTTGCTCAACCTCCTTTTCAAAATCTTCATTTTTGCTTTGCCGACATGCATGCGAGCCCAATAATGATGTTTCATGTGATGGAGCATGTCTTTGTCTCTATTGGCCTTCGCCAACAACTCCTCCAGATGTCGATTGACTTTCTCAAGCCAAAATTGCCGCTCAACAGGTGTCAAAACGCTAGGTCTTTTTCGGGCCAACCTTCGGTCTTCACGAATTTGTCGCAGCTCTATAAGTGTATGCTCATCCTCTAGCTACTTATTGCACTGCTCCAAATATTTGATCAGACATTCTACCTTCAGTAAATTCTCATTCAAGCTATCAATCTCGACCTTCTGCTCTTGGATGATCTCTTTCAGCTTTGAGCTAGGAGGGCTCCTATCCACATCACTCAATGCAACATCAACATCATGACCACCTGACTGGCCCTCCTCATATATTGACCTCTTGCCTCTGTCCTGAACCTGTACCTGTACTGAAGAAGAAGGCGAGACCCCTTCCACACCATGTGGAGATAGTACTCGTCATGTAGCTGCAAATAAGGCCCTGTGGCCTCGTTGATATGTCACATACACTGGAGCATTGACATGCTCGGTCTCAGGAATGTCAAATTGATGTGAAGGCTCTCCCTCATCATGAACTATCTCTGGAGGTGGCTGTGGCACTGTGAAAAAGTCACGAGAAATAAAATGCTCCCAAGTAATGCCCTGCTTTGCCAACTGATGAACCACTATGATCTTGATCAGCGCATAATGATAAATACTTCTATGCTGCTGTGCTAGGGTCTTCTTTTGCACAAGAAACACCATCCTCTCTATGTTGCGATACATGAAGTATGGAATGTTCATCATACGTACCCTTGTAAAATGCATCAACAAACGGACATGGTACGCATAAAGACGCGAGAATCTGCCCTCACAACTGAAATACCGAATGATGAGTTTCATCAAAGGTGCATACTCATCACTCAGGTACTGGAAAGGAAAAACCCTGCTCAGGTGCCTCATATACCTAGGTTTGATGTACGGCTCATAGTAGGATTTCTCTAACTGCTGACGCTTATTCTATTTCTCTCCAATATTTGGTATCCCAGTGGCCTCTACAATAGTCTTTGGTGAAAAAATGAAATCAACTCCGGCGAGGTTTACATGACCATCATGTAAATGTAGAACAAACAAACGAGCTAGTTCACGATGATGTTGGATTTGTGAAATTAGCTCACAATAGTGATAGAATGACTGATAGCGAAAACAATCCATTGCAAGCGGGCAAGCCTACAATTGAACCAAAGAAGTAGGCTCTTCCCTGAGATGCTTACCACCTTTGCCACCTCTGTGAGGCCTCCGTGGCACATTACCCTCTGTTGTGGAATCACTGTCATTCTCCTGCTCATAAACTGAATCTGTGTCTGACATGGCTTTGAAAACACAATGTTTGCAAGCTTTGTATGTTGATATAGGTGTGGTGAAATCACAATTTCAATGCATACTCAAAACCCAAATATGTTTACCAAAGCATCATAAGAACCAAGCCATAATGGTAATAACTCTGTTTCAGTGTATTGGCATAAAACAATCACTGTTTTGAGCACAAGGACAATTTTGACAAATGAACAAAAGTGTAATGTGCACCCTTTGTAATGTTGGCTAAAACTTGACAAATGAGTATGGGACTGTATTTCACCAATGGAGAATGGGAAAGTCTTCACAAAGCCACCCACATGTCTTTAAAAAACCCTAAGGATTGATTTTGGTATGAGCATAGGGTTTCACTTTTCTACACCCAACACATCAAATTTCCCACCTTAAACACTCTACAAACATTTTAAAATTGAGTGAGCAGCCATGAAAAACCTACTTGCAAGCTTTGGAGTCGATTTTGCAAGATCTGGTCGCATTAACAAATTTTTTTTGGTGCTGTGACTGTGTGCGTAGCGCACGAACCCAACGCGTAGCGCCCACTATGTGCGTAGCGCCTGTGGTTTTTTACACTGGCCAGTGAGGCCCAGTGCGTAGCGCGCACTATGTGCGTAGCGCACACCTCTTATGGGTAGTGCACGCCTCCAAAACTCTGTCCACAGGTATGAAACATGGCTTCGGCCTTCCAAAAGCTCAAACACGATTTTGCCTTGGGATTTTTTGAACAAATGGACTTGTTTGCCCCTTTTGTATGTGAACAAAATATCTTATCAAATCAGATTTGATTTAAATTTGTTTCATTACCCACTTTGTAATGTTTCAACACTTTTTCACATTTGGTCTTTTAATACAATACTGCTCTTTGACTTTCTCTTGCTTTTTTGAGTTTTGGACTTATAATACTTTGTTGATTTTTGCAGGGATCTAGCATTTTGGCTTTTGAAAAGATGAGAGGCTTGCTCTGAAACTTTTTTGAGATAAAACAAATACAATTATTTACAATAACAATTTTTAGTTCCAAAACAGAGTTTGGGACTAAAAATGTTTTTAAATGCTTTCTGAGAAAAATATTAAATGAGAATCTTTTGAAACCAACCTCATTTCTTCACGGGGATTTGGAAGACGAAATCTACATGAAGCAACCTGAAGGCTTTGCAGTGAAGGGTAAGAAAGAACTGGTATGCAAGTTAAAGAAGTCTCTGTATGGGTTAAAACAGTCACCAAGGATGTGGTATCAGAAATTTGATACATTTATACGGGGACTTGGCTTCACCAAAAGCAAAGCAGATCATTGTGTGTATTTTAAATTAATTGGTGACCGTATTATTTATCTGGTCTTGTATGTGGATGATATGTTGCTGGTTGGAAATGACAAAGAAATTATCTAGGATTTGAAGACCCAATTGTCCTCCAAATTCGACATGAAAGATCTTGGTGCTGCAAACTATATTTTGGGCATGGAAATTAAAAGAGATCGGTCAAAGAGGAAGCTTTGGTTAAACCAGAGGAAGTATGTCGAGACATACTCCAGAGGTTTAATATGCAGGATAGTAAACCGGTGAAGGTTCCTATTCCTGTAGGTGTGAGGTTATCTGCTGAACAGTGTCCCAAGATACAAGAAGAGGAAGAGGACATGTCCCGTGTTCCATATGCAAGTGCAGTGGGTAGCCTGATGTATGCAATGGTCTGTACTAGACCAGACATTGCACATGCAGTGGGAGTATTGAGCAGGTTTATGTCAAAACCTGGGAAGGAGCACTGGACAACAGTGAAGCAGGTTTTCAGGTATTTGCGTGGCACTAGTGATTATGGTTTGTGCTACCAAGGAAGACTAGGATTGGACAGAGTGTTTGATATTCATGGCTTTGTTGATGCAGACTGGGCTGGAGATCTGGATCAGAGAAGATCTACAAGTGGGTATGTGTTTAACCTATTTGGAGGTGCAGTCAGTTGGATGAGTAAGAAACAATCTGTAGTGGCACTATCAACTACAGAGGCAGAATACATGGCAGCCACTCATGCAAGCAAGGAAGCAGTTTAGTTGCAGAGATTGTGTTCAAGTATGGGGTTAGTACAGGGAGCTATAAGAATAGACTGTGACAGCCAAAGTGCAATTTTCTTGGCAAAGAACCCTGCTTATCATTCAAAGACAAAGCACATTGATGTTCAGTATCACTTTGTGAGGGATATGATAGAAGACAGAAAGGTGTTGCTGGTAAAGGTGGACACTTTGAAGAATACTGCAGATGCATTGACAAAATCTGTGAGCTCTGAGAAGTTCTCTTGGTGTAGAGAAGCAATGGGAATCTCAGGGCTGAAAAAATGACTAAGCTCTCCTGTGGCCCCCTGTGGAAAGAAAACAACAAGTGGGAGATTGTTGGGTTGTGTTATATTCTTTCCACGTAGTTAATAGGGGGGTTTGAAGGGCACCTGTAACCCCACTTTATGGGGTCCGGGGCAGCGCCCCGGAAAATTTTGGTTTTGGACCATATGTTAGGTTGGGCGGACCCACCTATGGTTTTGTGCATGATTTTCACACATGTTTTTTGGACGCGATGGTTTTCGGTCCATGGTATTGGATGCTTCGGCATGTATAAATATGTATTGTAACATTGAAAGGAACATAATGAAAAATCATGCTGGTAGTCCCGGTTTTGGGATCCAGGGAAAAATCTCTGTGCATATGTGTTTTATGGGTTATGCTCTCGCATTGTTTATTTTCTTTGTTTAAGAATTTGTATGCAGGTAATTTCTGTACAGGGTTAAAACCTACAGAACCACCTAATTCATAAAATTACCCGACTCTCTTGTAAGGGGGAGGACCCAAAAAATATTTCGGAGGGTAAGAGCAACGACTTGGCCATCGCGAATGTCATGAAGGAAAAATTCAAGCTGGAGAAAAAGAAGAGAGGGTACGCGATCTCCAGTATCAACAATAAGGTAGTTAGAGTTGCCACCCAGATACTAGTTGGCAAGGTTATGTGGGCCGATGAGGTGCCCGCGCTAGTGATAGCACTTGCCGCGCAGTGCACGGAGGAGGTCTAGTTTAACTGGTCAGAGTACTTTTGCAAGGAGTTCCTGGAGAATTGCCGCGAGGCACATGAATTGGGGAAGACCTTCCACTATGCATGGCTTCTGTTGTCCATAGTGCTGGTGGCTTGGGAATTTCCTGAGGACAGCTAGTTCCCCACAACTGCGCACGATCTTCCGGAGGCAACGAAGTATGCTTTGCTGTGGGCCACTAAAGGCGCGCAGAGGATCCGAGATAGTAAGATATTCTGGGTGTTCATGGAGATGAACATCAGAATGGGGATTAACCGCAAGTCGC
Source organism: Pinus tabuliformis (assembly GCA_031772625.1). NCBI lineage: Eukaryota > Viridiplantae > Streptophyta > Pinopsida > Pinales > Pinaceae > Pinus > Pinus tabuliformis. Next base: position 794,926,137 of record CM062816.1, on the reverse strand, counting down.
GGTTATCGCCCACTGTCTATAATAGTCTACAAAGTTTCGCGGAGTTCAAGGCAGATTTCCATCATGTGTATATCAAGGCGCGCAAGGATCCCGCGAAGAAGTGGAAGGAGCTCTCGTACTTGGCCACGGACGATGTCATATTCGTCGTACTTGAGTCGTGGCCGTCAGAGTTATGCGATCCATCCAGCTCCACGGTGGAATCCAAGAAGTCTGTTGTGCAGAGGAAAAAGGAGGAGGCAAAACTGCGGATGGCGCAGTTGGTAGAGAAAAGACGGAATGAAGCAGCAACAACCAAGGCACAGGAGGCGCAGGATGCCGTGAAGGCAGCAGTAGAACAACAACAAGCAGCTGAGAAGGAGAGCGAAGGCCAGAAGTTGCCTTCACCTGAACAGGAGCTCGAAACAAAGGAAGGTGGCGCAGACCCACAGACAGCGTCCACACAGCTAAAGCGACAGCGCCCGAGGGAGCAGATGGGGCAGCGAAAGAAGTCAAAAGCCTCCAAGACTTCTTTCGACCTGATCACCCTCACTGAGGGGAATCTACTTGATATAGGGGAGACGGTGCGCGACGTCACCGCGGAGGCCCTCCAGCAGTTCGCAGAGGAAAATCAAATGGTATTGGGAGCCCTCCGGACACAGATACAGGAGTTGCAGGTGCGCACTCCTCAGGCTAGTACTCTATCGACACTATAGTGCTACCAGAAGGGGCACTGGTTAGAGAAAATGAGGCCGACAGGCCTATGGTTAGTGTGCTGAAGGGAGTTGGGATAAACATAGCTATGCTTTCTTGGGAGACGCTCTATGTGCTACATGATGAGTGACTGTAGAGCTGTGGGCCAGGGAGAAAAGTGTGCTCCAGGTAATGAGCAAACAACGAATTAACATGGAACAACTGAGCTTGCAACGCGACGAGGTAGTGGCGTAGAACCGACAAATTGTGCAGGTGGTTGAAGATGCCTGCCAAATGGTCCCTGAGTTGGCCATCCCAATAGAGGCACTAGCAAAGGCGCGCATCCGAAGGATAGCAACAGGGGTGTGCGAGGCAAAGGAAGAGATGGCTAAGGTTCAGCTAGAGCTGAACCTTCAAATAGATGAGCTGCAGTTGAAGATGCAACCTGCAACTCCACCAGAGGGGAGGGAACAGCGCGCCAGCGCCATTACAACGAGAATAGAGGAGATCGGCAGTGCAGAGAAGGACTGCACCAAATTATTTGAAGAATCATTCGAGGTCCACACCACTCTGCAGGAGGACCCGAACATACAAAGCTTAGAAACAGAGGCGCGTGAGCTGCAACAAAAGTACGATGATATAAAAGGGGCCATGTAGATGGTGGCCCTTACACAGAGGTTCGCGCGGATGCAACAGGCAAAAGCGTTCAAGGAGTAGGTAGACGCGGTGCGACATAAGGAAGCGGTTTTGAAGGTGCGCGTACAACCTTGGATTGATGAGGCATTCGTCATTACAACCTTGATCGAAGCTAAGATCACGCAGATGTAGGGAACGCAAGAGCAGATGCAGGGAAGTAGTTCAAGTACCGCGGTCTTTGAACAACGCATCCAGGAGGTACAACAGGTAGCCGCTCAGTGCACTGCCGACCTTATAGCAATCTGGGCAGAGTTGGGAGGTCTCCCCGCGAAGATCTTTGCAACGACAGAGTGACTCGAGGGCAAGTCACGATATTTATGTTGGGGACCTGTTGGGTGTGGGATCCCCCAAGGGAAGTTTTGGGGCTTAAAGCCTAGATTTTGACTAAATCCGATGTAAAGACTCCGCGTTTTGTGGGCAGGGAGCGCGAACTTGTAAATAAGTCATAGGATCCTTCACCCTCATTTTTGTAATGTAATGTCGGCTTTAGAGATCTACGCATGGTCGGCAGACCATGGGATTGTATAAATAGAGCGAGGCTCTAAGTTGTAAATCACCGACTCAATTGAGGAATGAAGAAGAATATTAATTCTTATCTAAGTGTAGAGTCGAGTCGTTGGGTCGTAGAGTAGGAGAAGGCTTTGCAGTTGAGTGCGCAAAGGCCTAGTAGTCTGCAGCTGAGTGCGGGACCCTTGCAGCTGAGTGCGCAAGGCAGGTTGAGTCTGTAACCGATTGAAGCATTAATAAAGAGAAGTTTTTTACCATTCATGTGTATTTATTTACTGTTTTCTGCAATGAATGTATTGGGTATAAATTACATTTTTGATGTTTATATGATGCACGAACATATATGATTGTTTTGATTAAGTGAATATAAGATAAAGTATATGTTTACGCGAAGTTAACTAACAATTATAATAAGATAAGTAAGATCTGTGGTGTAACTTGGGGAAATAGCGCAGATCGCTGCCTTAGCAACGCGAAAGCTCCTCAACCCCTGGTTAGGTTTGCGTGGAGGCGATTATTGCAGATCGCGAAGGCCTCGCAGGTCAGGGCAGTGCGTCAAGTAACCTGCGTGAAGGTATTTACTGTTGGACTAAATCAACCCCTCAGAGATCTCAAGTTGGCAAAAACTTGGTTCCAGCATCCCTCCCTATATTGCTTTGAGTGAGACCTCAGTCCCCACTCTGCGGGCTATTGTCGAAAGGGCAAGCAATGTAGGGATTTGTTTGGCTAATTAACTCCAAACCTAGGTCAGGCCGCCTCAAGCCAACACTTGCTAGGATGGCAACTGATCTAGTGTTTGCGGTAGTCGAAGAGAAGAGAAGAGAAGGCATTGGGTGCTTTCCAGGATGCAAATCCATCTGGTGTGTACACGTGGCAAAGAGAAGAGAAGGCACTAGGTGCTTGCCAGGATGGGAACTAATTTGGTGTGTACATGGTAAATAGAAGAGAAGGCATTGGGTGCTTGTCGGGATCTCAAACTATCTCATGTGTGTACGTGGTCCAAGATGGAAGCAAGGAGACAATTAAGATACCCACCATTGGGTGCTTCCTAGGATGGCGATCGATCTAGTGTCTGTGGTAGTCGAAGAGAAGAGAAGAGAAGGCATTGGGTGCATGCCAAGATGGCAATCCATTTGGTGTGTGTACGTGGAAAAGTGTAGAGAAGGCACTGGGTGCTTGCCATCATGGGAATTGATCCTGTGTGTGTACGTGGCAAATGGAAGAGAAGGCATTGGGTGCTTGCTAGGATCTCAACTCTTCTGGTGTGTCTATGTGGTTTAAGAAGGAAGCAAGGAGCAAATTAAGATAAGTATTAGAATTTGATTGATTTTTGAGCCTTTAAATTACAAATCAAAATACCATATTCCGATATATGATGGTTTGGTTCATTAGATGACTCGGTTTTGTTGTGGTAGGAATTAAAGCAAAATTCCAAGTTCACTATAGGAATAAAATGCTAATAAGGTATGGTTTAAATTATTATGGTTCCTTACAATGAACCTCATGAAGTCTGTGTGCTCATGATGTAGGAATGAGTATAGGATTACCCGATTCGAATGAATGAACTTAACCACAAGGTGGAATGACATTAGTATGCTAAAGTGAAAATAGAGCCATTGTGGGACATGGGAACTCAATGATTCCCACTAATCGCCATGAAGTATGCTACGACCTGTGTGATAGTTTGGAGGCAGGGAGATGCCTCAGATTGAGCTCCTTTTGATGTGAGGAAGCCTTGCTAAGGGATGGATTGCTCGAGGGACTGAGAAGGAGAGAAGGGGATGCTTGAACTTGGAAGGTGAGTGACTACATAGAGAGGGGGGTATTCGGATTGCCCGAGGGACTGAGAAGTAGAGAAGGGAAGGCCAGAATATATAAAATTTAGTTTCTTGGTCATGAGCATGGCTAAGTGGGATTAGGAGCACATATAATGAGCTGAAAGGACAAGGAGCGCAAGGATGCCAAGCGCTGGACATTGGAGGCAAGCAACACTCTAAGAGGAAGAGGAGACCGGGATGGTATGGACATGCTTAATGCATCCAAAGATTTCCATGGAAAATGATTGAATTTTGATTATACTTACATTTGCTAGTTGAAGGAATTTTGATTATACTTTGTAGAGTTGTACATATAAAGCACCATGGAAAAGCATGTGTTCTACTTTGTTTTCGGTATTACATAAGAGCAGAAGAACACCGAGGACGGTGTTCCCTCAAGGGGGAGGGATTTGTGACAACTCCAACCCGAGTTCCTTATGAAAATGCATTGTAAATATTTTGGAATATAAATATAATTAAAATAGGTTGAGTCAAAAGGCACACAAATTCCAGAGCTGAGAAGATTACTTGCTTGGGATGTAAAGGTTTCGTTATGAGGAAAATCTGCATTGTTGTTTTCAACCATTAAAGGCTGGTTGGTGTGCCTTTAGAAAAACTGGTCTTCTGAATTAAATTGGATTGCAAGGGAGTACGCAAGCCCCTTTTGATCAAAGAGAGAATTTAAAGGCGAAAAGGACATGAATTAATGAAGCTAGGAGACTGTGCAACAATGTTCACCCATTCATACTTTCATCTATGGGAACACAAATTTAGTCGAACATGGGGGGGGGCATGGAGGAGGATTCAGACATACATTCATTCAAGATAAGAGCAGGGAAGAGAGAAGAGCATTCACTCGGGAACACGAATTCCTTCAGGCAAGATCTGTTTCCATTGGAGCATTACTCAACATAGAGAAACGCTGAAGATAAGTGAAGGAGAATTGCTTTGAGGTTCCCCGATGGTTGTGGGTTGAGATAGTGATCTATGGAATCCTAGACAACTTTGGAAGGGACCATCCCAAGAGACAACATCTCTAGAAACCGCTTCTGAAGTTTCCCTCACTTATTTCCTTGTCTTGTAGTGGATTTTGAACTCCCTGGAAAGGGGGTGAATCCTTTGTGCTCGTTCGTGAGAGAAGTGTTGAACCTACAGATTCCTTGTGCTAAGGAATGATGTATTAGTTAGCTAGTGGGATTAAGGAAGAGATCCTTTGGAGTCCCTGTTCCAGCTAGTAGTTGGTGTCTAATCACAAGCAAGACCCCTCAGTCTCTGGAATCTAGATCGGGGATGACAATTGCAAGTGAGTCTTGGTTGCAACTGATTATGGTTGGGTGGAGAGTCATAGTCCCAGACTCAGTTGCCCAAACATTTCAAGATAAGTGTTTTTTGTATTCGCATTGCCAATAATCACGTGCTTACATTTCTGGAATTGAAATGGTGTTTATGTGTGCTATGAATGAGTATTTCATTTCTTTGTTGAAATGGTATTCATAATGAAATGAATGCGTGTGCATTTCTAAGCTAATCTTGTGTCGTAGAGCAAGGCTTATGATTACATTAGGTTCATATGATTTTAAATGCTATAATGTGAAATGTCCTATATAATAAACAAAATCATGTTATACTTCTAATTGAAATGATGTGTGTATTACGCAAGAATATATCTCTGATATGATAGAATGAATAATACACACAGTAAAGCCTTGAAGGCATTGAAAAGGTTTGTAAAGATCGGGGTTAAACCATGACAGTATATAACATAAGATCCTCATATGTTAATAAGTAATAGTTACATCGAAGACGCCTGTTTGACAGGGTCTGCATACATATATTGGCTACAAGCCATTTTGTAATTTACATGGCATCATGTTGATCTTGAGGATAATATCCTCTCTTAACTATGTTAATGTAACCTTTCCAAAGGCCTCTTAGCCTGCTATGATCGGTGCTTCAATGTCGCGAGGATATGGCCACTTGTGTTCATATTGCTTTCGCTGGTAGCATTTTATTAAGGAGGGATGGTTGCATGTCCATTCCAATAGCCAAACGCCTCTGGGACCTTTGACAAGTGCAGCTATGCACTTTCAGCAACCATGGAAGTCTTCGACGATTGCCATCGCATTGTCAGTCAAGGAATTGCAAGCCTTGGGGTGTACCTTGGCCTTCGATAATCGAGTAGTGTTCATCTCCTTAAGCCCTTTTCATATTTTGCAACTCTCGCAGAGTCGAGAAAAACAGTTCTATTGTAAGCTCAGGAGGACAGCAACATGAATGCTTAGGGAGTGATGGTTTCCATGGCGGAATGCTGGCGCAAATCCAGCTAATTGTAGAACCACCACAACCTAGTCATGGATGAATCCATACTCGAAGGGCTAAGTAATGCATGGAGCGCGTTGTGGTGAGGTCAGGCAGGCCTTAGTTTATAAGTTATTTGGGTGAGATTATGCCATCGGTCTGATAAAAGACCTAGACGTGGTAACCATAGATTGGTTGCCGAGATTTTCCCTTATCACGATTCGGTGATAGCGGGATGATGTGGCCCAGAGATCTCACCCCGAAAGTTCTAATTTAGTGCAGCGAAGGCTTGGTAGGGAGAACTGGAACTGGCCCCGCTAGGCTTACAACTCGGAGGAAGAGTGTAGTCCCATGGGCTGGGAGAGAATCCTGTGGGACAACTCATCCCTAGAGTTGTAAAAAATAATGTCCTACATGCTAAAACAGGGAAATTTGCAACGAAATGTGGGATGTCGTGGGTCGGGACAAAGTGGCTTCCACATCTCCTTTGCTGCAACAGGACTGGTGCGGGGCTGGCTGTAAGACAACTTAGCCCGTTGGGCCTTCCCAGAAGTGAAATGCCAGCGTAAATGTTTGGCGGGATGACGTAAGTTGCGCCCTAATGGCAAATGCGAGGGATGACAACCATTTTATTAGCTAGGGCCCAACCTCAATCAGACAACAGAGGTCAATAGAGATCTGACGACAGTAGTGGTCTGCGACACCCCCTCAGTGATGTCAGCGAAAAAAGGTGGGGTTTGGTGCAATTAACGTGAGCTGTCGGATGGGCAGAGTGGTTGTGGACCTTCGGATGGGGGTGTTGGAACCCACAACCAAAATTGTGATTGTGTTGGGGTACCCCCCCATTAATGATCGAGGACAATGACTCATCGCAATTCACCTACTAATCATTGATTACTCTGCCCTCTTCGCGATCGTCGTATTGGATGGCGCTGGTGGGGATTGTTGGTGCAGGCTTGTGTGGGAAGTTTTCATTCACCTGGGGGGTTAGTGCACAGTGGGACCTGTCGACTGGAGATGCGTGAATATGATAATTGGTTATTATAAGATGACAAGAGTTCATGCACAAGATTGATTCCTGCGTACCTGTAAAGGCATGATTGCAAACACAAATTATGCTGGGATGTAAAATGCGCACATTAGGTCCTACATTTTGAGACATGTGACTAACTTTTAATTTGAGATATGTGTGCATGTGATTGCATACATGATCCTATGGTTGCTACTATTGAGCTTTTATATATATGTGTGTGTGTGTGTACTAATTGGATTGGAACATCCAATGGCCTGTATATGATATAGTGCCTCAAGGGATTAGGGGTATGATGTTGTGCAACTTTTAAGTACCCAAGTGATTGCAGGTATTTTTCATAGCAACAAAGATCATGGTTAGTTAGTGACTAGTTACAGGAGTAGAGTGCATGCTCACTGGGACGGTGTTATGAATTGTGTTAACTTGAATTGCACGCTGTTCCTATAATGCATATGTGTGAAATGACAATTATAAGTATAATAAATGTGAAGATAACATGAGATTTTTTCTAACTGACCCTTTGAAGTTGTAGGTTGCATGGCTGTTGTTGACCTTGATAAGAGGGCCGAATTCTTCTTGTGTTCAAAAGTTTATTAAATGAGTATTGTGGCCTTATGAGTCAAAGATTGAACTCTAATTTTTGGTTTGGCATGATGACAATTATGAATAACATTAATACATATGCATTGCTGAATTTGGAAAACAAGCTTAAGCATGTGATAACTAGTGCCTTGGTCTATGATACATGGTTAATGATGATCTTAAGGATGTGTGATAGCTGCAGGATTATATACTTGGGCTGACATGGTATGATGACAGCTAGCATATGTGTTGTTAATTTATTTTGTGCACTAACATCTTATTGTATGTGGCAACATATAGTAGGACTCTGTGGCACTGAAAGGAAACATGCATATCGTGGCTTGGTGCAGCAGGATATGGACCAATCCCATCAAGAACGAGGAAGAGGGACATCCCTCCAAGGGAAAATAATTTTCGGGAATTTGGAGGTTAAGCTATAAGACTTGGAAGATGAGCTAAATATTTGTAGAGGATAACTCAGAAAACTGACCAGGAAACAACAAGAAGTGGCTGAGTGGAATGATGAGTTGCAAAAGCAGTTGCGAGAAATGAAATACCAAGCCGAACCCTCAAAAAGTCCTTATGGTAATAGCAGGAAGAGGCCTCGTAAGGATGAAAAGGAGAAGGGGATATTCTCTAGCTGTAGTTGCGGGGAAGAACATTTGAAAAAGGACTATGCCTGCAAGAAGAAGAATGAAGAAGACACAGGGACACGAATCAACAATACAAAAGTGCACTTGTGTGATGGCTAGAAGTGCCAGGAATGTTGAACTCATGGGGACAAAAACTGATTTGGAAACTATTGTTCAAATGAGTGTGTTCGTTGTATAAGCACAAGACGTTTCCTAACCTTGATTTTGTGTGAATATCTGTTATATTATTTTGATGATTAAATGAGTATATGCAATGCCATTGTGTTTGACAGGTTATTTTCAGGAATCATTCGTGGAAGGATGATTGGTTATGCATTAACTATGCTTATAAAAGGAATTTGATGAATGTATGAATTTTGGGATGGCATAATAAGGTCGTTCCATGAGATTCCCTATTTTGCGAGGAATCCAATGAGTATATTAAGTTCCAACCAGATTCCTTAGTCAAAGGATTGAACCTAACTGTCATTGAAGTTGGTGCCTTGGGGTTGGCAAACCACTTGGAAGACTAGTTGGGATCGTGGGAAATAATGCATGGTGGTATGATAGCCATGAGAACAGCAAAAGGGAAGTCTCCTGACCTTGAATTGATATACATATAAATCTATGATATGTCCAAGATCATGCCAATTGTTGTATGCAATATGAACACTCTGTATTGTCCGACAGAGTTTTGTCAAGGGTCCTTCTTGTAGAAGAGGGTTTGGTTAAACTTGTTCAATGCAGATGTGAATGGCATGACAGGTTCCTGGTTAATAAAGAATCAACGGGGCAAGGATGGCCCTGACTGATCTATTATTTTAACATTTGAATATGATTCATGAATTATGGCAATGCTATGTCATGAACATGAAATACTACAGAGTACATCGGAAGAAGATATCAACAGAACAAATCAATATGATCTGCAACACATGGAAAAGACACTAGAGGCATTGTTGCTTGGTGTCTGTGGATGGAGACAACGTGGTCTCTGGATTTGACAAACTGTTGTGCACTTATCATACCATGTTATGTGTGTTGTGTTGTACATGTGCATATATTGTGTTGTACGTATGTATGTGTTGTGTTGTACATGTGTATTATTTGTGTTATGCATATGCATCTATTGTGTTGTGTCATGGTTATGTGTATGTGTTGTGGTACATTGTATGTGGAAACGACACTAGAGGCATTGTTTCTTGATGTCTGTGGATGGGGACAACGTGGTCTCTGGATTTGACAACATTGTTGTGCACTTATCATATCGTGTTATGTGTGTTGTGTAATTGTTGTGTTGTACATGTGCATCTATTGTGTTGTACGTATGTATGTGTTGTGTTGTACATGTGTATGTTTTGTGTTGCACATATGCATCTGTTGTGTTGTGTCATGGTTATGTGTATATGTTGTGGTACATTGTGTATATGTGCATATGTTGTGTAATGTTTTGGGTAGACAGGTAGTGGATTCCCTGGGCCCTAGTGTTGTGAGCTGTCTGACGGGAAGGTATGGGACTGCCTAGGCTCATGAAGGTGTGGGATACACATGAATTCCTGTCGACAAAAGACAACCTAGATTGGTAGTGACTACCTTGTTGGTAGTGCCCATGTTCGCAAGATAGCGATTGGACTTAATTATATCCCATATGCCCACCATTGGATGCTTGTCGGGATGGCAACCAATCCAGTGTGTGTGGTAGTTGAAGAGAAGAGGAGAAGGTTGTGGGTGCTTGATCGGGATGGTCTGGACATGCTTAAAGTATCCAACGATTTCCATGGAAAATGGTTGAATTTTGAATATACTTTCATTTGCTAGTTGAAGCAAATGCATGAAACATTATAAGTACTATATGGAACTGTACATATAAAACACCATAAAACAGTGTGTGTTCTATTTTGTTTTCGATATTGCATAAGAGGAAAAGAATACCGAGGACTGTGTTCCCTCAAGGGGGGAGGATTTTGTGACAACCCAACCTGAGTTGCTTATGAAAATGCAATGTAAATATTTTGAAAGATAAATATAATTAAAATGGGTCGAGTCAAAAGGGACACGAATTCCAAAGCTGAGGAGGTTACTTGCTTGGGATGTAAAGGTTTCCTTATGAGGAAAATCTAAATCATTGTTGATAACGATTAAAGGCTGGTTAAGGCTGGTTAGAAAAACTGGTCTTCTGATTTAAATTGGGCTGCAGGGAAGTATGCAGACCCATGTGACTAGACAGAGACTTGCAAGGAAAAAAGGGCAGGAATTAATGAAGGTAGGAGAGTGTGCAACAATGTTCACCCAGTCAGACTTTCATCTATGGGAACAGGAATTCAGTCGAACATTTCATAAAAAGGAACCTTAGAAGAAGGGAAAGACATCATCTGAGAAGATTGAATTTGGTCATCTTACTAGGGGATAGAAATGTCAATGATCAAGTACATGATTCTTTGATGGAGAGCTATCTCAGACCCATCATCCTCTAGGTAAGAAGGATTGAATGTCTCAAGCACATTTACGATGATGTTATTTTTGTCATTGGGAAAACAGGAAGTGGACTTGTCATTGTTTTTGGGGAAAAACCATGATTCGTGGTTCTTCATTGGGGAAAGCAACCCTTCATCGATACTAGGGATATGAAGATCATCACAAACATCTATTTCCAGGGCATGGGCATGACAAGGGGAGGAATGCTCAAACATGAAGAAAAACCCTTCATTAGTGGCATGGCCCAAGGAAGCATCTTCCCCAATTTTTTCTATATTAGAGTCATCAAAATTTCGCACAATTTTGGAAGGCTCTTCTTTGATTGAATCATCTTGGAACGTAAAGAAGAGACCTTTCCAATCACTAGGAAGGGCTTCATAAGGGTCAACATTGTTATTTAGAAGGGGCAGAGCATCCTCTCCTTCCCTGAGCTCATTCTTATGGACTTGAGAAATGATGGGGTCTTTATTTCTATAATCATCGACAACCCAAAAGTCACTTGCAGATTCTTTGTTTATTCGATTATCATAATTTTCCTCAGAATCCTCCAATTCTTCACTATATATTTGGTGTTGGTTAGGATTCCATTTCTTCTTTTTTTTTAGATAGGGAGGACTTCTCCTCCTTCATTCGCTCCCAAAGAATGATCTCCAAGGTATTTACTACATGATTTTGATAAAACACCTCAAGAAGAAGGTCATCGATAGGACTCTCTTTATATTCACTCTTCATGTTACGAAGCCTTTTTGATTGCTCAAAATAGTGGGAGAAAATCCCTTGGGAGTTATATGTGGCCATAAGTTTCCTGCAAGACTTTTCATATTCCATCATCCATTCTTGCAATGTCTGAGGGTTCTCGGTTGAGATATTCCTCGTTAGATAGGGAGGACTTGCTATCCAATTCATGAATCTCTCCTTTGGCACCACCATCAAAATATGCATCAATAAGAGGCACCTCCTCAAACATAAAACCATATTCAATAATTTCCTCCTCTCGAAGGGCCATATCTAACATTTGGGATATGTCTTCATGAGATTGAAAACTCGGCCCTTTGTGCATCAATAATTGGGTAGTCAACATTGGAAGAGAAGGAATGCTTTTAGGTTTACATGACTCAAGCCAATCAGTACTTGGGGCAATGGATAGGAAAAACAATTCCATTTGGTCACATGGTTGAGTTATATTTTGCTTTGATAGGTACCTTATGAACCTTACCACTTGGTTGGCTACGGAAAGTGGATCCCCATCAAACATTAGCATATTCTTCATGGATTTCGATGAAGGATATCTTGGGGTCCCTATCATATCTATGGCAGGAATATATGCTGTCAACATGTTGCTGGGTCCTGAATGACATGGGAGTCACTTGGGTGAATGAAATTGCCTTAACAAATGCTTGCTTCACCCTACAAGCATCGACTTTGAACCAAATGATCAATAATGGAGGTCCCACGAGACTAAGATCCAAGGGTAACATCCAAAAAAGATCAAGGGGACAGGAGCACAAACTAAGTCCACCCTTTCCACCAATCCCCCCATCAATCCATACCTAGAAGCATCCATGATAAGTAAACCCAATACTCAATTACAAAATTCCAAGACATACCTTTAGATTTGGGCGACCCACCTTCAAGCATATGATCAATATAGGTGGGTAAGGGAGCACAGGGATGGATCAGGTGGCAGAGAAATGACATAATGAGCTAGTAGGTGTGTGGAAGGGGTTGCTGACTGCCGACTGAGGTTCATCAAGGAGAAAAATTTCTTCTACGTATATCACCCACGAAGTGGTGGGTAACAAAAACCTCAAAAAGGAGGAATGATAATAGCAGGAAGAGGCATCGTAACGCTAAAAAGGAGAAGGATATATTCTTTTGTTGGTGCTGTGAGGAAGATGATATGAAAAAGGATTGTTCCCACAAGAAGAAGAAGAAATAAGACAATAGCTCCTATGAGCCATAGGGACACGAATCAACAATACAGAAAACCAAGAAGGGGTCACTCCCTCCAGTTCCTTGACACATACATATATATGAATTCCCTGGGAACTTTGGGGAATATGAGGCTTCAAGGTTGTTGCTAGACTTGTGTAGAAGCCTTGAATTGGTTTGGTTTATGAATATGCATGTGTATATGTATACATATATGCACTTGTGTGATGGCTAGAAGTGCCAGGAATGTTGAGCTCAGGGGGACAAAAACAGATTTGGAAACTACTGTTTTAAATGAGTGTGTTCGTTCCATGAGCAGAAGAGGTTTCCTAACCTTGATTTTGTCCAATATTGTGTGAATATCTGTTATATTTTGTCGATTATTAAATGAGTATATGCAATGCCATTGTGTTTGATAGGTTATTGTCAATAATCATTCTCGTGGAAGGATGATTTATTACACCTTAATTATGCCTATAAAAAAATCGATGAATGTATGAATGGCAAGTTTGGGATGGCATAATAAGGTCATCCAATGAGATTCCCTATTTTGTGAGGAATCCGACGAGTGTATTAACTTGCAACCAGAATCCTCGGTCGAAGGATTGGACCTAACTATCACTGAAGGTGGTGCTGCGGGGCTAATAATACACTTGGAAGACTGGTTGGGATCATGGGAAATAATGGGCAACGGTATGATAGCCTTGAGAATGGCAAAAGGGAAGTTTCTTGACCTTGACTCGATATACATATAAATCTGTGATATGTCCACTATCATGCCAATTGTTGTATGCAATATGAACATGCCATTTTGTCTAAGAAAGTTTTGTTAGGGGCCCTTCTTATGTAAAAGTCACTGGCTAAACTTGTTCAATGGAAATGTGAATGGCATGACAAGTACCTGGTTAATAGAAGATCAAGGGGGAAATGATGGCCTTGGATGATCTATTATGTTAACATGTGAATATGATTCATGAATTATGACGATGCTATGTCATGAATAGGAAAATACCGCAGATTGGGAAGAAGATATCAACAGAACAAAGCAGTATGATATGCAACATGTGGAAAGGACACTAGAGTTAATGTTGCCCGATGTCTGTGGATGGAGACAATGTGGTCTCTGGATTTGAAAACACTGTTGTGCACATGTCGTACCGTGTTATTCGCGTTGTCTATGTGTTTGGTTGTACATGTGTATCTATTGTGTTGTACATGTGTATGTGTTGTGTTGTTCATGTACATCTCTTGTGTTGTGTCATGTACGTGTATGTGTTGTGGTACATTGTGTATATGTGCATATGTTGTGTAATGTGTTGGGCATGCAGGTATGGGACTGCCTGGGCTCACGAAGGTGTGGGATACGCCATAATTCCTGTAGACAGAAGACTACTCGGATTGTTAGTGACTACCTTGTTGGTAGTGCCCATGTTCACAAGGTAGTGATTAGGATTAATTATATCCCATATACACACCACTGGGTGCTTGTTAGGAAGGCAACCGATCCAGTGTCTGTGGTAGTCAAAGAGAAGAGAAGAGAAGGCACTAAGTGCTTGCCAAGATGCAAATCCATCTGGTGTGTACACGTGGAAAAGGGAAGAAAAGGCACTGGGTGCTTGCTAGGATTGGAACTGATCCGGTGTGTACATGGCAAATAGAAGAGAAGGCATTGGGTGCTTGTCGGGATCTCAACCCATCTAGTGTGTGTACATGGTCCAAGAAGGAAGCAAGGAGACAATTAAGATATCCACCATTGGGTTCTTCCCAGGAAGGTGATCGATCTAGTGTACGTGGTAGTCGAAGAGAAGAGAAGGCACTAGGTGCTTGCTAGGATGGAAATCCATTTGGTGTGTGTATGTGGCAAAGAGAAGAGAAGGCACTGGGTGCTTTCCAGGATGGGAATTGATCTTGTGTGTGTACATGGAAAATAGAAGAGAAGGCATTGGGTGCTTGCTAGGATCTCAACTCATCCGGTGTGTCTATGTGGTTTAAGAAGGAAGCAAGGGGAAAATTAAGATAAGTATTAGAATTTGATTGATTTTTGAGCCTTTAAAATTTAAATTACAAATCAAAATACCATATTCTGATAAGTACGGAGAGGAGTTGTAAGCTCTGTCTATAGTTTCTAAAATAAACAACAACAAAAAACAAACATCTATTCGCTCCCTAGTGGAGTCGCCATTTTGTTTATGGGAAAACTAGTGTCTTTTCGATTTACTAGCCCTCTAGGTTTGGCAACTACCCTAGAAACAACAGTTTAAATCAATTCACGATTTCTTCTATGCAAAATAGATAAGAGAAAGATGAGTGGACCAACCTGGAACTTCTGCTTAATCCTTTGTTCGATCTTTCTCCCCCTTGACAGATCTTGCAACTCCTCTCTGTACTTATCCCGCTTGAAGAGTACATGTAGAAACATAGTAGCAAAGAACCATCAAAGCATCTTGATCTATTGTAACATAAACACTACAGAATCAGATATATAATGAACATACAATGGCATTCACAAATAATAACATTCACGAGTGCACAATTATATGGAAGAAAATTTGAAGAACTTTACTAAATAGAAGGGAGAATTACAACCCAATTTTCTGATCCAGCATCAATCCCTCTTCACCTCATGAAATAGCAAGATCACACCAACAATACAATGCTCTTACCTCAAATACAAACTATCAACACTTCCTTGTAATTCACAATATTCCATCCTCTGGATCTCTTAGATGAGTGATCCATTTATAGATGTGTGCAAGGGTGTGAGTCATCTCTGGGGTTTTGATTAGTGTCATTCCACTTGTTGCATTTGGTTCCACTTGGAGATTTTATTGAATCTCTTACTCATCCCTGGGAGAATTCAGAGAGGGAAGTGTCATAAGAGAAGTTTCTAGAAGATTCCATGAGCATCCACTTAGCAAATTGTCTCGGACATTTGTCCATCCTCGCCCATCACACCCTGCAGAAGGCCTAATCAGTATGCATCACACCTGAGCAGTGTACCACTCAGTATGCATCACACCTGGCCAGTGTAGCAGTCAGTATGGTTCAGTTTGGGCCATTTTTGGATGGTTTTTCAGGTGGAACTTTTGGGAAATGATGTAAACCGATGACCATGTTCCTTTAGGGCGTGAAACAACTCTTTTAGGGGTTGATGATTCCTAGTTTATTGACATATAAGATTGGGGTTGAAGTGCCCAAATATTTCTATAACAAGAAGGAGAGGTGGTGATGGTTAGGGATAGTCGTAGGGAGAGAGAGAGATAGAAAAAAGAGATAAGTATATGAATAAGGAGGGAGACATAGAGATAAGGGGAGAGAATAGAGATAGAGAAATTCCTAACCCATCCTACTCTAGCCTAGATTACTATAATATACTCTATCCTCCACTACTCCACCCTAACCTAGCGTAACCTACTCTCACCTAGCGTGACCTACTCTCCCATAGCTTAGCGTAAAGTAACCTAATCTACTCTATCCCAGCCTAACCTAATGTTGTCAAGCCTAGCCTGGCATAACTAAACCTAACTTAGCCTAGCGTACCCTAACCTAACCTACTCTACCATAGCCTAGCCTAGACTAGCCTAACCTACTCTATTATTGCCTAGTCTAGCATAGCCTAACCTAATCTAGCCTACTCTATCTTAGCCTAGCCTAGCTTACTCTAGCCTAGCCTACTCTACTCTACTCTGTCTTAGCCTAGCCTAGCCTACTCTAGCCTAGCCTACTCTTCTCTAGCCTAGCCTAGTCTACTCTAGCCTATCCTACTGTACTTTGGCCTAATATAGCTCAGCTTAGCCTAGCCTAGCCCTAAACTAGCCTAACCTACTCTAGCTTAGCATAACCTAGCCTAACCTACTCTAGCATAACTTAGTCTAGCTTAGCCTAACCTAGCCTATCCTACCCCTAGCCTAACCTACTCTAGCCTAGCCTTACCTAACCTACTTTAGCCTAGCCTAACCTACTCCAACCTAGCCTAACCTACTATAGCCTAGCCTATCCTAGCCTAACGTACAGTAGCCTAGCCTATGTTAGCCTAACCTACTCTAGCCTAGCATATCCTAGCCTAAACTATCCTAGCGTAGTCCAACCTAGCCTAACCTACTCTAGCCTAGCCCAACCTAGCCGAACCTACTCTAGCCTCGCCTATCCTAGCCTAACCTACTCTAGCCTAGCCTATACTAGCCTATCCTAGCCTAACCTACTCTACTCTAGCCTATCCTAGCCTAACATACTCTAGCCTAGTCCAACTTAGCCTAACCTAATCTAACATAGCCTAACCTAGCCTGACCTACTCTAGCCTAGCCTATCCTAGCCTGACCTACTCTAGCTTAGCCTATCCTAACCTAACCTACTCTAGCCTAGCCTAACTTATCCTAGCCTAGTCCAAACTAGCCTAACCTACTCTAGCCTAGCCTAACCTAGCCTAGCCTACCCTAGCCTAACCTACTCTAGGCTAGCCTATCCTAGCCTAACCAACTCTAGCATAGCCTATCCTAGCCTAACCTACTCTACTCTAGCCTAACCTACTCTAGCTTAGTCCAACCTAGCCTATCCTAACCTATCTTAGACTACTCTAGCCTAGCCTAACCTAACCTAACATACTCCAACCTAGCCTAACCTACTCTAGCCTCGCCTATACTAGCCTAACCTACTCTAGCCTAGCCTATCCTAGCCTAACCTACTCTAGCCTAGCCTAACCTATCCTAGCCTAGTCCAACCTAGCCTAACCTACTCTAGCCTAGCCCAACCTAGCCTAACCTACTCTAGCCTAGCCTATCCTAGCCTAACCTACTCTAACCTAGCCTATCCTAGCCTAACCTACTCTACTCTAGCCTATCCTAGTCTAACCTACTCTAGCCTAGTCCAACCTAGCCTAACCTACTCTAGCATAGCCTTACCTAGCGTAACCTACTCTAGCTTAGCCTATCCTAGCCTAACCTACTCTAGCCTAGCCTCTCCTAGCCTAACCTACTCTAGCCTAGCCTATCCTAGCCTAACCTATCCTAGCCTAGTCAAACCTAGCCTAACCTACTCTAGCCTAGCCTAACCTAGCCTAACCTACTCTAGCCGAGCCTATCCTAGCCTAACCTACTCCACTCTAGCATATCCTAGCCTAACTTACTCTAGCCTAGTCAATCCTAGCCTAGCCTAACCTACTCTAGCCTAGCCTATCCTATCCTATCCTAGCCTAGCCTAACATACTCTACTCTAGCCTAGCCTAGCCTACCTTATCCTATAGTAGCCTACCTTAACCTACCCTAACTGAATCTATTCTTACCTACCCTAGCCTACAATACTATAGCCTAGCCTAGACTAGTGCTACCCTACTATATCATAGCCTAGCCTAGCGTAACCTACTCTAGCCTAGCCTATCCTAGCCTAACCTATCCTAGCCTAGTCCAACCTAGCCTAACCTACTCTAGCCTAGCCTAACCTAGCCTAACCTACTCTAGCCTAGCCTATCCTAGCCTAAACTACTCTAGCCTAGCCTATCCTAGCCTAACCTACTATACTCTAGCCTATCCTAGCCTAACCTATTCTAGCCTAGTCCATCCTAGCCTAACCTACTCTAACGTAACCTAACCTAGTGTACTCGAGCTTAGCCTATCCTGGCCTAACCTACTCTAGCCTAGCCTATCCTAGCATAACTTATCCTAGCCTAGTCCAACCTAGCTTAATCTACTCTAGCCTAGCCGAACCTAACCTAACCTACTCTAGCTTAGCCTATCCTAGCCTAACATACTCTACTCTAGCCTATCCTAGCATAACCTATGCTAGCCTAGTCCATCCTAGCCTAATCTACTCTAGCGTAGCCTAGCCTACTCTAGCCTAACCTATCTTATCTTATCCTATCCTAGCCTAACATACTCTACTCTAGCCTAGCCTAGCATACCTTATCGAATAGTAGCCTATCCTAACCTACCCTAACCGAATCTATTATTACCTACCCTAGCCTAAAGTACTATAGCCTAGCCTAGACTAGCGCTACCCTACTATATCATAGCCTAGCCTAGCCCTCCATTATTCTAGCATAACCTAACCTACTCTAGCCTAGCCTATTCTAGCCTAACCTATCCTATCCTAGTCAAACCTAGCCTAACCTACTCTAGCCTAGCCTAACCTAGCCTAACCTACTCTAGCCTAGCCTATCCTAGCCTAACCTACTCTACCCTAGCCTATCTTAGCCTAGCCTACTCTACTCTAGCATATCCTAGCCTAGCATACTCTAGCCTAGTCCAACCTAGCCTAACCTACTCTAGCCTAGCCTAACCTAGCCTAACCTACTCTAGCCTAGCCTATCCTAGTCTAACCTACTCTAGCCTAGCAACCGAATCTATTCTTAGCTACCCTAACCTATTCTAGCCTAACCTATCCTATCCTAGTCAAACCTAGTCTAACCTACTCTAGCCTAGCCTATCCTAGCCTAACCTACTCTAGCCTAGCCTATCCTAGCCTAGCCTAGTCTACTCTAACATATCCTAGCCTAGCATACTCTAGCCTAGTCCAACCTAGCCTAACCTACTCTAGCCTAGCCTATCCTAGACTAACCTTCTCTAGCCTAGCCTATCCTACTCTATCCTAGCCTATCCTAGCCTAACCTATCCTAGCCTAGTCCAACCTAGCCTAACCTAGCCTAACCTAGCCTAACCTACTCTAGCCTACCCCATCCTAGCCTAACCTACTCTAGCCTACCCTATCCTAGCCTAAACTACTCTACTCTAGCTTATGTTAGCCTAACCTACTCTAGCCTAGTCCAACCTAGCCTAAACTACTCTAGCCTAGCCTAACCTAGCCTAACCTACTCCAACCTAGCCTAACTTACTCTAGCTTAGCCTATCCTAGCCTAACCTACTCTAGCCTAGCCTTTCCTAACCTATCCTAGTCTAGCCTAGCCTATCCTAGCCTAACCTATCTTAGCCTAGCTTAGTCCAACCTAGCATAACCTACTCTAGCCTAGCCTATCCTAGCCTAACCTACTCTAGCCTAGCCTAACCTACTCTAGCCTAACCTACTCTTACCTAGCCTATCCTAGCCTAACCTACTCTAGCCTAGCCTATCCTAACCTAATCTATCCTAGCCTAGCCTAACCTAGCCTAATCTATCCTAGCCTAGCCTATCCTATCCTAGCTTAACCTACTCTACTCTAGCCTATCCTAGCCTAACCTATGTTAGCCTAGTCCATCCTAGCTTAACCTAGCGTAACCTACTCTAGCTTAGCCTATCCTAGCCTAACCTACTCTAGCCTAGCCTATCCTAGCCTAACCTATCCTAGCCTAGTCCAACCTAGCTTAATCTACTCTAGCCTAGCGGAACCTAGCCTAACCTACTCTAGCCTAGCCTATCCTATCCTAACCTACTCTACTCTAGCCTATCCTAGCCTAACGTATGCTAGCCTAGCCCATCATAGCCTAACCTACTCTAGCGTAGCCTAACCTACTCTAGCCTAGCCTACTCTAGCCTAGCCTATCCTATCCTATCCTATCCTAGCCTAACATACTCTACTCTAGCCTAGCCTAGCATACCTTACCCTATAGTAGCCTATCCTAACCTACCCTAACCGAATCTATTCTTAGCTACCCTAGCCTAGAGTACTATAGCCTAGCCTAGGCTAGCGCTACCCTACTATATCATAGCCCAGCCTAGCCCTCCATTATTCTAGCATAACCTAACCTACTCTAGCCTAGCCTATTCTAGCCTAACCTACTCTAGCCTAGCCTAACCTAGCCTAACCTACTCTAGCCTAGCCTATCCTAGCCTAACCTACTCTACCCTAGCCTATCCTAGCCTAGCCTACTCTACTCTAGCATATCCTAGCCTAGCATACTCTAGCCTAGTCCAACCTAGCCTAACCTACTCTAGCCTAGCCTAACCTAGCCTAACCTACTCTAGCCTAGCCTATCCTAGCCTAACCTACTCTAGCCTAGCAACTGAATCTATTCTTACCTACCCTAGCCTATTCTAGCCTAACCTATCCTATCCTAGTCAAACCTAGTCTAACCTACTCTAGCCTAGCCTATCCTAGCCTAACCTACTCTAGCCTAGCCTATCCTAGCCTAGCCTATCCTAGCCTAGCCTACTCTACTCTAACATGTCCTAGCCTAGCATACTCTAGCCTAGTCCAACCTAGCCTAACCTACTCTAGCCTAGCCTATCCTAGCCTAACCTTCTCTAGCCTAGCCTATCCTACTCTATCCTAGCCTAACCTATCCTAACCTAGCCTAACCTACTCTAACCTAGCCTAACCTACTCTAGCCTACCCTATCCTAGCCTAACGTACTCTAGCCTACCCTATCCTAGCCTAAACTACTCTACTCTAGCTTATGCTAGCCTAACCTACTCTAGCCTAGTCCAACCTAGCCTAAACTACTCTAGCCTAGCCTAACCTATCCTAACCTACTCTAGCCTAGCCTAACCTACTCCAACCTAGCCTAACCTACTTTAGCCTAGCCTATCCTAGCCTAACCTACTCTAGACTAGCCTATCCTAGCCTATCCTAGTCTAGCCTAGCCTATCCTAGCCTAACCTATCCTAGTCTAGCTTAGTCCAACCTAGCATAACCTACTCTAGCCTAGCCTATCCTAACCTAACCTACTCTAGCCTAGTCCAACCTAGCCTAACCTACTCTAGCCTAGCCTAACCTACTCTAGCCTAACCTACTCTTACCTAGCCTATCCTAGCCTAACCTACTCTAGCCTAGCCTATCCTAGTCTAATCTATCTTAGCCTAGCCTATCCTAGCCTAATCTATCCTAGCCTAGCCTATCCTAGCCTAAGCTATCCTAGCCTAGCCCAACCTAGCCTAACCTACTCTAGCCTAGCCGAACCTAGCCTTGCCTATCCTAGCCTAACCTACTCTACTCTAGCCTATCCTAGCCTAACCTACTCTAGCCTAGCCTAACCTAGCCTAACCTACTCTAGCCTAGCCCATCCTATCCTATCCTAGCCTAACCAGCTCTACTCTAGCCTAGCCTAGCCTGCCTTACCCTATGCTAGCCTATCGTAACCTACCCTAACCTACTCTATTCTTGCCTACCCTAGCCTAGCCTAGACTAGCGCTACACTACTGTAGCATAGCCTAGCCTAGCCCTCGCCTACTCTAGCATAGCCTAGCCTAAGCATAACCTAACCTACCTACTCTACTAGCCTAGCCTAGCCTATCCTAGCCTAGCCTACCTACTCTACTCTAGCCTAGCCTACCCTACCTTAACCTATGCTAGCCTACCCTAACCTAGCCTAACCTACTCTATTCTTGCCTACCCTAGCCTAGCCTACTATAGCCTAGCCTAGACTAGCACTACCCAACTCTAGCATAGCCTAGCCTAGCCCTCCCCTACTCTAGCATAGCCTAGCCTAAGCCTAACGTAACCTACTCTAGCCTAGCCTATCCTATCTTAACCTACTCTACTCTAACCTAGCCTACCGTACCTTACCCTATGCTAGCCTACCCGAACCTACCCTAACCTACTCTATTCTTGCCTACCCCAGCCTAGCCTACTATAACCTAACCTAGACTAGCGCTACCATACTCTAGCATAGCCTAGCCTAGCCCTCCCCTACTGTAGTATAGCCTAGCCTAAGCCTAGACTAGCGCTACCCTATTCTAGAATAATCTAGCGTACTCTAGTATAACACAACTTAGCCTATCCTAACCTTCTCTAACCCGCCCTAGCTTACCTTAGCCTATTGTAGAGTAGCCTAGCCTAGCTTAGCCCATTCTATCCTTAAGTAGCCTAGTCTATTTTAGTCTATCCTAACCCACTCTAGCTTAGCCAAGCCTATTTTAACACAATCTAAATTTATAAAAATTTATATATAAAACATTTAGTAGAAAAACATATTGGAAATCAATCTTAATAAACTTTTACATTAGATATATAAATTTAAATCAATTTAAATATCAAAAGATTATCACTTTATTATATGTAAATCAAATATTTTTCACTATACAATAGAATTATATTCTAATTAAATGAATATACCACAATGCACACTGACAGAAATGAATTTCTCCTATCAGAATTAATAAAAAGTATATATAAATAGTGTGATTCATATGGTAAAAAAGCACAATACAGATTTTGTGTCATTAAATTTCTAGTACTCTAACCTGGATGCATCTAACAAACATTATATCACCCTGTACCTTGTCTCAGTTTCAAATGAGACGTTCTTATAGACAAAGGCAGAAGCAATCTCATAGCTTATAGGATGAGATCACTGTAAAAAACATTTACAGTTCTGATGCACAAAATCTCAAACACTTATTTAACTTTTTTTACAAATTATCTTTTTCTAAGAAAATCAGGAAAGTTAGGGTCAGATGCAAAAAGCCGAAACATAAATTAGTGGTTAAAAAAATAGTAAGTAAATAAATACATAATTACATTAAAATCTACCCCAAAAAATCTGATAAATAAATACTAACCAAAAGATGACGCAGAACAAAAGATGATGCAATACAACTATAAAGATTTGGATATTTACATAAATACAGTGAAAATCTGCCCAGAAAAACAATGAATACTAACCAAAAATCCAGAAAACGATAAATTTTAAAAATACCTCTAAAGACGGTGAACTATGAAAGAGTACAACCATGAAAGTAGTAATCCCTCCCAGTGAAGCGCGACATTCATTCATGCATCAAAGTGCCTGTAAATTTGTGACCTCTTAGGCGTCAATGCATGCCAGTAAATTTGTGACCTCTTAGGCGTCTTCTCTCTTCTTATCTGATAACAAGAGAAAATAAAATACTATAACAGAAAACATGAAGAAACGCAGAAACATTTACAAGATAACAGGCAGCAACAAAATATTTGCAGGCGCAGAAACATGCAACAAAATATTTGCAGGCGCAGTGAATGAAGACCAAGGCCAAGATTATATAAGGCTGGATAGTGGATTTTCTCTGGTATCGGATAGCTTTTAGCTTTCTTAGCTTTTAGCTTTTTTAGCTTTTAGATTTTCCAATGATGAACTAACGGACAACTTTTAGCTTTTTTAGCTTTTAGCTTTTCCAATGAAGGACAGCGGAAAGGCTGCGCCCAACTGGTTTGCACCAACGTGGATAGATGACGTGGAGCTTTCTCGTTAAGAAAACCCAACAATTTCATGAAAAGCATCTCAATTTTTTTTTATAGACGTTGTGGTAGGCTCCTTTAACGGTTGATCAAGCTTAAACTTTTTT
This sequence comes from Pinus tabuliformis, assembly GCA_031772625.1. Classification (NCBI taxonomy): domain Eukaryota; kingdom Viridiplantae; phylum Streptophyta; class Pinopsida; order Pinales; family Pinaceae; genus Pinus; species Pinus tabuliformis. The sequence continues at coordinate 794,902,309 of CM062816.1, read as the reverse complement.
GAGATTCTGAGGGAGGGAATCTTTATGCTTTAGGTGACTCTGAACGACTAGTTCCAAGTTCTTTTGTTCACATCGTCTTCTTCTATTTGCATCTGTATTTGCAGCGAATTTTGTTCGCATCCTCTTCTTCTATTTGGAAGTGTTTTCTCTTCTGTATGTCAATGTTTGTGTGCCTGTGACTGTTCCTCTGTTTTACTCTGGATTGGGTGTCTATACTCTATAGCTTTTGATAGAAAACACTACATATTATTCAAATTTGAATTTGATTTCGATTTCTCGGATATGGATCAAGAAGAGCAGCAGGAAGGGATGAATGAAGAGCAGAGTTGTCTCATCATTTAAAAGTGTAAGGAATTTCATTATATTTGCAGTAAAAATTGTTTCTCTTGCGCTGGGAATTTCATTGTATTTGCAATGGAAGTTCTTCATGTTGTCGAAGTCTATGTCACCGTGACTGTGGGTTTTTCTGGTTCGTGTGGGTCTTTTTGTTTTGTCTATATGCTTATGCTTTTGATATTAGTTAAATCTGAATTTGATGAAGAGATCAGCGAAAAGGATGCATGGTTAAACCTGAATTTGTTGAAGAGGATCAGCGAGAAGGATGCATGGCGAATGAAATGAAAGACGTTGTTGTTCGATGCCATCCATGGAAGTATTTACAGTGGAGAGGAGGAAATCAAGGAGCTGTAACAATTAGTGACAGGTTTGTTTCTTGTATTTATTTTATACTCTGATTTATTCTTCGGTTATGGAAATTTATATTCATGATATATTTTTCGGTTTTGGTTCCATAGATTAAAGTAGAATTTTCAATTTTCTCCCTTATTTATCAAAGCCCATAACCCACCCAATCAATTTGTCATTCCTGTAATTGACCTGATTTTAGTCCCCCTGTTTTCACGTGATTTCCCTCACCTAAATCATTATATGTGACAGCATGGAATCCCAAGTTAATGTTATACCCAGAAAAAACTAAAGAAGCAAAGCCCTCTCAGCATCGAATCAATCCCATCCTAATGTTATACCCGGAGAAAACTAAAGAAGCAAGCTCTCTCTCCCGCTTTCTATGTCGACATGGAGCTAAACCTGTATTACATTTAAGTGATTTTATGAGTCCTCTGAAGGTACAGTAGTTGGTCTCCTCCTTTAGTGCCTACCTAATGTTTTTAAACCTTTATGCTGTGTTGTCATGCTCTATTATTAATCTCTTATCTATTGTCTTTTTAATCTTTTAGTTTTCTTTCCATGTGTTTGCTCTGTTCTTGGTCCTTAATCACATTAGTCACTTATTTATAATGTTTTTGGGTCTTTGTTCTCTGGTCTTGGTACCCAATTCAATTAATCCCCTGGAATCCTTCTCCTCAATTGGACTGCTTTGATTTAAGTGATTTTATGAGTCTTCCAGAGTTCATCTCTAAAGGTACAGTAGCTTGTCTCCTCCTTCAGTGCATGCCTTAGGCAAATCTTTTCTTGTTATAATATCGGTGTGATGACCCCGTAAATGTAATTATCTAAAAAGTTTACTGCAGTAAAAACTGAATGATATTGAGAACTATTTTCTTTTGAAGAATAATCTATTGATTTGAATTATGCATTAAAGTAATGTTTAAAGAATTACTCAAGAGCATTGAATTTCCCAAAAGGGGAAACAGTTACTGAAACTGAAAATAACCACCTCCCCTAACTGGAAGGGTTTCCAGGGGAAAAGAGGTGAGTTGAGAAACTCTGGGCTGTAGAGACAGGAAGAGAAAAGAGAAGAAAAAGAAAAAGACTAAGTCTGGTAAGGACCAGATAGTCAAGCACACAGTGCTGGCTTACTGAGGGTAATGATCCGGTAAGCGGAAGCTTGGGGGGAGACTCAGGTCTTGAGGGACTGATCTCACGGTTGGGAGGATAACAAGCTTACACAGAGATTTGGCAGGAGACCAGGTTCCAGACTCACTAATCCGAATAGACCAGGTAAGTAGCAGAACCTTCATGTCTCCATAATATCTGTGTAAATGATAGACTGATTATTGTTACTTATGTGGTAGTGGTGAACTGAATATGATATGGGATTATTATCTGTATCAGATGGATAATATTACTGTACAAATCTAGTATAAACTGCTGTACATAACTAGCAAGATTTGTTGTATAAATCTAGTATAGATTGCTGTACAAATCTAGCAAGACATTACTATATAAACCCAGTATGAACAGCTGTACATAACTAGCAAGATATCGCTATATAAATCTAGTATAGACTTGTTGTACAAATCTAGCAAAAATGGCGGTACAAATCGAACATAGTATCGCTGCACATTTCAAGAAAATATAAATCAAGAAAGTAACTGTGCACTGGTACACCCTGTCCATCAAAAGGAAAATCCGAGAGATGTTATGCATATACAGTTGAACAGAACATATATAGCACAAGTATGAAAACCCCAGACAAGGAGTATTACGCTTCAAAGGAATCTCTTATTCCTATCAACTAGAATACACAGTCAAGGGAGGCCCAAGACGGCCATATAAAACACGAAAGGAAAGCTGGACGAACTGTGTATCGTTTTTATGGTTCTTTATACCCTAAAGAACTCAGAGCAAAACTCGTAACCAAATGATATCGTTAACCATAACTGTAAGTTATTACTTATGAACAGAACCTTTATAACAGGGGTATAAACATACAATAAAGGTATTCAGGTTCAAACAATCCGCGAAGCAAGGACAGGTTGGTATGTATATCCGAATCCTGTTGTTTCCACAGTCTCGGGTAAAGGTCGAAACCCTTGAGCCGAGAGACAACCGAAACATTATTCCAGACAGAGAACAATGATACATACATGCATGGTAACTTAAACAATTTCTTTAACCGACTCGACAGTATATTATATACATGCATGCCATCGCAAGAACTAAAGAACCGATATGGTAACCATGCGGTCAGGTCTGAAGACCGAGGAAGTATGATTCAAAGGTTCCATACAAATAAACCGTAAAATGTCATAAACCATAGTATAAGCTATGCAACTCACAGTGTTACGGGTTATGGGCAAACCCAGAATAGCCGGCCATACCTCTATGGCAATCAGAGGCAGGCACGGCGATTCGGTAGCATAAGTTTTTATAGCGGCAAACTATAAACGAAAACAGAATAACCTTAATGCAATAGAGTGTGAGGAGCAGTCATGCATAATCAAACACGTAACACCCAGAACAGGAAATGATATCGCCAGAACTTTGATTCATAAACTATATATATACATAATCCATGATGTACTGTTAACAAAAGATGGAAAGAGCAAGTTACAGCGCTTTACAGGCAAGCTATTACCATATTCATTGTCTGTCCGAAACCATATGAGTTCCTATTAAAACAAAAAGAGCCGGTTGAGAAAACCCGAGCTCGGCATATACCACAGTACCATGAATGCTACAAGTATACATCAGGTAATAGATTTAATACAAAACTTCAACTGTAACTAGAATGAAATTCCAAATAGAAACGCCGTAGCGGGTATCATTAACCCTCGGCCAACCAGAACTCATGGAGCCGGAACAGGGGATATCCGCCCATACATCTGCGGTCAAACGTGCAAGGTCAGGTCGGAGCCTGCCTGGGCACAAGAGACAAACCCCGAAACCAGAGAAGGGTGAACCGAAACAAAGTAACCAAAGCCCATACGATTATCTAGTTAAATACCTGAGAGGGTTTTAGTGAAAAGTCGTTGCAGTAACCTTTAACACCTCCAACGCCGAGGACCGCCGAGCCAAACCTGCCATGCCAGAAACTCAGGGGGATTACAAACATGGCAGACATATAAATCCAAATAAACAAGTCTGAATCTTAGAAAATAGACAATACTATACCTGGCTGGTTCAAGGGCGAGAACCATGGAGCCAAATCTGGCCAGAGAGGGCATGCAGCATTGATGTTATGGAGTAACTCGGCGTAAATCTCAGAAGAACAACTCATACAGAAGAGAAATGGAACGGAGCAGCAGCGGAGCGCCAAGCAGAGTGACAAAAGCCACGAAGAATCCGGAAAGGGGCACGTATATACCCCGCCTGCCATCGGAGGTAACGTGGAGTGTTTACGGCCATTGATCTCATGCGGCTGTATCCTACCGTCGATCTTAACACCAACAGCCAAATGCCAAGCGCGGGAAACCTTTAGAGTTGACAACCCTACCGTAGCCACGTGAACAGGACGGTGGAGGTCAATACCTCTGCCGGGTGTCAAGCGTTCCGGATGCCAGCAGTCATAGGCGGGACAGCCTTGACATGCGAGAAATAAAGCCATGAACCGTATCACCTGTAACATCATAACCTTTGGCATGAACCGTCAATTAAACTATTAAGGATGGTATAACCTGCCACGGCTCATGTATAAATACATATACATATGAAGGGTGATACTTGCTTATAAGGGTGGGTGTTATCGTTACCCCACCAATAAATTTTTTTTTTTATGTGTGATTTGTAAGTAGATATGTGACAATTGGTATCAGAGCAAGATTATCCATACTGTGGCCTCTGGGATGTGAATGGGTATCATGATGACATTAACAATCTTTTGGAAAATAAAATTGTGCAGGTAACTCACAATCTTATATGTTTCATGATCAGACCAGAGAAGTCAAGAAGAAGGAAAAGAGTATCCAAGACAACGCAAGTGACAGTTAGCATGCAGGGGTCTGGCAGCACACCGCACAGGCCTGCAGCAAATTTTGGAGAACATCCAGAATTATGGGTACAGTTAGGCGAGGAGACCCGCAGCACGAATCTGGCCATACTAGAAACTGTCCAAGAACTGAAAAGGGAAATGGCCCGGCTCCGAGAGGATAACACACGACTGACAATGGAACAGGAAAGAATTTTGAAAAGTTTGTCTGATAGAAAAAACCCGCCATTAGCTCATCCCAGCGCAGAACAGCAGAAAATGACGGAGGAGGAACAATATCATGCAGAATCTGAAATTCCTGAGGAAGGAGAGGACCAATCTGATAATGCATCAGAACAACAGACCTCAAAGCGTCAAAAGGTGGAACTACAAGGCGAATTCCGAAAGATTAAACCCCCGCATTATGATGGGGAACAAGAAGAAGCAGCAGAGGCTTGGCTAATCAACATGAATAAATATTTTCAGTTATATGAATATGACCATAATTTGAAGGTACGGTTGGCCATCTTCCAGTTACAAGGGAAGGCAACATTGTGGTGGGAGGAAGTAAAAATCGTTAAAGGTGTAACTGAACGAACCATAACATGGGAAAAGTTCCAGAGATATTTTAAAGAGAGATACTTAACGGAACGGTTTTATGATGAAAAGGCGAAGGAATTCCATGATCTGCGGTTGGGGCAGCAGACTATGGATGAGTTCATCAATCGTTTCACATCCTTGCTTCGCTATGTACCCTATCTTAAAGAAGAAAAAGCCAAGGTACAGCGATTTGTCAGTAGTCTACCTGTGTATATGAGGGAAAGGATTGAATTTGACAATCCTAGAACCATGGATGAGGCAATTCGTAAGGCCAGAATCTGCTATCAGCAGAGCAAACAGAAAGGAGACAATTCCAACAGAAAATGGAATGACAAGAAGAATAATAAAACTGTTGGAATTCATAAAGGGAATCGAAGCAGCGGAATCAAAGGAAACAGCAAAAATCAGAATAGTAGAGCAGCGCCAAGAAGTGCATTCAAATCCAGGTCCATCGGTGAAACCAGAATGAGTGAACAACCCGCTAAGATGGACACTGAGGGAGTAACCAGACCTCCAGTGCAGTGCTGGGGTTGTGGTGGACTGCACTATGTCAAGAATTGTCCGCAAAGGAAAGGAACTGACCAGATATCCCAGATTCACGAGGCATCCACCGTGGGTGACGTGGGACGAAGTATGCCAAGAATTAACGTAGCCTTGGATGATCGCCAGGCAGAATACCAGCCCACCATGATAGAGTTTGAAGGTAAAATTTTAAACCTTTCCATTTCTGTTCTAATAGATCCTTGAGCTACTTTAAGTTACATTAGTCCAAAGATAGTTGAACAATGTAAATTGCAGCCTGAAAAATTCAGGAATCCTTGGCTGGTACAACTAGCTACAGGAACCAAAAGACGAGTAATGGCAAAGGTAAAAAGCTGCCCTATAGTGGTAGCAGGATAGCCAGTAGTGGCAGACCTGAATATACTTCCCCTCGGGTCCTATGATGTTCTAATTGGAATGGACTGGTTGGAAAAGCATTGGGCTTTAGTAAACTGCAAAACAAAAGCTACACGATACAAGGATGATGCTAGAATAGAACAAGAAATGCAGGGAATTAAACGACCAGTTCAAGTCCGACCAATCACTGCATCTCAGCTGGCAAAATGCATTCGAAATAGATGCCAAGTGTATGCAATTCAAGTGGGTTATGCAGAAAACAAGAATAAGGAGAATCCACTAGAACACCTTCCAGTTATAAAAGAGTTTGCAGACGTATTTCCAGAAGAAATTCCTGGATTACCTCCAAAGAGGGACATAGATTTCACCATTGAGTTAATACCAGGAGCTGCTCCAGTTTCACGGACACCCTATAGAATGAGTGTGCCAGAATTGACCGAATTGAAGATGCAACTACAAGAATTGCTGGATAAAAATTATATCCGCCCCAGTGTGTCTCCATGGGGAGCTCCGGTGCTATTCGTCAGGAAGAAGGATGGAACTCTTAGAATGTGCATTGATTACCGGCAATTAAACAAGCTTACTATTAAAAATAAATACCCATTACCGCGGATCGATGAATTATTTGATCAAGTCAAGGGAGCGACAATATTTTCCAAAATCGATCTGCGATCAGGATACCATCAGATCCGAATTAAAGAAGAGGATATCGCTAAGACAGCCTTCAGAACCCGGTATGGACACTACGAATTTGTAGTGCTGCCTTTTGGTTTGACTAATGCACCTGCCACATTCATGTGTTTAATGAACAACGTGTTCCATCAATTTTTAGACAAATTTGTACTAATATTCATTGATGATATCTTGATCTATTCTCGCTCTAAAGAGGAGCATGAGGAACATCTTCGGATGGTACTGCAGACTTTGCGAGAACATCAGTTGTATGCCAAACTCAGTAAGTGTGATTTTTATAAAGAAGAAATCCAGTACTTGGGGCATGTAATTTCAAAGGAAGGAATTGCTGTTGATCCTGAGAAAATCAAAACTATACTGGATTGGCCAGTGCCAAAAGACGTAGCAGATATCAGATCCTTCATGGGATTGGCGGGATATTACAGAAGGTTCGTGGAAGGTTTTTCAAGGGTGGCATACCCTATCACATCCTTGCAAAAGAAAGGGAGGACATTCAGATGGAGTTCTGAATGTCAACAAAGTTTCGAGAAGCTTAAGCAATTACTCACATCTGCTCCTGTTTTAAGTATAGCTGATCCAAACAAGGACTATGTGGTATGTACCGATGCTAGTGGAGAAGGCGTTGGAGGTGTGCTAATGCAAGAAGGAAAAGTGATCGCCTATGAGTCAAGAAAATTGAAGGAACATGAGCAGAAGTATTCTACCTATGATCTAAAATTAGCAGCTGTTATACATGCGCTTAAGATGTGGCGACACTACCTTCTCGGAAGGAAATTTTTGCTGCTCACAGATCATCACAGCTTAACAAATTATTTTAGCCAGCCCACACTAAACGCAAGGCAAGCTCGTTGGGCAGATTTCTTGAGTGGGTTTGACTTTGACATTCGACATCTGAAGGGTAAGGAAAATCGGGTAGCTGATGCCTTGAGCCGAAAAGTGCAATGCTTGTATGAAGTTACATTCAGTGGATGGGAAAATTCCTTGCTGGAAAGGATAAAAACTACAGCAAGCCAAGATACTGAATACCAACAGACGAAGCAGAATATGTCACTCTCCAGTGAGGGAAGTCCACAAGACTATGAGGTTAACAAGGACGGAATGTTGTTGTACAAGAAGAGATTGTTTGTACCAGATGACAACAACCTCAAAAATTTAATATTGAATGAGTTTCATACCAGCCACTACGCTGGTCATCCGGGATACCAGAAAATGCTGACGGCACTTCGGAAGGAGTATTACTGGCCAGGTATGAAAAAGCATGTGGCTGAATATTTAGCAAGATGTTTGGAATGTCAGCAAATCAAGACAGAACACCAGCACCCGGCAGGATTGTTGCAACCCCTGCCCATCCCTGAATGGAAATGGGAAATTATATCAATGGATTTTATAACTGGGCTGCCCAAAACAAAGAGGAACAATGATTCTATCATGGTAGTAGTGGACAAGCTCAGTAAGGCAGCACACTTCATTCCGGTGCAATCTACCTACCGAGCAGTGCAAATTGCACACGTCTTTATGCAAAATATATTCCGACTTCATGGACTACCAAAGACCATAATATCAGACCAGGATGTGAAGTTTACATCCGCATTCTGGAGAGCATTATTTGCAGAATTAGGTACACAGCTAAATTTTAGCACTGCTTACCATCCCCAGACTGATGGGCAGACGGAGAGAGTAAATCAGATGGTGGAAGACATGTTGAGAGCATGTGTTATGCAAAAACCGACGCAATGGGAAGACTATCTACACCTAGTGGAATTTGCTTACAACAATGGATATCATACATCCATTCAGATGTCTCCATTTGAAGTCTTGTATGGACGGAAATGTCGGACACCTTCAAATTGGAGTGGCCCGGAGGACAAGTTAAGGTTGGGACCAGAAATGCTTAGGGAGATGGAGGATATGGTCAAAAAGGTGCGAGCCAACTTGAAGGCCGCTCAAGATAGGCAGAAAAACTTTGCAGATCGAAAAAGAAGGTTTAAAGAGTATCAGGTGGGCGATCATGTTTATATCAGAATTCAGGCAAGGAAAAGTACCTTGCAGTGGAGCAGCTGCGCTAAACTTGCACCCCGATACTTCGGACCTTTTCAGGTCTTAGCAAGGGTTGGGCCAGTAGCTTATCAGCTAGCCCTACCAAGCCACATTAGAATACATAATGTCTTTCATGTATCCATGCTTAAGAAATATGTCTATGATCCTAAGCATGTGATCAAGTGGCAAGATATAAGGGTAAGGACTGTTTTTCTCTATAACTAATTGAAAATGTATCTGTAACAAAACACTGACATTGTTATTGATTGCAGGTCGAACCGGAAGGAGAAGTTCGGGTCGAGCCGCTGAGCATTCTCGACCGGAGAGAAGTGCAGTTGCGGAAGCGGGTTATTACCCAAATTAAAGTGCAATGGCAGCACTATGGGCCAGAAGAGGCCACTTGGGAGGACGAAGAGCTGTTTCGGAAAGCCTATCCAGAACTGTTTGGAGACACTAGACATCGGGACGATGTCCAATCTTAGGAGGGGGAGATGTGATGACCCCGTAAATGTAATTATCTAAAAAGTTTACTGCAGTAAAAACTGAATGATATTGAGAACTATTTTCTTTTGAAGAATAATCTGTTGATTTGAATTATGCATTAAAGTAATGTTTAAAGAATTACTCAAGAGCATTGAATTTCCCAAAAGGGGAAACAGTTACTGAAACTGAAAATAACCACCTCCCCTAACTGGAAGGGTTTCCAGGGGAAAAAGAGGTGGGTTGAGAAACTCTGGGCTGTAGAGACAGGCAGAGAAAAGAGAAGAAAAAGAAAAAGACTAAGTCTGGTAAGGACCAGATAGTCAAGCACACAGTGCTGGCTTACTGAGGATAATGATCCGGTAAGCGGAAGCTTGGGGGGAGACTCAGGTCTTGAGGGACTGATCTCACGGTTGGGAGGATAACAAGCTTACACAGAGATTTGGCAGGAGACCAGGTTCCAGACTCACTAATCCGAATAGACCAGGTAAGTAGCAGAACCTTCATGTCTCCATAATATCTGTGTAAATGATAGAATTATTATTGTTACTTATGTGGTAGTGGTGAACTGAATATGATATGGGATTATTATCTGTATCAGATGGATAATATTACTGTACAAATCTAGTATAAACTGTTGTACATAACTAGCAAGATTTGTTGTATAAATCTAGTATAGATTGCTGTACAAATCTAGCAAGACATTACTGTATAAACCTAGTATGAACGGCTGTACATAACTAGCAAGATATCGCTATATAAATCTAGTATAGACTTGTTGTACAAATCTAGCAAAAATGGCGGTACAAATCGAACATAGTATCGCTGCACATTTCAAGAAAATATAAATCAAGAAAGTAACTGTGCACTGGTACACCCTGTCCATCAAAAGGAAAATCCGAGAGATGTTATGCATATACAGTTGAACAGAACATATATAGCACAAGTATGAAAACCCCAGACAAGGAGTATTACGCTTCAAAGGAATCTCTTATTCCTATCAACTAGAATACACAGTCAAGGGAGGCCCAAGACGGCCATATAAAACACGAAAGGAAAGCTGGACGAACTGTGTATCGTTTTTATGGTTCTTTATACCCTAAAGAACTCAGAGCAAAACTTGTAACCAAATGATATCGTTAACCATAACTGTAAGTTATTACTTATGAACAGAACCTTTATAACAGGGGTATAAACATACAATAAAGGTATTCAGGTTCAAACAATCCGCGAAGCAAGGACAGGTTGGTATGTATATCCGAATCCTGTTGTTTCCACAGTCTCGGGTAAAGGTCGAAACCCTTGAGCCGAGAGACAACCGAAACATTATTCCAGACAGAGAACAATGATACATACATGAATGGTAACTTAAACAATTTCTTTAACCAACTCGACAGTATATTATATACATGCATGCCATCGCAAGAACTAAAGAACCGATATGGTAACCATGCGGTCAGGTCTAAAGACCGAGGAAGTATGATTCAAAGGTTCCATACAAATAAACCGTAAAATGTCATAAACCATAGTATAAGCTATGCAACTCACAGTGTTACGGGTTATGGGCAAACCCAGAATAGCCGGCCATACCTCTATGGCAATCAGAGGCAGGCACGACGATTCGGTAGCATAAGTTTTTATAGCGGCAAACTATAAACGAAAACAGAATAACCTTAATGCAATAGAGTGTGAGGAGCAGTCATGCATAATCAAACACGTAACACCCAGAACAGGAAATGATATCGCCAGAACTTTGATTCATAAACTATATATATACATAATCCATGATGTACTGTTAACAAAAGATGGAAAGAGCAAGTTACAACGCTTTACAGGCAAGCTATTACCATATTCATTGTCTGTCCGAAACCATATGAGTTCCTATTAAAACAAAAAGAGCCGGTTGAGAAAACCCGAGCTCAGCATATACCACAGTACCATGAATGCTACAAGTATACATCAGGTAATAGATTTAATACAAAACTTCAACTGTAACTAGAATGAAATTCCAAATAGAAACGTCGTAGCGGGTATCATTAACCCTCGGCCAACCAGAACTCATGGAGCCGGAACAGGGGATATCCGCCCATACATCTGCGGTCAAACGTGCAAGGTCAGGTCGGAACCTGCCTGGGCACAAGAGACAAACCCTGAAACCAGAGAAGGGTGAACCGAAACAAAGTAACCAAAGCCCATACGATTATCTAGTTAAATACCTGAGAGGGTTTTAGTGAAAAGTCGTTGCAGTAACCTTTAACACCTCCAACGCCGAGGACCGCCGAGCCAAACCTGCCATGCCAGAAACTCGGGGGGATTACAAACATGGCAGACATATAAATCCAAATAAACAAGTCTGAATCTTAGAAAATAGACAATACTATACCTGGCTGGTTCAAGGGCGAGAACCATGGAGCCAAATCTGGCCAGAGAGGGCATGCAACATTGATGCTATGGAGTAACTCGGCGTAAATCTCAGAAGAACAACTCATACAGAAGAGAAATGGAACGGAGCAGCAGCGGAGCGCCAAGCAGAGTGACAAAAGCCACGAAGAATCCGGAAAGGGGCACGTATATACCCCGCCTGCCATCGGAGGTAACGTGGAGTGTTTACGGCCATTGATCTCATGCGGCTGTATCCTACCGTCGATCTTAACACCAACAGCAAAATGCCAAGCACGGGAAACCTTTAGAGTTGACAACCCTACCGTAGCCACGTGAACAGGACGGTGGAGGTCAATACCTCTGCCGGGTGTCAAGCGTTCCGGATGCCAGCAGTCATAGGCGGGATAGCCTTGACATGCGAGAAATAAAGCCATGAACCGTATCACCTGTAACATCATAACTTTTGGCATGAACCGTCAATTAAACTATTAAGGATGGTATAACCTGCCATGGCTCATGTATAAATGCATATACATATGAAGGGTGATACTTGCTTATAAGGGTGGGTGTTATCGTTACCCCACCAATAATTTTTTTTTTTTTATGTGTGATTTGTAAGTAGATATGTGACAATCGGATTAGGACCCTTTTCTTATTGCAGGAGGGATGTATTTAATGATGAGAATACGCAGTGAGACAGAGCCTTATAGGCTTAGAGAAGGAAATGAGATCATTTCTAGGACAAGAAACAGAGTGAGAATGTGAAGGATAGTAAACAGAGTAAAACATGCCTGGCCTAATGTTTTTCAATCTTTATGCGCTCTATTATTAATCTTTTCTCTACTATGTCCTTTAATCTTTTAGTTTTCTTTCTATCGGTTTGCTCTGTTCTTGGTCCCTAATCGCATTAATCACTTATTTATGATATTTTTGGATCTTTGTTCTCTGGAATCCTTCTGTTCAGTTATCACTCACCCATGTAACAACCGATCATAGTTACCTATAGCAGAAGGTTTCCATTCACCCATGTAACAACCGATCATAGTTACCTTATTTTGTTTGACTTGCGTTTCTAAAGACAGTAAAACAAAAACGCCTCATTATCTTCTCAGTAAAACAAGAAAGGCTCTCTATCTTCTCTCTCCTCTTAATTGTTAACTTTTCCTCATCTTCTTTTAATGGTTTATAATGGAGATCTTCTCCCTTCTCTGTATAAAAAGAGAAAGTTAAGTTTTCCTTGTCTTCTTTTAATTGTTTATAATGGAGATAGACAAGTTTATATAATCTTAGAGTTATTAGAGAAAACTCCTAACTAAAAATAACAAAGTTATATTCAAGAACCATCTACCGAACCTTTAAACTAGGATTCACTATTTTTATCTATTTACACGTTTATGTGTGATACACTTTCTCTATGTCTAGGAATGTGCAGTTAAGCCATCATTATGCTATTTCTCATTTTCAAAAAGCTCATAGATATTCTCTCGCAAATCCAATACCCTCGTAGATAATTATAACAACTGGCTCTCTCTCGCAAATCCAAAAACCATTTTCAATTTATTGAAAGAGCAATTTTCAATTTTCAATTATAAAAACTATTTTCAATTTGTTTTTAAATCTTTATGCTAATCCATTACTTCCCCCATTACTTTCTTTTTTATCTATTCTCCATGGGAAGTCATGTTTATTTTTACTGTGTCTCCTCCTTCTACCCGCTTGATCTAAGATAGTGTTTTTAAATTTTTATGCTCTGTCATCCTTATTTTTACTGTGTGTCATTTTTACTTTTATTGTGTCTCCTGATCTAAGATAGTGTTTTTAAATTTTTATGCTTTGTCATCCTTATTTTTACTATGTGTCATTTTTACTTTTACTGTGTCTCCTCCTATGGTACCGATCTGATCTATATTTTTACTGTGTGTCATCTTTATTTTTATTGTGTCTCTTCCTTCGGTACCGGTATGATCTAAGATAGTGTTTTTAAATATTTATACTGTGTTCTTTATCCATAATCCTATTAATCTCTGGGTCTTGTTTTAAAATATTTTTATCCTGTTTTTGGTCATTTATTCTATTCTATATTACTTCAGGAAAAAACACACACTCTATGCCTGATACGAAATCTCATTAATCCCTCTTTGTATTTCTTATCAAACCTTTCTTTTTCATTAATGCAAAAGGCATCTCTGCCTTTCTTTTAAATGTTTTTTTTTTTTTTAATTAGTGAATGACTAATTTTATATAACTTGACGGCAAGCATTAACATGCAATAAAGTCATTATTGTACATTCTTATACTTTTCTTATTACATTTTATGAATTTTTTTTTTTGCTTTTGTAATTTTTAATATATAATTTTAATCTTTTGTATAAAAAATAGATAATTTATTACGGGTGCTACAAGAAAGGTGAGCTAATTTTTTTTAGTGATTTATTATATTTTTTAGAAATGAATATTGTTGCCAATTAAATTTTTTGTATTATACATGCCTGTTTATATTGTAAAATGGTATGCATTATTCAATTATATATTTATTCTTTTTTTTTTTTTTTAATTATATAATGTAAAACAAATTATTCATGAACATAATTGTTTTATTTATTTAAAATATTGAAATACATGTATTTGCTTATTTAACTATAAAAAACAGTGAAATTATCTTTCTTTAAAATTTCATAAATGTATGAATAATTGTGTTGTTGAAATAATAAGATGATTTTTTTTTTAATTGATAAGATGTTTTTCTTTGTTACATGATGTAGATTGTACATGTTAAATGATAAGATAATGATAATAATAATGATAATGATAGGGTGGGGGGCAGAGAGAGAGAGAGTGTGAGAGAGAGGGGGGAGAGAGAGAGTGTGGGAGAGAAATATGGGGAGGGAGAGAGAGAGAGAGAGAGTGGGGATCAAACCTTTCTTTTTCATTAATGCAAAAGGCATCTCTGCCTTTCTTTTAAATGTTTTTTTTTTAATTAGTGAAGACTAATTTTATATAACTTGACGGCAAGCATTAACATGCAATAAAGTCATTATTGTACATTCTTATACTTTTCTTATTACATTTTATGATTTTTTTTTGCTTTTGTAACTTTTAATATATAATTTTAATCTTTTGTATAAAAAATAGATAATTTATTACGGGTGCTACAATAAATGTGAGCTAATTTTTTTTGGTGATTTATTATATTTTTTAGAAATGAATATTGTTGCCAATTAAAATTTTTGTATTATACATGCCTGTTTATATTGTAAAATGGTATGCATTATTAAATTATATATTTATTCTTTTTTTTAAATTATATAATGTAAAACAAATTATTCATGAACATAATTGTTTTATTTATTTAAAATATTTGAAATACATGTATTTGCTTATTTAACTATAAAAAACAGTGAAATTATCTTTCTTTAAAATTTCATAAATGTATGAATAATTGTGTTGTTGAAATAATATGATGATTTTTTTTTTAATTGATAAGATGTTTTTCTTTGTTACATGATGTAGATTGTACATGTTAAATGATAAGATAATGATAATAATAATGATAATGATAGGGGGGGGTGGCGGGCGCAGAGAGAGAGAGTGTGAGAGAGAGGGGGGAGAGAGAGAGTGTGGGGAGGGGGAGAGAGAGGCTGAGAGAGAGAGAGATAGAGAGAGAGAGGTGGGTGGAGAGAGAGAGGGGGGGAAGAGAGAGGCTGAGAGAGAGAGAGAGATAGAGAGAGAGGCGGGTGGAGAGAGAGAGGGGGGGAAGAGAGGGGGAAGAGAGACAGGGAAGAGAGAGAGATAGAGAGAGAGGTGGGTGGAGAGAGAGAGGGGGGAGAGAGAGGGGGAAGAGAGAGAGAGAGATAGAGAGATAGAGAGAGAAGAGAGTGAGCAAGAGAGAGAGGAAGAGAAAGGGTGGGAGGGGGAGAGACAAAGAGAGAGAGTGAGAGAGCAAGGGGGAGAGAGAGAGGGAGGGAGGGAGAGGGCCGGTGCGATTGGGAGAGAGAGAGAGAGAGAGAGAGAGAGAGAGAGAGAGAGAGAGAGAGAGAGAGAGAGGAGCAGGAGAGAGAGGGGGGTCGAGAGATAGATAGATAGATAGATAGAGAGAGAGAGAGAGAGAGAGAGAGAGAGAGAGAGACGCGGGGGGAGGGGGGAGAGAGAGACACGGGGGGAGAGAGAGGGAGGGGTAGAGAGGGAGGGGTAGAGAGAGAGAGAGAGAGAGAGAGAGAGAGAGAGAGAGAGAGATAGGGAGAGAGAGAGAGCGGGTGGAGGGAGACAAAGAGAGGGGGAGAGATGGGGATAGAGAGAGGCGGGGAGAGGGAGGTAGAGAGAGAGAGAGATCAAGAAAGCGAGGATGAGAGGGAGAGATATCAACGGGGGAGAGAGAGAGAGAGAAAGAGAGGGGGGTAGGGGGGAGAGAGAGAGAGAGAGAGAGAGAGAGAGAGAGAGAGAGAGAGAGAGAGAGAGAGAGTGTGTGAGAGAGAAGGAGCAAGAGAGGGGGGCAGGAGAGGGAGAAAGAGAGAGAGAGATAAGAGGGGAGAGAGAGAGAGGGGGAGCCAGATGGAGACAGGTGGAAAGAGCGAGAGAGAGAGAGGGTGGAGGTGAGAGGGAGGTGGGAGGGGTGTGTGTGAGAGAGAGAGATGGAGCGAAGGGGAGAGGGGGTCGGGAGAGAGTGGAATAGAGAGAGAGAGAGAGAGACGAAGTGCTGGGAGAGAGTGGAATAGAGAGAGAGAGAGAGAGAGAGAGAGAGAGAGAGAGAGAGAGAGAGAGAGAGAGACGGGGGAAAAGAGAGGGGGAGAGAGGGAGAGGGACACGAAGGGAAAGGGGGGGGAGTGAGAGCGAGAGAGGGGGAGAGAGAGAGAGAGAAAGGGGGGAGAGAGGGGGGGGGAGAGAGAAAGGGGGGAGAGAGGGGGGGAGAGAGAAGGGTATAGAGAGAGAGTAAAGGAGAGCAGGGAGAGAGAGAGAGAGAGAGAGAGAGAGAGAGAGAGAGAGAGAGAGCGAGCAAGGGGGAGAGAGAGGGGGGGAGAGGGAGAGAGGGAGAGAGTGGGGGGAGAGGGGAGAGAGAGGGGATGGGAGGGAGGGAGAGAGAAGGGGTGGGGAGGGAAGGAGGATTTGAGAGAGAAGGGGGGAGCAAGAGAGAGAGAGAGAGAGAGAGAGAGAGAGAGAGAGAGAGAACAAGGGGAGAGAGGGGTGGGGGAGAGAGAGAGTGAGAGAGAAAGACGGGGGGAGAGAGAAAGTGAGAGTGAGAGAGATAGATTTGGGGAGAGAGAGAGAGTGGGGAGGAGGGACAGAGAGAGACATCGAGAGTGGGGAGAGAGAGAGAAAGAGAGAGGGAGAGAGAGATAGGTGGGGGGAGAGAGAGAGCGAGTGGAGAGAGAGAGAGAGGGAAGATATAGGGAGAGAGAGGGGGGAAGAGAGAGAGAGAGAGCGAGAGAGAGAGGGAGAGAGAATGATAGAGAGAGGAGGGTGAGCAAGAGAGAGGGAGAGAGAGATAGATAGATGGTGGGGGGGGAGAGAGCAGGGAGGAGGGAGACAGAGAGAGGGGGAGAGATGGGTGGAGAGAGAGGGGGGAGAGAGAGGGAGTGAGAGAGGGGGGATGGTGGGAGAGAGAGGGGGGTGGGGAGTGAGAGAGAGGCGAGGGTTGGGGAGAGAGAGCGTGGGAGAGAGAGGCAAGGTTTGGGGAGAGAGAGAGAGGTGGGGGGAGAGGAGAGAGAGATAAAGAGAAATATGGGGGCAAACAGAGGGGGAGAGGGAGTGGGAGAGAGAGAGGGGGAGAGGGAGAGGGAGAGAGAGAGGGGGAGAGAGGGAGAGAAAGAGGGAGGGAAGGTGAGAGCGAGAGTGGGGGGAGAGAGAGGGAGAGGGGGAGAGAGAGAGAGAGGGAGAGGAGGGACATAGGGAGGGAGGGAGAGAGAGAGAGGGAGGGGGAGAGAGAGAGAGAGAGGGAGAGAGAGAGAGGGGGAGGGGGTAGGGAGAGAGAGAGAGAGAGAGAGAGAGAGAGAGAGAGAGAGAGAGCAGGGGGTAGGAGAGAGAGGGGGGGGGAGAGAGAGAGAGTGAGGGAAGAGAGACAAACACATAGATAGGGAGGGGGAGAAAGAGAGCGAGAGAGAGATAGAGAGAGAGAGAGAGAGAGAGAGAGAGAGAGAGAGAGAGAGAGAGAGAGAGGGGGGGGAGGGAGAGAGAGAGAGAAAGAGGGAGAGGGAGAGTGGGGGAGAGGGAGAGAGAGAGAGAGTAGGGGGGAGGCGAGAGAGAGAAGGGGGGGAGAGATAAGGAAAGAGGGAGGGCAAGAGGGGGGGAGAGAGAGGGGGGAGAGATAAGGAAAGAGGGAGGGCAATAGGGAGGGAGGATTTGTGATAGGGAGAGAGGGAGCTATTAAGAGAGAGAGAGAGAGAGAGAGAGAGAGAGAGAGAGAGAGATTGGGGGGGAGAGAGAGAGAGAGCGAGAGAGGGGGGGAGAGAGAGCGAGAGAGAGTGAAGAGAGAGAGTGTGTGGGAGAGAAAGATGGGAGAGAGGGATAGAGAAAGAGAGAGAGTGGGAAGGTGGGAGGGAGAGAGACAGAGAGAGTGGGGAGGGCGAGAGAGAGAGAGGTGGGGGGGAGAGAGAGAGTGGGTGGAGAGAGGGGGGGAAGAGAGAGGGGAGAGAGAGAGAGAGAGAGAGAGGAGAGAGAGGGGGGAAGAGAGAGATAGACAGATAGAGAGAGAGGAAAAGAGAGGGTGGGAGGGGAGAGACAAAGAGAGAGAGTGAGAGAGCGAGGGGGAGAGAGAGAGGTAGGGGGAGAGAGAGATATAGAGAGATGGAGAGAGAGAGAGATGGGGGAGAGAGAAAGGGAGAGAGCGGGGAGGAGGGAGATAGAGAGAGGGGGAGAGATGGGTGGAGAGAGAGAGAGGGAGATAGAGAGATAGAGAGCGAGAGAGAGAGGGGGAGAGAGATCAGGGCGGTGAGGAGAGAGAGAGATAAATATGGGGGCAAAGAGATGGGGAGAAGGAGGGGGAGAGAGGGTGAGAGAGAGGGAGGGAGAGGGTGGGGGGGTGAGAGCGAGAGAGGGGCGAGAGGGAGAGGGAGAGAGACAGGGTGAGGGGGGCTAGAGGGAGGGAGGGATAGAGAGAGGGAGAGGGAGAGAGACAGGGTGAGGGGGGCTAGAGGGAGGGAGGGATAGAGAGAGGGAGAGGGAGAGAGACAGGGTGAGGGGGGCTAGAGGGAGGGAGGGAGAGAGACAGGGTGAGGGGGGCTAGAGGGAGGGAGGGAGAGAGAGAGAGAGAGAAATAGGGAGAGGGGGGGCAGAGGGAGGGAGAGAGAGAGGGAGAGGGAGAGAGAGAGAGAGGGAGAGGGAGAGAGAGAGAGAGAGAAATAGGGAGAGGGGGGGCAGAGGGAGGGAGAGAGAGAGAGAGCAGGGTGTGGAAGAGAGAGAGGGGGAACAAAAGAGAGAAGGGGGCGGGAGGGAGAGAGAGAAAGAGAGAGGGGGAGAGAGAGAGCAGAGGGGGAGAGAGTGAGATGGGGAGATAGAGTGAGAGAGAGAGAGAGGGGGGGGGGGGAGAGAAAGTGAGAGAGAGAGAGAGAGAGAGAGAGAGAGAGAGAGAGAGTGGGGAGGAG
Source organism: Pinus tabuliformis (assembly GCA_031772625.1). NCBI lineage: Eukaryota > Viridiplantae > Streptophyta > Pinopsida > Pinales > Pinaceae > Pinus > Pinus tabuliformis. Next base: position 794,882,998 of record CM062816.1, on the reverse strand, counting down.
GGAGGGAGAGGTAGAGAGTGAGTGAGGGGGTGGGAGGAGAGAGAGGGGGGGGAGGGGGAGAGAGAGAGAGAGACGTGTGGAGAGAGAGAGAGAGGAGGGGGAGAGAGAGAAGGGGGGAGAGAGTGTGGGGAGAGAGATAGATAGGATAGTGCATGAGAGAGAGAGAGATGGGGGGTGAGAGAGAGAGGGGTAGAGAGGGAGAGACAAAGAGAGAGTGTGAGGGAGCAAAGGGGAGAGAGAGAGAGAGAGAGAGAGAGAGAGAGAGAGAGAGAGGAGGGGGGGACGAGAGATGGGGGAGAGAGAGAGATGGGAGGAGAGATAGGGGGAGAGAGAGAGGGAGAGGGAGGGAGGGAGATAGATCGAGAGAGCGAGGGGGAGAGAATGAGAAAGAGAGGGGTGAGATAGAGTAGGAGAGAAAGAGAGAGAGAGAGTGAGAGAGAGGGGGGGAGGGGGGGGGAGAGAGAGGGAGAGAGACAAAGGGAGAGAGGGATAGAGAGAGAGAGAGAGAGAGTGGGATCCTCCACTCAAATCTCATTGGTTGGCTCTTTACTTTCCTGTCTTGGTGTCTTCTACCCAATGCATTTCTTTTGTACTCTAAAACTATACTACTGGGGTACTGCCTCCGGGTGGGCTTCACTCGCTCTTTTGATCCCAATTGCTTAGACCTATGCATCAAAAGGATTGTGTCGGGGTAATATTGTCGGGCCAGGTTGTCAGGTGGGCTTTTTCTTCCCACTACTGTTGTGGCTTCCACGTGGGCCTGATCCATTCTTTGGTCGCTTTGCCACTAGGTTTTGCACTTGTGCTAACTTTGGTTGCACTCTAAAGCTCATCGAACCACCTCTAACTATATCTTGATATTGGGGTCACCAAATTTGACTACTCTATCTCTCGATCCAAGGTGCCATTTTCATACTTCCACACATCATTAGAAAGCTCTCTCTCGTGCCTCCCATGGTCGGACCATATTGTATTGGTCTGCCATTTTCTCATGTTTTTTTTGTTGCTCCCTCTGTTGATGTCTTTGCTACATGATTGACATATAAAATACATCAGCCTCATATATAAAACATTATTTTTTTATTAAATGAGAAATGTATTTATAAATATGGACATATAACATTCAATTAAAAATAACCATCCTCGGTGTGCGAAGAAATAAAAAATTCACTCAAAATGGTGCGCCACAAAACATGAAAGCATTAGCCACAGTGCGTACATCCAGATGACACAGTGCTTTTGGTTCACATACAGAGAAACAAATTGGTTAGTTTTACTTTCAACACAATGTGTAGAGACAGCATTGTGCACTGGTTTGTACATATAACCTTTTCACACTAAAATGAAATGTTTTGGCTATCGAATGTAGTAAGCTATATTTTTTTTATATTATGCATGTGGTGCATTTGGTAAATAAAAACACACTGGGAGTAACTTTTACCGTATGCACTGATGTAAAAATTATATCTTTTCTTGTCCCATTTTCATTTACCAAATGCATCGACATGCATAGTACACCCTATAAATTTAAAAGTCGCATCGCTACCGATGGGAGTCAAACCTGTTGAATGCACCTCGTAGGGGGAAAAAATAAAAAACAGTGGAGTTTTGGACCTAATTTACAATTCTAATCCACTAAAAATTTAAATTAGAGAGAAACATATACATTACCTGAACATTTACTCATCGGGGAGGCATAGTTGACATGTAAATGAAAAAACCAAATTTCACCATCATTTGAGAAAATTTGAAATCCATGCACTGAGCACGGGGCAGAAGGATGGTGAGAAAGGGAAGCATCGACGATGGGGAACTTGAGTGAGGCAAGAGTAGCACCGATGCTTCAAATCTCTACAACACTGTAAATGGTAAAAATGAAATTTACGACCAATAAGTTTTTTTATTTAAACCTATTTGATGTGTCCTTGTAACAACATCAATGTGTACTATTTCCAAGTGAAACAATTTTTTTTTATAGTTAAAAACCCTGTAGTGATTCTATTGGTGAGTACGCACTAGGGAATTTGAATACACAAACAACACCAACGCTTTGTGTGAATATAAAACTAAAATGAAGAAAATAATTTTAATATCGACATTTTTTAAATTTAACCTTTTTTTGGTGCTATTAAGTAGTATAAGCAGTGGTGCATTGGTAGTTATGTACTGGGGTGTTTGAATACATTAAGAACACTGATACCTCATGGGAATATAACAGCAAAATGGTGAAAATAATTTTACAACCGAGATTTTTTAAATTTTAACCTTTGTCCATTATTATCAACTAGTATAAGTATCGATGTGCCATATATAGTTGGTGCACTGTTGTTTTTATTTGCATTAAAAGTAACGCTTCAATGGTGCACCACTCTCTACAACGCACTAATTTTAGTTCAATTAACAACACCAATGCATATAATATAATAAGTACATTATTATTTTAAAGTTTAAAACTCCACAATGGTGCACTATATCGTGTATGAATTAGGGTATAAATGTACTAGTTTAGCACCGGTTCATCGTTACAGTATAGCACCGCATTGGGAAAAATGAATTTTATGACCAATTTTTTTTATAATTGAACCCTTTTCTGGTTCTATCGAGTAGTATATGCACCAGTGCGCATTTTGTACTTAGGGCATTGTTATATATATATATATATATATATATATATATATATATATATATATATATATATATATATATATATATATATATATATATATCTTCCAGGGTGCACCATATGCTATTAAGAACTAGTGTGTTAATGTATTAGGGTCTCATCATTAAAAAAAATCCACTAAAACATCTTCCCACGCAAATCCACTAGCGACCTCCACTAAAAATAGATTTTTAGGCTATTTTAATAGGGGCTTATGCAAAAACCTCCGCTAGAGGGTATTTTCCTTGTACGATGGGAAGGGGAGAGAAAGGTAGAGAGAGAGTGAGGGAGAGGAAGAGAAAGAGAGATGGAGGTAAAGAGAGCGAAGGAGAGAGAAATCAAGGCAAGGAGAGGGAAATAGAGAAGGGGGGAGGGAGAGAGTGATGGAGATGGGGAGGGAAATAGCGAAGAAGAGGGGTGGGGAGGGAGAGGGAGAGGGAGAGAGATGGATGGAGAGGGAGAGAGAGAGAGAGGGAGAGAGGGAGGAAGAGGGATAGAGAGGGGGACAAAGAGAGAGAGAGAGAGAGAGAGAGAGAGAGAGAGAGAGAGAGAGAGAGAAATCAAGAGAAAAATAAGAGAGAAAGGGAGAGAGATAGGGGGAGAGTGAGGGGGAGAGGGATAGAAATAGTGAGCAAGATGGATATAGAGATACACAGAGAGATAGAGAGAGAGGGGGGGAGAGAGAGAAAGTGATAGAGATTGTGAAAGACAACATGAGAGATAGAGAAGGGGAGAAAGAAAGAGAGAGAAAGATAGAGCAAGAGAGAACGAAAAAGGAGAGAGTAGGAGAGAGTGAGAGAGATGGGGAGAGATGGATAGGGGGAGAAATAGATAGAGTAAGTGAGAGAAAGAGAGAGAGAGCATGGGAGAGTGATTGAGAGAGCGCAAGAGTAAGCGAGTAAGAGAGGCAGCGAATAGGATAAATTAGGAGAGAGAGGGAAATATAGGGAGAGCAAGAGAGTAGGACAAGGGGAGAGTAGAAGAGGGGGAGATATAGAGAGGGAGAGAGAGAAAGAGAGATGAAAAGTAGGAGAAGAAGAGAGGGATAAAGAAAGGGAGTGTGGGAGAGGATGAGAGGGAGACAACAAGAGAGGGAAAGAGAAAGAGAGAAGGAAATGGGCATAGAGAAAGGGAAAGGGATGGAGAGAGAGAGAGAGGAGCGGGAAGAGAGGTAGAAGAGGGAGAGAGTTAGAAAGAGATAGCAGAGAAGGAGAAGGAGAGAGGGAGAGGGAAGGAGGGAGGAAAAGAGAGAGGGAGGGAGGTATAGGGAAAGATAAAGGGTGAGAGAAAAGGGGGCAGAGAAAGCTAGAAAGAGGGAGAGGAAGAGAGAAGATAAGAGAGAGAGTGGGTGTGTATGTGTGTGTGTGTTTGTGTTTGCGTTTGAGAGAGAGATATAAACAAATGGAGAAAGAGAGAGAGGGAGTGTGTGTGTGTGTGAAAGAGAGTGAGAAATATAGAGGGTGAGAGAAAGGGATATCTGGAGAGGGAGAGGTAGAGGAGGAGGGATGGGGAGAGAGAGAGTGAGGTAGAGTGTGAGCAGGTGAGAGAGTGTAGGAGAGGGAGAGAGAGAGAGTGAGTGAGAGAGATAGAGAGAGTGATAATGAGAAGAGAGAGAGAGAGAGAGAGAGAGAGAGAGAGAGAGAGAGAGAGAGAGAGAGAGAGAGTGGGAGGAGAGGGAGAGAGGGAAATAGAGGGGGGGGAGAGGGAGGGGAGGTGGTTCCATTCTATTTGAGGAAAATATGTTCCTTTCTATTTTAGTGATTTTTTTTACATAGATAAGTAGAGAATTTGAGATTAGATAGAGAGGGAGAGAGGCAAAAAAGGGTTTTCATTCCATAGTATCCCATGGGCCACAGGTTTCCCTCCTTTATACTTGCATCCATTTCCATTCCGAGAAATAAAATAAAAGTGTAGCCTCACCTTCCAATCTTGTTTTCTCCTATAAGGGTTTCATATATCACACGAGAGCCTCACTCAATGAACCTATGACATATCACGTGCATTCGTGGCATACTAAATAATACCCCTAATTTGACTACAACTCTAGAGAACAAGTTGGGAATCAAAGAAGATGTATGTTAACTTAGAGGTCATCTCAAAGGGGAAATTAGATGTAAGGGATAAACCAAACGGGTAAATAAGAAAGAAGACAAAAAGGAACAATACAGTTCAAGTGTCATGAACCATTCATTGTCCCTGTTGAAGATGGAGATAAAGTTTTACATCAACCCATATAAGGTGATATTGATGCTTTGAGGTTGAATAACTAGTTACAATAGCTAGAGCATTATTTTAGTGTTCCCTACATAGAGGAAGGACATAAAATATGTTTTGCTCATCCAAAATTAGAGGTCCATGCCCTCACTTGGTCAGAAATCCATATGGAAAACTTTAGAGTGGAGGGAGATCCTCTAGTGACTAATTGGGAGGATTTCAAAACTCTAATAAACTCATAAGTCTACCCTATTAGGTATGTAGAATACTAGTGGATTCAATGGCATTACTTAAAGCAAAGATAAGAGTTGAGTGTATAGGAGTACTCCATGAAATTTAGGAATATGGAAATATTTTGATATCTCCTCAAAGAACCCAAATGTGCTCCTCAAGTATATGAGGGGTTCAAACAACCATCTGTAGAAGTGTTGGGGCCTTCATTTAGAATTTTGTAAGTTTTGAAGATATGAAGAGGGAAAAACATGTGGCAGGAGCAACGGTCAGGTTGTAGGGAAGACAACGGGGAAAGGAAGCAAGACCATGAAGTCATGGGGAAGTTGCGAAAAGGTGTCACGAACAAGCAAAAACAGTCGAGCGAACAAGGAGGAGGACGAGAAGAAGCTGAGGGGATAAACAGTCAAATGGAAATTCGAGCAGTGAAGGAATAGATAAAAGGAGAGAACAACATGAAGAAGAAGGTTGGTATCTAAGGGATTATGAGGTATAGAAGAACCCGATCAAAAGACTGGAGCAGTGGTGGGAAGACCAATGCTGGGCTTGGTCTCAGATTTGGAACAGTTTGTGGTCACAATATTTTATGTTTTTTTTCATGGATTGTTGTCAAATGTATATTGTAATGAATCTTTTGTTGATTTAATATGAATGGGTACTTGGACCAGTTGCATAGTATTATTTGCGTGTAATTTTGTGATTTATGGGCTTGCTCAAATGTTTTTAATGTTGAAGGTCTTTCCTCATATGAATGTGATCTATATAGTGATATAATGTTATGATGAGTGTATGCTTTAAGCTATATGTAGAGTAATGGTTAGGTCATCCTTGATATCCTTGTGAACCCTTCTTAGTTTCGGTCACAACACACCTTGGGTAAGACTCCTTATCCTTAGGAAAGGGTCAGTGTTACTTGGAAGCGGGAGCAAAAGCGGGGAGCGGGAGTGAAAACGGGTGCGGGAGCGACATTTTCAAAAGCTCCCGGTTTGGGAGCGAACCTGGAGTGGTTTTTTTATATAATAATATACATAATATATATATATATATATATATATATATATATATATATATATAGATATATATATATATATATATATATATTTCTATATTTTGATACATATTTTTCAACAAAAACATGTCGAATTATGAATTAGATATAAAAAACATAAAAAACATAGATTGAACCATATAACAACAATCATTTAGAAGTTATAATATTCATCAACCATGTCCACAAGTTAGTAACATAGTAACATACAACATATTGAGCCTCGTGATTCATCAACCTTAAAGTTTCAAGCTTTCAAAATCCAATATATAAAATTTATTATCATTGATCACCAAAGTTGTACTTGTAAGCTAAGTGTAACCATTACAACAAATAATACCTAACATGAAATGAAATGAAATGTTGTAAAATGAAATGAAACAACTTTCAACATTCATGAAGCATCATATTCATAATTCATTACTAATGAGTTATAATTTCCAACTTCAAGCTTAAATTGTCATATATTGTTTAAAAAAATATCATAATAAATATGAAAGAGTCAATAGTTATAAAAACTACTAGAAACTAGAAAAGACAAGTAAATCTATTATCTATTGTTTATGATTGGGCCTCTTGCCCCATGAGAAATGTCTAATTTTTTAGTCTTGTTGGAAAATCAGGATATTTGTCATTAATATCACCCTATAAGCGTTAATATCCAGAGGTATCTTTGTCATTACCTCTGTATCTGTATGGGGATCTTTGTCATTAATATCACCCTCTAAGCATTAACATAAGATAGAAAAAGCATAGCATGTCAAGTCAAGATTTTGTTTGAGTGATCCATACATTTTTAGGAGGGTCATGATAGAGTAGTTCGACAACCAATGTCACTAACATCAAGGTACATAGAGGGATTGTTACTCTTGATTAAATACGAGTTCCATACCCTAATACATGACAAAACTCAATGGAAACATTGCAATCCTGAAATCCTAATAAACTGATAAGTCTACTGGATTTTGAATGAAATCTAAAATTCCACTTTCTCCATATGAAATCTTCATTTTCATCCATTTACTTTAATAATTTAATGTTACCATGAATCGCATATCAATACTAGGGCCATAGGCTTGATCATTAAGTTGCCCCACTCAAAACTTATTTGTTTCATTGAAAATAAATGCATTTGGAACATTACTGCATAAAAAAATTTGCAAAAAAGGCTAAACGCTCTCGAAAAGGTAGGGAGCATTTTTTTCTAGGGAGCGTGCTCCCGACCCGCTCTCGAGTCACGCTCGCTCGGAGTGCAGATTGGGCGCGGGATCGAGGGGGGGGAGGCGCTCCCCCACAACATTGGGTAGGGTGAAAATGTCAGTGTTGTCCTAGACTACAATGGACCATTGTTGGCCCCTTGTGCCTAAACCCAAGGTCTTTCCCAGATGACATTTTTGTGCCAACAAACGGTTCCGTTGTTAGGACCTGAAATCACAAGAACTGATTTGGAAAATGGTGACAACGATATTTAAGAAGGAGATTCGGGATTGGTGGGATACTAGAGTAGATCGATTCATATCAGAGCAAGCTACTTGTCAAAGCCAATCTATCGCTAAGGTGAGTGGAGAGATTTTGTACTCTTAGGATGTGAGTGATCAGTGCGAGATCTTCTGGTGTAAGTTTCTAGATGACTTGTATAACTCGTTGAGGAGGCTAAAATTAAAGAGTATGCTAGAAGGAGCTACATTAGCTTGTCGCAAATGGGTTCTCGCAGACCTCACAACACTTCTGTTATCACTCTATAATTTCGAGTCTAAAAACAAAATCATAGAGGTAACATCAAAACTGCTTTTCGAGCTAGGATCTAGCCCTGCCAACTTTAGAGAGGGTTCTCTCTTTGAGATTTAGCATTGTTGGCTGAATGGATATTAGGCTAGTTAATGAGCACAGGCTTGGTTTTTTTTTTTTAAATGGGTTTGGTAGGGAAATCAAGGGGAAAAGACCATTGGACAATGGAGTCAAAGGATTAGGGTGATCACCTTGCAAAAACAACAAATAGGAGTGAAACAGGGAAATCTAGATGCACTTCATGGATCTCTGAGAATAAAATGGATTGAGGAGATAGAAGGACAGAGACAATCAATAGAAACCTAGGAGTAATTAAGAATTCCTCGATTTTGCATCAGTTGAAAGCATGTAAATTGTAACATAGCTAGAAATAAGGTGCTTAAATAGCAAAACCTAATCTTCACTTTTTGTTTTACAATTGAGGATTCAGAAATATAGAGAAAGAAATACAATGGATATAAACATAACAACAAGAGAAAATTTCACCATTTAGTACACCACTTGAATCCTGAATAGCTAATCTTTTATTCCTTTGCAAACCATCACTTGAAACACCGTGAGGACCGTTACAGAATGGGACTCTTCCCTTCTTATGAATTTTTCCCATCTTCTTTTACAATTAGAAATCTTACAATATATAGAATATATCCTCTCCTAGGATCAGGAGGTTGAATTCAACTACCTCAGCCAAAGATAAACATAAATCCCTGAAAATCTTGGTCTAATTTCCATAAAAAACGGGTCGAATTGCTGAAAACAGGGGTAAACTCAGAGATTCAATTCTCCCAACTGAAGACACCTGTCTAAATTCTGGGAGAGGTTGTTGTTCCTCAGCCCATGATGAAAAAAAGCCTCTTTCATGTTTCCTTAATTCATCTCCAGTTTTCCAAAATATCTTCTGCAAAATCATGACCAAAATAGGCATGCCATAAAAAATTGAGCTGAACTACATAAAATAGGGGTAAACTCAGAGATTCGATTCTCCCAAATGAAGATACTTGTGTAAATTTTGGGATGATTTTTTTTTCCATCAGCACGTTCTTCAAAAAATCATCTTTAATTTTTCTTTAATTCATCTCCAACTCGCCAAAATCTCTGCCACAAAATCATTACCAAACTAGGAAGAAAAGGAAACATGAAACATCGGGCTCAAAGATGGCTTCAATTCTCCCAACTTCTGATACCTGTATAAATTTTGGGAGAGGTTTTTGTTCCTAATCCTGTGTTAAATAAAAACCTCTTTCATTTTTTGAAAATTCCTTCCCATTTTCCCGGAATCCCTCTCGAAAAAAGACTGGTAAAACTGCAAAAACAAATGTAGTTTTTTTTTTTTGGGGGGGGGCGGGGGAAGTGGTTTTTTAGCTGGTAAGTGGTAATTTTGGCCCCTGGAGTGGTAAGTGGTATTGGAGGGAGGGGTCCAAAACGCTGAGGTTGTGCCACGTGGGCAGGGGAGCCTCCTCCTCAAAACCATTTACTTCACACCTACATAGAGGGGGAGGGTCTGAAATGCATAAAGGGAGATAAGGTAAGCTTAAGGTAAGTTTTTTTATTTTATTTTATTTCTTTTTTGTGTTTTTTATTTTATAATGTTCTTTATTTTTTTATATTTTTAATTGTATTATTTTGTCTTTAATGTTTTAATTTTTAGTTTTAACCTAAACACTAACCTAATTACTAACTTAATTACTAACTTAATTAATTTACTATTAACAAACCTAACCTAGTTCTACACTAATTTATTCTAATTAATGTTAAAAAATGCCTCTAAACATTTTTAACCTAATATTTTTTATTTTATTTTATTTTTATCCTAAGCTTGTTTATGTGTGTAATGGATGGAAATGATGGAGGGGTGAAACAATTGGAGGGCAGGGCATGAAGGGTGTAGCAGGGTGATGAAGGATTAGGAAAAATAAAATTATCGAGCCCAATCAAGCTAGATGTATTTGTCATAGGAGCAATGCCAAATAAACAGTTGAAGAATCAAGTTATCTATAATTATAGGATACTAACAGTGGCTCCAATCGGGGATGGTACTCTCCTTTAGGAGGTGTCAAGAACACCATAGACTAGTAGCCTAATCAATTGGGCTGGTCCCAAATATGCAAACTGATCTATCACTGAAAATATTGAAGCTGAAATCAGAATTATCTGCAAATTGAAGCCCGAAACATACTTGAATTGAAAATTGAAAAGCAATCTGAAACTGAAACTGAAAAGATGCTCAGAGTATTGAGCTTATTTGCACTCACCTACCTACTCTAGTCTGATAAAAAGACTGTCGTATCAAGTAATAACAAACTTCCAATGCAACCAGTCAAGTAAATGGATACTTAACAAAATTTTGCATTCTACTTCTCTAGGTAGAAAAGTAAATTCAGAAAATGGCATCTTAACTTTTCCACTAGATTCAATAGCTCTATTGATGAACTTGGCAAATTCTTCTTCTACTGATCACTACAATAGATTGACCCAATGATCACGATAATCCTACCACATAAGATCTTTTGGATGATTTCTAATAGGAAAACAAACCTTGTTCCAAACTGCTGCTTGATTTAAGCGATTCTCTTGAAATAGAAAGGAAGCAAATTGTTTCTCCTCCTTGTTATCCTCTGTAACCAAGTGCCCTGAATGCTATTGATCTTCATCAAATATAACAACCATATCATATACAACACTGAAGTCCCTATGATTCTCTTTGTTACATAAAAGCTTGCAAGGAGCTGCAAACTCTCATTAATTTCACATGAAGGAGCGTGATCTATAAAAGTATGTTGTCTTATTTTATTTACATCCAAAGAGAGAAAATTTGAGAGATGGTTTTCATCAAATAAATTTGACTGGTCTTTAATTTTTGAAGAAACTACTACTTTTTGAAGATGCTCTTGTGGATCAATACCTTTAAGCTCTATCACCTCTATCTCCAGATCACCAGTCTGCTATTGATTTTCACTGTTGTCCTCTACTTGAGCAATTTCAGGAAGCTAAATTTCTTCTTCACCCTTCCGTTGATTAGTTTGTTGTGCTGCACGAATTCTTTCCTGTGGGGAAACTTCATGGTCCTCTAAACAACATACATGATATTTTTCTTCCTGAGGAGAAGATAATTCAAGCAAGGCTTCTACTTTTTGAAAAGATCTTTCTTCTAAAGCCTCTAATATTTCATCATCCATGAACTAATCATCATCATAGTAATCTTCCAGATATTGAATAAAACTTTCATAATTGTCACAACAATTTTGAATAAGCAACAGAGATGACTAAGTTTCCTTGTATTTGTCATGAAATACAATATGAAAATGCTTTAAAGAACGTTAATTTTGCCAGAGGCTGGTAAATTTTCATACCAAGATCTAGCCTTTCCCCCTAAAGTTGCCATAAATATTTTCATAAGACAATATTCATGGAATTTGAATTTAAACTTTTGGATATGCATATGAAAACTCAATAAATGTAAAGGAACGTCATCTCCATTTTCATCTTTAAAGAATGGAAGATATTTTAACCAATCAATGTTGAGCATGGGATTTGGAAAACCTGGAATCTTTGATCTATCCATCGGAGCATACCTACATTTTACTCTTGAATTCATCTTGAAAACACTCAACACTAGAGTGTAGTCACCATAGGTTCTCAACAATTCTGGATTCTTTTACCAGTGGAGTCATTAGATCACATAAATTGTGTGGAGTCGTCAGGTGTTGACTTTCAACCTTTTTGTGTCTGGCTGTTTGTCCACCATCACCAACCAAATCTGAATCTTGAAAATTGTTACTAAAGAACTTCGTCCCCAGTATGTTCACCACTATGTTATCACTCTATAATTTCAAGGCTGAAAACAAAATCATAGAGGTAACATCAAAACCACTTTTGGAGCTGGGATCTAGCCCTGCCAGCTTCAAAGAGGGTTCTCTCTTTGAGATTTAGTTTTGTTGGATGAATGGATATTAGGCTAGTTAATGAGCACAAGTTTGGTTTTTTTTTTTTTAAATGTGTTTGGTAGGGAAGGCAAGGGGAAACAACCATTGGGAAATGGAGTCAAAGGCTTAGGGTGATCATCTTGCAAAAACAACAAATAGGAGTGAAACAGGGCAAGATAGGTGCACTGCATGGATCTCTGAGAATAAAATGGATTGAGGAGATCGAAGGAGAGAGAAAGTCACCAGAAACCCAAGAGCAACTAAGAATTCCTCAATTTCGCATCAGTAGAAAACATGTAAATTGTAACACAGCCAGAAATAAGCTGCTCAAATAGCAAATCTTAATCTTCACTTTCTTTTTTACAATTGAGGACTCAGAAATATAGAGAAAGAAATACAATGGATAAACACATAGAAACAGGAGAAAAATTCACCATTTACTACACCACTTGAATCCTGAACAACTAATCTTTTATTCCTTTGCAAACCATCACTTGAAACACAATGAGGACCATTACAGAATGGGACTCTTCCCTTCTCATGAATTTTTCACCTCTTATTTTACAATTAGAATTCTTACAATATATAGAAGAGATCCTCTCCTAGGATTAGGAGGTCGAATTCAACTACCTCAGCCAAAGATAGACATAAATCCTTGAAAATCTTGCACTGATTTCCACAAAAAACGGGTCGAAGTGCTGAAAATAGGGGTAAACTTGGAGATTCAATTCTCCCAACTAAAGACACCTATGTAAATTATGGGAGAGGTTTTTGTTCCCTAGGCCGTGCTGAAAAAAAGCCTCTTTCAGTTTTCCTTAATTCATCTCCAGTTCGCCAAAATATCTGCTGCAAAATCATGGCCAAAATAGGCATGCCATAAAAAATGGAGTTGAACTGCTCAAAATAGGGGTAAACTCAGAGGTTCGATTCTCCCAAATGAAGACACCTGTGTAACTTCTAGGAGATGTTTTTTTTCTTCAGAACATTTTGAACAAAAGCCTCTTTCATTTTTCCTTAATTCATCTCCAGCTCGCCAAAATATTTGCCGCGAAATCATGACCAAACTAGGAATAACAACAAACCTGGAAAAACGGGCTCAAAGATGAATTTGATTCTCCCAAATTCTGACACCTGTGTAAAATCTGGGAGACATTTTTTTCCTCAGCTCGTGCTAAACAAAAACCTCTTTCGGTTTTCCAAAATTCCTTCCCGTTTTCCTGTAATCCCACTCGAAAACAGACTAGTAAAACTGCAAATTTTTTTTATTTTGGGAAGTGGTTTTTTAGGTGGTAAGTGGTAATTTTTTCCCTCCCTAGAGTGGTAAGTGGTATTGTAGGGGGGTGGGTTGTTGGGGGGAAAAGTATCTAATGCAAAATGCCTATATCCCACTCTAAGGGTGATAGTACCTCAGCAACAACATAATGCAAAGCTATTCAAGGATTCTTCTTTATGAGATGAGAGAGGGAAGAAAAGGATGATCTACTAACCGTTATCTTGCGCTAATAGTCGATCCAGTCTTCACTCCTTGCCGCTTGCTCCTAGCTCCTTGTCCCTTCACCGGCCCAGCTACACACAGATCCTGTAAAAGCACAAGAAAAGGAAACTACAAGAAGCATACATCCATAATCGATTATAGGATTAGCATAAATCAAATATACAAGCATCTATTCATCATAAAGACACATGCATATAGAAGAACCTCAAATACTTTATTGATAATAGAAGTAAAGTTCTGAGAGAGTTACAACCACAATGGGCCCAATCCAGCAACACCTCCCAGCTGAAAGAAATCTCCTCTTCACCTCCTTCAAGCAAAACACCCAATAGCTCTATACACAAACCAACAGCACTTCCTTACTTGCACAAAATTCCAGCCTCCTTAGACCTCATGAGAGAGCTCTATATATAGGTTTTTGGAGAAAGGATGAGTCATCTTGAGACTGGCCTGAAGCTGACTTGTGTTCTCTCCCACTTTAGTTAATCTTTAGTTCTTGAGTCCACTTGGAGAATCTTGCTTCCACTTGGAGATCAAGACCCTCTTACTCATCACTAGGCGAATTCCTTGACCCAAGTGTCAGTTTGGAAGCTTCCTGGGCAGTTGACACCTTGCAGAATGACTGTGCCACTTGGCCAATCTCGCCCAGCGCAGGTAGCCTTCATTAGTTTTGACCTTCAGCGCAGGTACAAAGAGGAGCAGTTGACATTCAGCGCAGATGCTCAGTGGAGCAGCTGACATGATCCAGAAATAGCCTGTTTTTGAGTGTTTTCAGGTGGAGAACTGATTTTCAGTGCTGTGGTTTGCAGACCTTGTTCCTCTAAGGGTAAGAACAACATGTTTAGGGACTTTGGATCCCTCAGATTATTGACATTTCATGCTCCATGCTGATAGGCACAAAAATGTCTATAACAGTTGCCCCCTAAAGTATGAGGTCGTTTATCGGGTGAAATGCTTTATTAGGAGGATCCGAAGTTCATTCAATCGGCTGAGAGGTGCCCTGCAATAAAATACAATACAATACATTATTTTTCATTCTGCTTTCATGATCTAGCTGAGGCGGGCATTCCCATGCTCAGCTTTATAAATTCATTTTGGTACATATAACAGACAACCATCTGATGATAGACTAATAATTCTCTGCTGAAATTATCATCCTTTGAGCAGGATGATCATCTGCTGCAATGATGTACATATCAAATGTCTTTATATCCTGAATATATATCGCAGCCCGGATGGATGAAACTAGATCCGGGTCTTCAATCTCGTTCGATCTTCACTCTAAGTACAAGTCGATCCATGTGAGAATTGCGTTGAAGTCGAACATGGAAAGACATCGCTTGATTACCGGTCAATAATGTAAACCGTTAACAAGCGCGAGAGGAATCACCAATAATGACAATGACCCTCAAGGTACTGCAGTACAATTCACGTGGTGTGAATAAAGGACTTGGCGTCGAACACCACGCAAAATCTTCTGGTCGAAGGTCATTGATGTATACCTGTCGCCGGAAGTGAGAAACTTGCCATTGAGGCATGCAAGCTTCAAAGTACTGGGGGGGGTGTTCCTAGACCAACTTCTTGGATAATGAGCTGAAGTCGACAAGAAGCGATCCGTCAAAGGAGGGACTTAATGAATCCCACATCAGTGACACGGAACGGAGCTAATGACTTTAGTGGAGGTGAAAACAAACTGTGAGATATGATTCAGGGTGGCGATCATGGGTGGATGAAGGATAATGTATGGTAGTGGATGGGACACGGTTGACTCTTTCTGAACACATCTCTTGAACATATAACGACACTAATGTGATGGATCGGTAGCATTACCCCAAATACGGATGGTTTGGCGAGGACCATGGTGATGAGACCGGCGAATGAAACAACCCAACCCGATGTGGTACGGAGGACAAAGTGTCATGTTCAAGAGTGACTTGCTACCATCAAAGCTTCGAGGTTCTCCCAATTTTTCCCCAGTCATTTCTGACCAGTACCTCTTTATTTTTGTCAAGCTTGAGGAGGATAACATATGCTTGTTCTATAACCTGCCCTTCGGGCAAGCCCATCGCTATGTTTTAACGAGCCTAGCGATAGGGAAACTCGTTCTCGTCTAAAGACAAGTTTGTCGCTATTTAATCATTTTAACGAGTCTAACGACAAGGAAAACTCGGTCCTTTTCATTTTTAGAGAGTCTGAAAAGGTACAGAAAGTTAACTCCAAAATTCCTTTTTCGTCATCTAATCCCTTAAGTCCGAAAAAGTATAAAACAATACAGAAGGGATGATTTTTCGATAACTTTAACGAGCCGAATAAAACAAGCGCTCGACCTTTTTGTGCAATAATCCCTCAGGTCCAAAAAGATTAAAATCTAGAGGAGGGATAGCTCTTCCGGTCATTTTAACGAGCTGGAAGGCCAAAACTCGGCAAACTTTTCATATTTTACGAGTCAGATGAAAAGAGCTCAAAGAAGACTCGTCTTTTGAGGAACGAGTGATAAACAGGGATAGCAGCAGATTCCAGGTACAGGTTGGAATTTTCCAATCACGGCAGTGTCACAAGGATGGCTAAGTGAAATCACTCTTCGCAGCTGTTCCTCAAAATAGGTAAACAATCATATGGAGGTGAACGATCGGCCAAATGAAAGTGGAGGTGAAGGTGCACAAACACGACCAAGGCTTTTATGGTTGATCAGGTTACATACTTCAATGGTTATTTACCGAGATAGGTTCATTTTTTAACGAGCTTGAATGCGCCAAAACACTGCTCAATCTTATGTTTATTTTTTTAGCGAGCATGAACTATGTGCTAAAACTGCTCGAATCTCGCTTTTCTATTTTTTAACGAGCATAAATTCCGCGGTAAAACTGCTCGATGATAAGTCTGCATGCCCCCAGCATAATAACGCAAATCGAGGTGCATGCCCCCCAAGCTTCATTGCATTCAACTCGGTGGTCGGAATGAAGGTTTACCTTTGATATTTGAAAAGGGGATTTGTTTCATTTTTTAATGAGGTTGACATAGTAAAAGAACTATCCTCAAGACTCCTTGTTTCATTTTTTAACGAGGTTGACACGAGATAAGAACCGTCCTCGGAGTCCAAATCCATCAGACATAGAAGGTTTCATATTCCACTGTGGCCACTTCCGCCAGATTACTTGGGGGCGGTAGGGCAAAAGTACCCATTAAGGCAGGGTCTTTTAGGAGACCTACTCCGATATTTTGGAGCAAATGATTCCTTCCATGGATCATTGGAATGCTTCCCATAACTTGTGAACTGTTGGGGAGAAAAGTTTGTTGGTCGATGATTGTAATTCCTCCTTGGAAGGGAAATGCAATCTTCCTGAAGTAGGTCGACACAACTGCGGCCATGGCATAGATCCATGGTCTTCTGAGTAGGATGTTGTAATCGAGGTTTCCATCAATTACTTCAACATCAATTCCTACTGTTTTGCCCCCCAGTTCAACTTGCAAGTTACTTAAAATCCCGTATGGAGTGTATGATCGTCCATCAAATGCTTTTAACGTCGTTGACGATTTCGACAAGGGTGGTGAGCCTAAATCTTTCCAGCAACTCATCGACATAAGACATGTAGATGCCCCCTCATCAATAATTGTTCGATGAACAGTTTTGTTGAGGGCTTTCACTTGAATAAGGAAAGCTAGTTGAGCTGGTAACTGAGGGTCATATCCTTTATGATCAAAGGCGACAAGATTGGAATCCATTGGGTCAATTCCACCTATTGCTGATAATAAAGCTTGTTCTTGGGAGAAGCAATTTTGCGGTACCTCAAGTGTCGACATAACGGACGGCGATTGGGCCAGGTCCTCTATCTGTGCTATTTTCGCACAAGGATTAAATGTCGATTTGTGTACTGCTCCCTTTTGCGACTTTATTATTGGCTTAGGGACGATGGGTGGCACAACTTCGGTCAAAGTTGTTGTCGAACTACTAGGTTGTTCGTTAGCCTTGTTGTTCGACAGCTTTGGATTCCTGTAATCCTTATTCCTCGTCAAAGCATTATTTTGCTGCTTTGAGGTAGACAACATAAGCACTTGGGATCGGGAAGCATTTTGATTAGCAACCAGATTTTGACCTGGATTAGGAAACGGATCAGTCAATACTGCTGGGGTTTTTGAACTCTTAAAGAGTTTCTTAACTTCAGCTATATGTGGACAATCTTTCGTCCAATGATCCTCATCGCATATATGACACCCTGCTGGGGGTTTCCTTTTTCTCCCTTTCTTTTTCTTCTTGCCCCCTGGTTGCTTCAGTTGTTTGCCCTTGTCGGTCGACATGGCATTTACTTCTGAGGCAAGAAGTTCTTCATTTTCATTTTGACTATAAATTTTGTGCTTGCCAATCACGCCATCGCTGGCGTGAGAGTCATTGTTTGATTTAGGAGGAGGAGGAATTGAAAATTCCGGTCTAGGAGCGTCGGGTATTTTGTCGTAGAGCGTGCCGGACTGAGTATAAACTAAGTCCAAATATTGTGCACGAGCGATAACTTGCTCCTCTGTTACGACTCCCCCCTTGGCCACATCTTCCGTTATAGCAGGAAGTAACGACTTTATAAACCATTCAGCTAACAGCTGATCGGGAACATATGTTTTCACCATCCTACGACGACGACGCCACTCATGTATATGATCAGATATGTGGGTGGCAGTCGTCTGTTTGAAGTTGGTAAGGAGTTCTGTTCCTGTTTCATACCTTATTGGTAATTGAAAATGGGTTAAAAAGGTTGTGGTTAAGGTGCTGAAGTTTTCGAACGAAGCTCTAGGAAATTCAATGTACCATTTTGCCGCTGGACCCGTTAACGTCCTTTGAAAGAGGCGAAGTCTTATCGAATCATCATTCAAGGTGTTCGATGAACACCATAGATGGAATGTCATCACATGATTCGACGGATCTTCACCCGGATTTCCATTAAATTTAGGAATATCTGACGGAAGTTTATGCGGAATCGCTGGCCACCAAGGAGCATAAGCAATTGGATCATTCGTCAGCCAGTTTAGATCTGGTAATTCTAGAGTTGCTACAAAGGGCAACTGTTGATTCAGGTTAGGCGAAGCATACCCAGGATAAGATGGGATCGCCTGAGCAATGGGTCTTTGCAAACCAGCATAATGCTGGCAACTTTGACAAGGTTGATGGGCATAACCATTATAGTATGGTTGCCCATTACTTACAAAGACTTGTTGCTCAGGTCCTTGATATGATTGCTGGAATGGTGGTTGTTGAGATTGAACCAGCTCTGGTTGTTGGACCATTTGCTGTTGACCAATACTGGATGATTGACCGGGATGAGGAGTCACAGTACGTGTTTGAGCCTGAGTCGCTCCAGATAAGGAGGCACTACCTTGAGATTGTGATTGAGTCGTTGAGACAAGAGGTTGTTGTATTGCAACCTGAGAAACTTGGGGTTGACATACAACAGGTGGAGCTTGTACTTGCGACACATTCACTATAGCAGGTATGGTGGGAATATTCGACACAGGGTGCACTGGTTGCATTGAATATACAACCCTTGGTTGTTGAGGCAGTATTGGTACCCAACCGCTGGATGTAATTCCAGTTTGACCTGAACTTTGTTGTAAACTCCCATATGGTTGTTCTCTGGGAGGGAACAATGAAAGAGCATACTGCCCTCCATATGGTGGAAATCCAGTACTTAAAGGGTAAATTGGCCTTTGAAGACACATTGGATCAATTTGTTGAGTTTCAACATAAGAAATACCAGATGATAATCCGGATGAAGAAATAGGAACTAACCATGTCGTTGTCCCTGATTGGACTCTGGCTTGTTGTTGACAATTGGCCGGGACAGATGGTATACCAGCGAACATCGTTGGAGTAGTAGCAGGAGGCTCTGCTACTGCTGTGTCGGACGACACAGTCCTAGATGTCGACGGTTGTTCAGACATATCTAGTCTATCCAAAAGATTTCTTAGCGATTCTACAGGAACTTCCACTTGTGGTGGACTAACTTCGAAGATCAACGAGGGAAAGGTGATGATTATTCCGCTTAAAATAAATTTTATAACGACGCTTTAGACACAACTTGCTTTTTCAGTTTTAAAGAGTCGAGAAAAAGCTAAAGATGACTCTAGTCTCCTTCGATGTTTTAACGAGCCCGAAGTGACAAATGCTCGGATGGACTTTTTCAGTTATAGAGTTTGAAAAAGGCCAAAAGAAACTGCTCTGGAGATCTAGGCAGAGGGTGTGCCAAACCTTTCGCAAAACCACAGAATACGTTTTACGGTACGAGTGGTCGATCTTCGTGAATGTTGTGTTCACTGCATTGCGATCAGTAGGGCGGTCGACACGGCTTCCTATGGATAAAAGCTTTGTTCCTATAGGGGTCTCCCAATATATACGCGACGGTACGTGGGAGCACAAGTCCGTATTAGTGCCACCGACTCTCAGGAGGAATCACCCACCTTCGTCGAGATCGACAGTCACTACGTTTAACGACGCCGGAACACGTCTCTAGCTTAGACCTCTATGTGTTTGCGTTATGTTTCAAAGCGTTGTTAGGTTCATTCAATATATTTTAAGTTGATCTTTTTAAAGTTTGCCTTTCAAGGTTCACCACGAGATGTTTTGATACAAATTCCTAAATGCAGTCTAAGATGAGAAGCAAGCTTTTCCAATCTTTTCGACTTATGAAAATCTTAACTACTGAGGGAAAAGAGAGACAAAATCTTTTCACACAGATCAAAGAGCACTCACTAATGCACTTTTTCCTAAATCAACATGCAAGCTGTCAAAATGCACATGCACAATGCAGGTATTTCTTTTCTCTTTCTTAATGTTGATGTAATACAAAAAGAAAGCTGTTGTATAACATTGAATTCAATTTCAAGTGAAAGCAAACAAGCTTGTCCAAAATCAAAAGACACCTTAAGATTTACTTGTCTCGACACTAGAAATATATAAATTCAAACCATATGACGAAAGATCAAAACGACACTTATCACAGGTCTAGATCTAAGAGGCCACAGCAAGACTAGTTCACTTTCGTTATGGGAAACTGCAAATGATGTAAGAAATACACAAAGAACAAATACAGTTTCTTTATACAACCGAGGTGGAATAGTGGCAAGGAAAGGTGGTTTCAGATAGGTACATTGACTGACAACAGGCTGCAAAAACAAGGATGAAAACAGGGCAATAAACAGCAGGGAACCCCAGTAGCACAATGCAAAACTGGTTCAGTGCAGGTGATACACTGTCAGTTTGACATTCAGCGCAGGTAGCCTTCACGGGACCTGCGCTGAAATGCAGAATGCCTTTGTACAGCCTGCACTGAAGAACGAAACTTTCGTTTCTCTTGGTTTCCGGGTCACAGTTTGCTCAAAAATTCACAGTTTTTGCTCAAATCAGAAGCTATCAGTCAAGGACACACTAAGGGATGGAAAGGAGGATGAAAAGCTATCACTAAGAGCTTATTAGAGTCCTTGTGGATCAGCTCTTCAAATCATAAACTTGCCCAGAAACTGAGCTAGAGTAGCTGCCCTCTACTTTGTATTTGATAGATCTAAATACAGTTCGATTCGGTACTCCCTTTGTTTATGAAATGAATAGCAAAAAACACAAATAACCAACAAGATACGATCCCCAGCGGAGTCGCCATTTTGTTGGGGGGAAAAGTATCTAATGCAGAATGCCTCTATCCCACTCTAAGGGTGATAGTACCTCAGCAACAACAGAATGCAAAGCTATTCAAGGATTCTTCTTTATGAGATGAGAGAGGGAAGAAAAGGATGATCTACTAACCGTTATCTTGCGCTAATAGTCGATCCAGTCTTCACTCCTTGCCGCTTGCTCCTAGCTCCTTGTCCTTTCACCGGCCCAGCTACACACAGATCCTGTAAAAGCACAAGAAAAGGAAACTACAAGAAGCATACATCCATAATCGATTATAGGATTAGCATAAATCAAATATACAAGCATCTATTCATCATAAAGACACATGCATATAGAAGAACCTCAAATACTTTATTGATAATAGAAGTAAAGTTCTGAGAGAGTTACAACCACAATGGGCCCAATCCAGCAACACCTCCCAGCTGAAAGAAATCTCCTCTTCACCTCCTTCAAGCAAAACACCCAATAGCTCTATACACAAACCAACAGCACTTCCTTACTTGCACAAAATTCCAGCCTCCTTAGACCTCATGAGAGAGCTCTATATATAGGTTTTTGGAGAAAGGATGAGTCATCTTGAGACTGGCCTGAAGCTGACTTGTGTCCTCTCACACTTTAGTTAATCTTTAGTTCTTGAGTCCACTTGGAGAATCTTGCTTCCACTTGGAGATCAAGACCCTCTTACTCATCACTAGGCAAATTCCTTGACCCAAGTGTCAGTTTGGAAGCTTCCTGGGCAGTTGAAACCTTGCAGAATGACTGTGCCACTTGGCCAATCTCGCCCAGCGCAGGTAGCCTTCATTAGTTTTGACCTTCAGTGCAGATACAAAGAGGAGCAGTTGACATTCAGCGCAGATGCTCAGTGGAGCAGCTGACATGATCCAGAAATAGCCTGTTTTTGAGTGTTTTCAGGTGGAGAACTGATTTTCAGTGCTGTGGTTTGCAGACCTTGTTCCTCTAAGGGTAAGAACAACATGTTTAGGGACTTTGGATCCCTTAGATTATTGACATTTCATGCTCCATGCTGATAGGCACAAAAATGTCTATAACATGGGTGGGTCCGAAATGCTGAGGTTGTGCCATGTGAGGGGGGCCCTCCTCCTCAAAACCATTTATTGCACACCCCCCCATGGCTTGAGTGACGTACGGGGGGGGGGGGGGGTTTGAAATGCATAAAGGGAGATAAGGTAGGTTTTTTTTTTTTTTTTTTTTTTTTTTGTGTTTTTTATTTTTATATATTTTTAATTGTATTATTTTTTTGTAATGTTTTAATTTTTAGTTTGTTTTTTATATATTTTTAATTGTAGTATTATTTTGTTTTTTAATATTTTAATATTTAGTTTTGACCTAAACACTAACCTAATTACTAACCTAACTAATAACTTAATTAATTATTAATTAAGTAATTAATAATTTATTTATTATTAACAAATCTAATTTAGTTCTACACTAATTTATTCTAATTAATGTTAAAAAAATGTCTCTAAACATTTTTAATCTAATATATTTTATTTTATTTTATTTTTATCCTAAGCTTTTTTATGTGTGTAATGGAGGGAAATGATGGAGGGGTGAAAAAATGGACGGCAGGGCATGAAGGGTGTAGCAGGGTGATGAAGGATTAGGCAAAATGAAATCAACCAAGCTCAATCAAGCCAGATGTCTTCATCATAGGAGCAATGCAAAATAAACAGCTAAAGAATCAAGTTACCTATAATTATAGGATACTAACAACTTCGACACTTGAATAGTGAGATGATGAGGCCAATATATTTTTGGGTACAGACTACCATAGAAGGGTACATAGTCAAATTTGTAGTAGAAAACTATCGGTCCTTTTCAAAGGTGGACGCAGTGTTCAGTTCGGGGTTAAGAGGGAAACTTGTGAACGAAGTGCCTTTCTAGATTAAGATGATGATGGTGGAAGAAGGATTGGTACCTTTACCCAGAGCAACTATGGTAGAGTAAAACCCCAGTACTAGGGGAAGGGCCTAAGGGGTGAATTCTACCATTTGGGGAAATGTAGATGTTGTTGAAGGAATGGACATAGAAGTATTGCGAAGAGCTAGAGATATTAGGGCAGCAAGGAGAGCACTACTAGTAGAGAAGTGGTAGGAAAGAGAAGTACAAGTGTTGAAGAAAATATGTATGGGGCCCCACCAAGTAGGAGTGGTGTCAGGGATCCCGAAAGTAGGAAAGCATATGGAGAATGACGCATAATAAGAAATGGATGTCGCCTGGATAGATAGGAGCCAGGAGAATGACAAGGACCCTTCCTTACGGGTTGCGAGTAAGATGTCAGAAGGAAGCACTTGCGGAAACTACGAAGAGGAGACAGAAGGTTGTGTTCGTTGCATGAGCACAAGAGGTTTCCTAATGTTTGATATTGTGTGAAAGGACAAGCGCTGTAAGGACAAGGAGCACAAGGATGCCAAGCGCTGGACATTGGAGGCAAGCAAAAGTCCAGGAGGATGAACAGACCATCCTGGTCTGGACATGCTTAAAGTACTAAAGATTGCCATGGAAAATGGCTTAATTTTGATTATACTTTCATTTTCTAGTTTAAGCAAATGCATGGAGCATTGTAAATACTGTGTAGAGTTGTACATATAAAGCACCATGAAACAATTTGTGTTCTATTTTGTTTTCATTATTGCATAAGATCAAAGAACACCGAGGATAATGTTCCGTCAAGGGGGAGGGGTTTGTGACAGCCCCAACTCGAGTTCATTATGAAAATGCGATGTAAATATTTTGCAATATAAATATAATTAAAATGAGTTGAGACAAAAGGGACACGAATTCTAGAGCTGAGGAGGTTACTTTCTTGGGATGTAAAGGTTTCCTTGTGAGGAAAATTTGGATTGTTGTTGACAACCATTAAAGGTTGGCTGGCGTGCCTTTAGAAAAACCAGTCTTCTGAATTAAATTTGACTACAAGGAAGTACACTGGCCAATGTGGTCAGAGGGAGACTTGCAAGGCAAAAACGGCAAGAATTAATGAAGCTAGGAGAATATGCAACAACATTCACCCATTTAGACTTTCATCTATGGGAACACAAATTCAGTCAAACATGGGGGGGTGGGCATGGAGGAGGATTCATACATTCATCCATTCTGGATACAGAGCATGGAAAATAGAAGAGCATTCATTCTTGGAACATTGATTCCTTCAAGTAGGATTCAATATCCATTCGAGCATTACTCAACATAGAGAAAATATGAAGAGGAGTGAAGGAGAATGGTTTTCAGGTTCCTCGGTGGTTGTGTGTTGAGATAGTAATGGAGGCTTGGCAATGATGATTGGCACTAGGCCAACTGGGCTTACAACTCGGAGGCAAAGTGTAGTCCCATTAGTTGGGAGTGGAGCTCGCACGACAATTCATCCCTGAAGTTGAAAACATACATGTCCCGCATGTTAAAGCGGGGAAATCTGTAGCGGAGTGTGGGATGACTTGGGCTAGGACAAAGTGGCATCCATGTCGCCTTGACTGCAACAGGATTGGTGCGGGGTTGGCTGTATCCTCTTGCGTAAATGAGTAATGGTTACATCGAAGACGATGTTTGACAGGGTCTGTATACATATACTAGCTACGAGTCGTTTTGTAATTTACATGGCATTGCGTTGATGCTGAGGATGATACCCTCTCTTAAAGTTGTTAACCTGTAACCTTTTTCGAACACCTCTTAGCCTGCTGTGATTAATGGCTTCAATGCTGTGAGGATATGGCTGCTTGTGGCCATATCGCTTTTGCTGGTGGCATTTTATCCAAGTGGGATGGTTGTGCGTCCCCTCCAATAGCCAAATGCCTCTGAGACCTTTGATAAGTGCAGCAGTGCACTTTCAACAACCATGGATCGTATGATTGTCTTTGACGTTGACAAATCAGAACGTTGCCGGTCAAGGCATTGCAAGCCTTGGGGTGCACCTTGGCTTGCCGATCATTGAGGAGTGCTGATCTCCTTAAGCCCTTTTCATATTTTGCAACTGTTGTGGAATCAAGAAAAGTAGTTCTATTGTAAGATCAGGAGGATAGCACCATGAATGCTTAGGGAGCCATGGTGGCCATGGTAGAATGTTGGCGCAAATTCTATCGGTTGTAGAGCCATCGCAACCAAGTCATGGATGAATCCATGCTCAAAGGGCTATGTTATGCATAAAGCCCTTTGTGGCAACGTCAGGCGTGCCTTAGTTTATAAGATATTTGGGTGAGATTATGTGATCGGTCTGACATAAGACCTAAACGCGACAACCATAGATTGGCTGTCGAGATTTTTCCTGATTGCGATTGAGCGAGAGAGGGGTGACATGGCCCGGATACCTCACCGCGGAAGTTCTAAGTTAGCGCAGCAAAGGCTTGGTAGGGATGACTGGCGTTGGGCCAGCTGGGCTTACAGCTCGGAGGCAGAGTGCAATCCCATTGGCTGGGTGTGGATCCCGCTCGACAACTCATCGCCGAAGTTGAAAAAAAGGTCCCGCATGTTTAAATGGGAAACTTGTTGTGGAGGGCTAGACAACGCGGGACAGGATAGAGTGGCATCCATGTCGCCTCTACTGCAACAGGATTGTTGTGGGGTTGGCCATAAGACCCACTTTCCAAACGTGTGGTTCGACAACCATGTTATTAGCCAGGGGCGGATCCACCTGATAGGTCAGCCTATTGATCAACCCTAGAGCATTCCCAAGATCAAGTGCGGGAGGGGTGGGGTGAGTCAGAGTGGGATTACGTGTTAGTACCATAGTTGGCAACAATATGGAATGAGGTTCATGTGAGGGTGTGGCCCACCGACATACTTGTCCTGGAGGTTTACCCCTGGAAGAGCATAAGCCCTGGGAAGATGGGATTGGGATGACTTGTCCCGATGGTCCCAACTCGACGAAAAAGGGAGTAGTCACATGAGGGTTCCTGTGTTGAAGGGACAAGGATGGCATGTCTTGGTGGTCCCCACCCCAGTGGTACAAAAAGGAGAGCAGTCGGGGTGTTGTTGGGATGGTTCAACGCAAGGTGATGTGGCATTGCCACCTTGTGGACTAACCAGAAGCAAGGAGGAGCAGAGGTGTGGTCGACTGCCCCACATGTCCTACCCCAGAGATGCTAAGAGGAGCAGACTTGGGAAGCGTCGGGATAAGGCGTTAGGTTGGTGTGGAGGCCACACAGGTGTTACTAGACCAAGGCCCACCTCAATTGGATGATGAAGGTCACTGGAGATCCGATAGCGCGAGTCGCCTGCGACAACCCCCCCCCCCCCCCCACATGTCATTGGAAAAGTGGTGGGGGTTACACAATTAACGCGAGCCATCGGTTGGGTGGAGTGGCTGTGGACCGTCGCATGGGGGCTTTGGAACCCATAGCCGGAACCCTAATTGCGCAGCAGTGCACTTTCAGCAGGTATGGATCGTATGATTGTCTTTGACGTTGACAAATCAAAATGTTGTCGATCAAGGCATTGCAAACCTTGGGGTGCACCTGGGCCTGTCAATCATTGAGGAGTGCTGGTCTCCTTAAGCCCTTTTCATATTTTGCAACTTTCGTGGAATTGGGAAAAGTAGTTCTATTGTAAGCTTAGG
Organism: Pinus tabuliformis; assembly: GCA_031772625.1. Taxonomy (NCBI): domain Eukaryota; kingdom Viridiplantae; phylum Streptophyta; class Pinopsida; order Pinales; family Pinaceae; genus Pinus; species Pinus tabuliformis. Next base: position 794,856,417 of record CM062816.1, on the reverse strand, counting down.
AGGATAACACCATGAATGCTTAGGGAGCCGTGGTGGCCAAGGCAGAATGCTGGCACAAATTCTATCAGTTGTAGATCCACCACAACCAAGTCATGGATGAATCAATGCTCGAAGGGCTACGTTATGCACAGAGTGCTTTGCGACAACGTCAGGCGTGCCTTAGTTTATAAGCTATTCAGGTGAGATTATGCGATCGATCTGATAGAAGACCTAAACGCGACAACCATAAATTGGCTGTTGAGATTCTGCGTTATCACGATTGAGCGAGAGTGGGGTGACATGGCCCAGAGACCTCACCCCGAAAGTTCTATGTTAGTGCAACTGAGGTTTGGTAGGGATGATTGGTGTTGGGCTAGTTGGGCTTATAGCTCGGAGGCAGAGCACAATCCCATTGGCTGGGAGTGGATATCGCTCAACAACTCATTGCCGAAATTGAAAAAAAAGGTCCCGCATGTTTAAACGGGGAAACTTGCTGTGGAGTGCTAGACGACCTGGGTTGGGATAGAGTGGCATCCACGTCACCTCGACTGCAACAAGATTGGTGAGGGGTTGGCTGTAAGACAAGTCAACTCGTTGGGCCTTCCCTGAAGTTAAATGCAAAAGCGTAATTGTTTGGTGGGATGATGTAAATCACGCTCTGATGGCAAACGCGTGGCTCGACAACCATGTTATTGGCCAGCGGCGTACCCACATGACAGGTCAGCCCATTGATCAACCTTGGAGCATTCCCAAGATCAAGTGCGGGAGGGAGCGGGGTGAGTCAGAGTGGGATTATGTGGTAGTGCCATAGTTGGCACCAATCCGGAATGAGGTTCGTGCGAGGGTGTGGCCCATCGACCTACTTGTCTTGGAGGTTTGACCTCGGAAGAGCATAAGGATAACATGCTAGGAGCTGTTGGGAAGATGGGACCAGGATGACTTGTCCCGGTGGTCCCATCCCAACGAAAAAGGGAGTTGTCGCATGAGGGTTGCTGGGGTGAAGGGACAGGGATGACGTGTCTTGGTGGTCCCACCCTGGTGGTGCAAAAAGAAGAGCAGTTGCGGTGGTGCTGGGATGGTTCAATGTAGGGTGACGTGGCACTGCCACCTCGTGGACTTACCAGAAGCAAGGAGTAGAGGTGTGGCCCACTGCCCCACGTGTCCCGGAGGTCCTACCCTGGTGACATGAAGAGGAGCAGACTTGGGAAGCACTAGGATAAGGCGTAGGGTTGGCGTGGAGGGCACATAGGTGTTACTAGACCAGGGCCCCACCTCAATCGGACGACGAAGGTCACTGGAGATCCTACAACAGGGGTGGTCTGCGACACCCCTCCCTGTGATGTCATTCGAAAAGAGGTGGGGGTGGCGCAATTAATGTGAGCCATCGGTTGGGTGGAGTGGCTGTGGACCGTCGCATGGGGGCTTTAGAACCCATAGTCGGAACCCTGATTGCGCCAGGGTACTCTCCCATTAACGGTTGGGCACAATGACCTGTCGCAATTCACCTGTTGACTGTCGATTACTCTGCCTTCATCGTGATTGTCGAATCAGATGGTGTTGGTGGGGAATATTGGAGCGAGCTTGTGTGGCAAGTTTTCATTGGCTCGAGGGGGGGGTTAATGCACAGTGGGACACATGGATTGGAGACGCGTGGAATATATTATGCCTGACATATGTCCACCAAGTTTGGGAGACTCTGAGGAAGAGTTGAGGATCGAAGAGGACTCATCTGAACCTTAGAATGAGAATTGATAATTAAAATGTATAAAGAACAAAAAAGGAAAAAAAGAATAATAATAATAATACTAATGATCCCATTCTTCTAAGAATATAAGAGTTGGATTAGCAGTAACAACACATCCCACTGGGGTAGGTGGGGTAAGGTTGTTACAGGTGGTGTCAGAGCATCCAGGATCAACACTTGGACTAGATGGGCTCTACCATAGGCAAGTAGCAATAGAGTTCCTGAAAAGGGGTTTCATAATGATCTTTAGTAAATTAGCTAAGCTAATGTTTAGGTGTTAAAAACTGGTCTAAAATTGGTTTACTGCTTGCATGGTAATAATGGATGGATCCCTGGTTTTTAGATGGAGCTCAATGGCCTTGATGTGAGTAGGATGGTATCTTTCTCAAGGTGTTGATTGGAATTGCTTATTAATTGCAATGATGTTTGGCATGTTATTGTGATAAATGCCTTGGCAATGCATGTGATTGTTGGCTGGCATCAGGAGGGTTGTTTTCATGTGTTGGTTGCCATGTTTTTCCTTGTAAGCACTCATTCTTGTGGTTAATGCCTTGTTTGTTTAAAGAATGAGGCTGATAATAGTTAGGGCTGAGTTTTAATTCTACTGAGACATGTTTGATGTATTTACGTGGTGCTTTAGTTGTGTGGCATGGTTAGTATATGATTGTCGAATTGCTCCGCAAAGAATCAGTGTTTCGGAGTGAAATAGAGGATGTGCAAGCACGCTCGACCAACGGGAGAGGGGAATTGCTCCGAAACCCATGATTTCACTAAGTGAATTTTGGAGTGAAATAGAGGATGCACAAGCACGCTCGACCAACGCCCCCCCACCCAATAAGCATCAAGGACCGACAGGGTGAGGTAACGTGGCCCCTCTCAAATAAGTAACTAAGACGAGCAACTCTCTTTTGGGGGAGGGGCCCCAAAAGGGAGGATCGACAGGGTGCATAAGCACACTCGACTGTCAAGGAGAGGGGCTCGACTGATAAGGAGAGGTACGACAGGGTGAGGTATCGTACGCTCGACTAAAAGGAGAGGGCTCGACCAACGCCCCCCCACCCAATAAGTAAAATGAAACTTGAAGAACTAAAAGGCCGCCATCGGCTCGACTGTTAGCCCCCCACCCAATAAGTAAATTGAAACTTGATTTGCTCGACCAACCTTTAGTTACTTAGTGTATCATCACTGTTGGTCATATGGTGAGCCTTTTCATGCAAGGAGCACTGGGAAAACTCCCTATGATTGCTTGCATTATGTATATTTATGAAATTTTGTATATATGTGTATGCTAGCTAATTCGGGTGTGAGAGTTTCATGGCCTGGTTTGCATATGGCAAGAACCCCTGTGGAGGTTGACTATTTCTATATGAAGAAATGGTTATTATGTTTATTAGGGGTGTTTTTTCATTGGTGGTTAATGCTTTCTTGTCATACTGGAACCAAATGAACTCAAATGTAGGGGTCTAGTGTGGACCTTGTAGATGCAGGATTTGTAGCTTGATAGAGAATGATGTGCTTGATGATTGTCTGCTTATGTTGGATGCTTACTTGTGCAAGTGAATGCTTGGTGTAGCATTATGATGGATGGATTATGTTATTGGATGGATACCCAAGATGAATATGATAATTGTTGATTATAAGATGGTAGGTGTTCATGCGGAAGATTGATCCCTTCGTACCTGTAAAGGCATGATTGTAAACAAACCAGTATATATATGTGTGTGTGTGTGCATACGACTTCTGATTTTTAAGCATTATGCTGGGATGTAAAATGCACACATTAGGTGCTAGATTTTAAGACATATTATTAACGTTTAAATTGAGATATGTGTGCATGTGAATGCTCGCATGATCCTGTGATTGATTGTGTTGCATAGCATGCTTGCTACTATTGACCTTATATATATATGGCACTTGGATGGGAACATCCAATGGTATGTATATGATGTAGTGCCTTAAGATATTATAGGTTCCTTTGAACTTGCAGATGCCATGGCTCCTGTTGACCCTGATAAAAGGGCCGAATTCTTCTTGTGTTCAAAAGTTGATTAAAACAGTGGTGTGGCCTCAGAAGAGAGGATGATAATAAACAGTGTTGTTAGTATGGGTCAAAGATTGAACTCTAATTTTTGCTTTGGCATGATGATGATTATGAATAACGTTAATACATATGCATTGCTAAATTCTGAAAACAATCTTATGCATGTGATAACTGGTGTGCTGGTCTATGATACGTGGTTGATGATGATCTTAAAGATGTGTGACAATTGGAAAATTACATACTTGGCCTAACATGGTAAGATGACAACTGGCATATGTGTTAACTTATTTTGTGCACTAACATTTGAGTGTATGTGGTAGCACATAGTAGGACTATGTGGCACTAAAAGGAAACATGTATCGTGGCATGGTGCAACAGGATATGGACCAGGCCAATCAAGAACGAGGAAGAGGGACATCCCTCCAAGGGAAAAGGACCCTCTGGAATTTGGATTTGTAGAGTAGAACTCATAAAACGCACTAGGAAACAACAAGAACTGGTTGAGTGGAATAATTAGTTGCAAAAGCAGTTGTAGGAAATGAAATACCAAGTTGAACCCTCAAAAAGGAGGAATGGTAATAACAAGAAGAGGCCCCATAAGGCTAAAATGGAGAATGGGATATTATCCTGTTAGTGCTACGGGGGAGATCATTTGAAAAAGGACTATCCCCAAAAGAAGAAAAAGAAAGAAGGCAATAGTTCCTACGAGCCACAGGGACAAGAATGAACAATACAAAACAACAAGATGGAGGAGGGGGCACGCCTTCAAGCTCCTTGACACATACATATATATGTGATGAATAGTTTCCCTAGGAACCCTGGGAATATGAGACTACAAGATTGTCGCTAGCCTTGTGGAGAAGCCTTGAATTGGTTTGGTTTATGAATAAGCATGTGTACATGTATACATATGTGCAGTTGTGTGATGGCTAGAAGTGCAAGGAATGTTGAACTCATGGAACAAAAACTGAATTGGAAACTGTTGTTTCAAATGAGTGTGTTCGTTGCATGAGCACAAGAGGTTTCCTAACCTTGATTTTGTCTGATATTGTGTGAATATCTCTTATATTATGTCGATGATTAAATGAGTAGATGCAATGCCATTGTGTTTGAAAGGTTATTGTTAGGAATCATTCTATTGGAAGGATAATTGGTTATGCATTAATTATGCTTATAAAAAAAATTGATGAATGTATGAATGGCAAGTTTGGGATGGCATAATAAGGTCATCCAATGAGATTCCCTATTTTGTGAGGAATCCGACGAGTGTATCAACTTCCAACCAAAATCCTTGGTCAAAGGATTGAACCTAACTATCACTGAAGGTGGTGCCTTGGTGCTAATAAACCACTTGGAAGACAGGTAGGGATCGTGGGAAATAATGGGTAGTGGTATGATAGCCATGAGAATGGCAAAAGGGAAGTTTCCTGACCTTGACTCGATATAAATATAAATCTGTGATATGTCCATGATCATGCCAATTGTTGTATGCAATATGAACATGCTGTTTTGTTTGATAAAGTTTTGTTAGTGGCCCTTCTTGTGGAAGAGGGATTGGTTAAACTTGTTCAATGCAGATGTGAATGGCATTACAGGTCCCTGGTTAATAAAGGATCAAGGGGATAAGGATGGCCTTGACTGATCTATTATTTTAACAGCATGTAAAGAAAATATCAACAAAACAAAGCAGTATGATATGCAACATGTGGAAAAGACACTAGAGGTAGTGGTGCCCAATGTCTGTGGATGGAGACAACGTGGTATCTAGATTTGACAACACTGTTGTGCACATGTCATACTGTGTTATGTGTGTTGTCTATTTGTTGTGTTGTACATGTGCGTCTGTTGTGTTGTATGTATGTATGTGTTGTGTTGTACATGTGCATCTGTTGTGTTGTACTTTTGTTTGTGTTGTGTTGTCCATGTGCATATGTTGTGTTGTACTTGTATATGTGTTATGTTGTACATGTGCATCTGTTGTGTTGTGTCATGTGTACATGTATGTTTTGTGGTACACTGTGTATATGTGCATATTTTTTGTAATGTTTTGGGCAGGCAGGTATTGGACTACCTGGGCCCTGGTGTTGTGATATGTGGGACAGGTAGGTATGGGATTGCCTAGGCTCACGAAGGTGTGGGATACACCTGAGCTTTTGTCAATAAAAGACGATCCGAATTGGTAGTGACTCCTTGTTGGTAGTGCCCATGTTCGCAAGGTAGCGATTGGGCTTGATTATATCCCATATACCCACCACTGGCTACTTGCCAGGATGGGAACCGATCCAGTGCGTGTGGTAGTTGAAGAGAAGAGAAGAGAAGGCACTGTGTGCTTGTCAGGATGGCAATCCATCTCGTGTGTGTACTGGAAAAGAGAAGAGAAGGCACTGGGTGCTTGCCAGGATGGCAACCGATCTGGTGTGTGTACGTGGCAAAGAGAAGAGAAGGCACTGGGTGCTTGCCAGGATGGCAAGCCATCCGATGTTTGTACGTGGTCAAAGAAGGAAGCAAGGAGCAAATTAAGATAAAGTAGCATAATTTTATTGATTTTTGAGCCTTTAAATTACAAATCAAAATACCATATTCTAATTTATGATGGTTTGGATGATGAGTTGACTTGGTTTCACTGTGCTAGGAATTAAAGTAGAATACCAAGTTCACTATAGGATTAAACTGCTAATAAGGTACAATTTAAATTATTATAGTTCCTTATGATGAATCTCATGAAGTCTGTGTGCTTATGATGTAGGAATGAGTATGAGATTACCTGATTCAAATGAATGAAGTTAACCACAAGGTGGAATGACAACAATATGCTAAAGTCAAAATAGAGCCATTGTGGGACACTGGAACTCAATGATGCCCACTAATCGCCATGAAGCATGCTATTACCTGTGTGATAGTTTGAAGGCATGGAGATGTCTCAGATTGAGCTCCTTTCGATGCGAGGAAGCCTTGCCATGGGATGGATCACCCGAGGGACCGAGAAGTAGAGAGGGGGACGCCTGAACTTGGATGGTGAGTGATTGCACGGAGAGGGGGTAACTGGATTGCCCGAGGGATTGAGAAGCAAAGAAGGGAAGGTCGAAATATATAAATTTGGTTCCTTGGTCATGAGCTTGGTTGATTGTAATAAGGAGCACAATGGGAGTGTGTCCAGATACAATGCGCTGAAAGGACAAGGAGCGCAAGGACGTCAAGCGTTGGACACGTGAGGCAAGGAACACTCCAAGATGAAGAACAAACCGGGATGGTCCGAACATGCTGAAAGTATCCAAAGATTTCAATGGAAAATGGCTGAAATTTGATTATACTTTCATTTACTAGTTGAAGCGAATGCATGAAGCATTATAAATACTATGTGGAATTGTACCTATAAAGTGCAATAAAACAATATCTGCTCTATTTTGTTTTCAGTGTTGAATAAGAGCAGAAGAACACCGAGGTCAATGTTCCCTCAAGGGGGAGGAGTTTGTGATAGCCCAAACTCGAGTTCCTTATGAAAATGGAATATAAATATTTTGCAATATAAATTTAATAAAATGGGTTGAGTCAAAAGGGACATGAATTCCAAAGCTGAGGAGGTTACTTGCTTGGGATGTAAAGGTTTCGTTATGAGGAAAATTTGGATTGTTGTTGTCAACCATTAAAGGCTAGTTGGCATGACTTTAGAAAACTAGTCTTCTGAATTAAGTTGGGTTGCAAGGAAGTACGCAGGCTGATGTGATCAGAGAGAGACTTGCAAGGCAAAAAGGACAACAATTAATGAGGCTAGGAGACTGTGCAACAACATTCACCCATTCATACTTTCATCTATGGGAACACAAATTTAGTCGAACATGTGGGGTCACGGAGGAGGATTTAGACATTCATCCATTCAGGATACAGAGCAGGGAAAAGAGAAGAGCATTCACTCGGGGAACATTGATTCCTTCAGGCAGAATTCTGTATCCATTCAAGCATTACTCAGCATAGAGAAAAGATGAAGAGATGTGAAGGAGAATGGCTCTGTGGTTCCTCGGTAGTTGTGGGTTGAGATAGTGATCTTTGGAATCCCAGACAGCTTGGGAAGAGACCATCCCAAGAGACATCTCTCGAAGCCACTTCTGAAGTTTCCCTTGCTTATCTCCTTGTTTTGCAGTGGATTATGGACTCCCTTTGTGCTCTTTCGTGGGAAAAGTGTTGATCCTCTAGATTCCTTGTGCCAAGGAATGATGTAGTAGTTAGCTGGTGGGATTAAGGAAGAGATCCTCTGGAGTCCTTGTTCCAGCTGGTAGTTGGTGTCTAATCCCAAGCAGGACCCCTCAGTCTCTGGAATCTGGCTCGGGGGTGACAGTTGCAAGTGGGTCTTGGTTGCAATTGTCTATGGTTGGTTGGAGAGTCATAGTCCTAGACTCAATTGCCCAAACATTTCAAAGTGTTTGTTAATAATCATGTGCTTACATTTCTGGAATTGAAATGGTGTTTATGTGTGCTATGAATGAGTATTGCATTTCTTTGTTGAAATATCGTTCATAATGAAATGAATGCGTGTGCATTTCTAGCCTAATCTTGTGTCGCAAAGCAAGGCTTATGATTACATTAGGTTCATATGATTCTAAATGGTATAATGTGCAATGTCCTATATAATAAACAAGATTCATGTTATACTTCTACTTGAAATGGTGTGTGTATAACAAAAGAATATATCTCTAATATGATAGAATGACAGGGTTTGTGTACATATATTGGCTACAAGCCGTTTTGTAATTAACATGGCATCACATTGATGCTGAGGATAATATCCTCTCTTAACTATGTTAACCTGTAACCTTTTCCAAAAGCCTCTTAACTTGTCGATCATCGAGGAGTGCTGATCTCCTTAAGCCCTTTCCTTAACTCTCGTGGAATCGAGAAAAGTAGTTCTATTATAAGCTTAGGAGGATATCACCATGAATGCTTAGGGAGCCATGGTGGCCATGGTGGAATGTTGGCGCAAATCCAACCGGTTGCAGAACCCTCGCAACTAAGTCATGGATGAATCCATGCTCCAAGGGCTAAGTTATGCACTGAGCGCATTGTGGCGAGGTCTGGCGGGCCGTAGTTTATAAGTTATTTGGGTGAGATTATGTAGTCGATGTGACAGGAAAACCTAAACTTGGTAGCCATAGATTGTCTGCCGGGATTTTGCCTTATCGCGATTGGGCGCTAGCATGATGACATGGCCCAAAGACCTCACCCCAAAAATTCTAAGTTGGCGTAGTGGAGGCTGGGCAGGGATGACTGGTGCTAGGCAAGCTGGGCTTACAACTTGGAGGTAGAGTGTAGTCCCATTGGCTGGGAGTGGAGCCTGCACAACAACTCATTGATGATGTTGTAAAAAAAAGTCTCGCATGTTAAAACAAGTAAATCTGTAGTGGAGTGTGGGATGGCGTTGGTCGGGACAAAGAGGCAACCACGTTACCTTGGTTGTAACAATATTGGTGCAAGGTTGGCTGTAAGACAACTCAGCTCGCTGGGCCTTCTTTGAATTTAAATGCAGGCGTAAATGTTTGGCGAGATGACGTAAGTTGAGCCTTGATGGTAAACACGTTGGCCCAACAACCATGTTATTAGCTAGGGGCGAACCCACCTGACAGGTCAACCCGTTGATTAACGGGAGCATTCCCAAGATCAAGTGTGCGAGGGAGCAGGGTGAGTTAGAGCGGAATTACTTGGCAGTGCCACAGTTGGCACCAATCTGGAACAAGGGTCATGTTGAGGGTGTGGCCCACTGACCCACGTGTCCCAAAGGGGGGCCCTCTTCGTGACCATCAAATTAGATGGCACTGGTGGGGACTTTTGGAGCGAGCATGTGTGCCAAGTTTTCATTGCCCCAGTGTGGTTAATACACTGTGGGACACGTCGACTGGAGATTTGCAACATATATTATTCCTGATATATGTCCACCATGGCGGGAGTGGTCTGCGACATGCCCCCTGGTGATGTCCGCGGAAAAAAGTTGGGGGGTGGTGTAATTAACGTGAGCCGTCGGATGGGTGGTGGTTGTGGACCGTCAGATGGGGGCGTTGGAACCCACAGTCGGAACTGTGATTGCGTTGGGGTACCCTCCCATTAATGATCGGTGACAACAACTCGTCACAATTCCCCTGCTAACTATCAATTACTCTGCCCTCTTTGCAACCGTCGAATTGGATGGCGATGGTGAGGACTGTTGGAGCGAGCTTGTGTGGCAAGTTTTCATTGGCCTGGGGGTTAATGCATGGTGGGACTCATTGATTGGAGATGCACATCGTTTATTATGCCTGAAATATGTCCACCAACCACTATATAAGCGTTTATTTAATATATATTAAATAAACGCTTATATAGTGGTTGGTGGACATATGTCGGGCATAATAAACGGCGTGCATCTCCAATCAATGAGTCCCACCGTGCATTAACCCCTAGGCCAATGAAAACTTGCCACACACACACACACACACACACACACACACACATATATATATATATATATATATATATATATATATATATATATAGGTTGGGAGACTGAGGAAAAATCGAGGATCGAAGTAGACAGAGAATTGATAGTTAAAATGAATAAAGGACAAGAAAAGAAATAATAATAATAATTCTAATAATCCTATTTTTCTAATAATACAAGAGGAGTTGGATTAGTAGTAACAGCTTATCCCACTAGGGTAGGTGGGGTAAGGTTGTTACAGGTGGTATCAGAGCATCCAGGTTATTTTGATAAATGCCTTGGCAATGCATGTGATTGTTGGTTGGCATTAGAAGGGTTGTTTTCATGCGTTGGTTCCCATGTTTTTCCTTGTAAGAACTTGTTCTTATAGTTAATGGCTTGTTTGTTTAAGGAATGAGGTTGATAATTGTTAGGGTTGAGTTTTAATTCGTGTAAGACATGATTGATGCATTTACATGGTACTCTAGTTATGTGGCATGGTTGAGTATATGATTTCTTTAATGTATCATCACCGTTGGTCATATGGTGAGCCTTTGCATGCTTGGGAGAATATGTATTTGACTATTAATATGATGCAAGGGACACAAGGAAAACTCCCTGCGATTGCTTCCATTATGTATATTTATGAAATTTTGTATGTGTATGCTAGCTAATTGGGGTGTTAGAGTTTCATGGCCTGGTTGGCATATGGCAAGGACCTCGATGGAGGATGACTATTTTTAATGTACCTCAACGATGTTAAGTTCGATCTACAAGCAATCCAGGACTCAGCAACATAGACATCTATCTTCTACAAGTTAAAAAGCCGATCTATCAACATAGGAACTCTGTTTCATCTCACATCAAACTGTATTATTTTTTTTTATAGATACTAGGTGGGCGCAGTCATTACAATCTTCCTCAACGCATAAACCATCAAAGGAATACCCATGCATTCGAACAGAAGAACAGAAATCTTTGTGGTTCCCACTGTGTGAATGGTATTATCATTACCAAATAAATACAGCGCATGTCGCCATTGTATCCACTGATACAATGCGTTACATTACACAATACACCACAGCGTTAACCCACGCATCCAAGTTACCAAAAAAAAACAAACCAAAAACAATCACAATACATCTGGTTGTATATTATGTGACCACGCAGGTATCCCAAATAAAATTACATGCTATCTGAAATAAACAACAGTAAAACAAAAAACAGAAAGACGCTGGTCCCAATTTCGCCTTCACACACAGCTACGTTCCTCCCTCAATCTATCGAATCCCCTGTTTTCCTCAACGAACCCGATTATGGATTACTGGTCCCTCTTTTTCGTTCCCTTTGACCGCAAATTTCTTTCCTTGAATCAGCGCTCCGCCACATTTCAGTTAGATTTTTAATGCAAGTTCGGTGATTGACCATATTCCGTTCTAACGCAGCTGTATGAGCCACAATCGGCGGTCAGAACAGGTATATCACATGCTTGTAACAATTTGCCAGATTTCAGGCGCTCTTGAGAAATCGCGTTTGTTACACAGTAATTTGTCACCATCCCTGTTACTCCTCTTGTCGTACCTTGGAGGACACATTCCGGGAGTTATAAGAAGTGACAAAGTCTAAAAACACTTGCATTATGTCCCCCTGAGTATGTACTCCATGTTCCCTGAAGACACCTTCTGCAGATCATCCCTAAAAAGTGCTCTTTTTCCATTGGCGCAAGTCCACAATATCCTACCCGCGCCAATGATGGAGATCCTCAAAAGAGGGCGCGACCATTGGCGCTCTGTCTTAGAGCAACAGTCGCACCAACCAAATTTAGTCGTGCTTTTTGCCTTAATGCACGTCCGACTGTTGTTTCCTTCATTACATGGAGCTTTTCTGAGGATAAAAAATCAGTCTTTTGTCGAGCTTTATCCATCTTTATGGCTTTTGCTAATCCGCGAAAGGTGTCCCGGTTCATCGCATCCTCCTCCCTTCTCCATCTATATAAGCTTGTCATTATGCATTGGACAAGCTAGTGTTGGTGTTAATGTTAGTGCTAGTGATTTGGTGATTGAGTGATAGTAGTGATGATTATTGGTCATGGAGTGTTAGATGTTGAGTTCTTGGAGGAATGCTAGTGAGTGCTAGAGAGGTTATGCTGCCGGAGAGGAGATGCATGTCAAGACACATATAGTTATTCGCCCAGCCAGGAGAAAGGTCGACGTCAGAACAATGGTTGTAACTTTTCCTGTTTATTAATTGATGAGCGACTGCTATTATAGTTCCAATCTCATTATCTATCATGGTGATATGTTGATTTATTTCCTTTCTGAATGAAATATAGTTGTGCCTTGGTAGTTTTTATGTTGGTATCTGTCTCTTCCTTTGCATGTGCGGGTGTTCGTTTATGATCTGTTGGAGCAAGGGAGCGAGGATATCAACTCTGCTTCAATCATAGCGTTGGACTCCAGGTTAGTCTTCTTGATTCACCTTTGATGCATAACTAGGAACTTGCGTGGCAGCGTGGTTTGTTTGTGGCTAGTTCTGTGATAGGCTAGTGGGATCGCCTCTGTCCGCAGAGGGGATTTACCTTACCAACAAATTGGCGACTCCACTGGGGAGTAACTCTTTGATTTCTGTCTTGCATGTTAATTTTCTTCTGCTTGCTTGAGTGCATGAGCTTCCTGAGTCAGTTTTGAGTTGATTCTTTACTGTTTGACCCATCTGAGCACTGTCAACCCGACCTGAGGTCGTATCATTTATCTTTTTAGTTGGCAAGCTTAATTGGCGCGGTTATTTCTCTGACAGTCGCGCCAGTTGGCGCACGTTGCTCAAAAGCAACTCGCGCCAATTCTGTGGTAGCGCAAGTTACAGGCTGACAGTCGCGCCAACTCTGTAAATTTTGCCTGTGTGTGGGTGGAAAGCTCATTCAGTCTCTTTATATATCTCTTTCAGCCTCTGGAACTGTGTTGAACCTCTGCTTGACTGGTCTTAGCCTGTATCCCTCAGCTGTTTGCTTATTTCTAGTGACTTTGCATGTCTAGCCTTCTGTGGGAAGTTTCGGTCTCTTGATTATCCAGTCAGCTTGTTGATTGTGTTCTGCACTTATCCAGTGATTTGTTAAAGCTTGATCTTCTATACTCTGAATACTTCACTTCTAGCTTCTTTGGATTTCACTAGTCTTTGTGTTTTTCCTTGCTTGCATGGTTCATTTTGTGTTTTAGAATTGGTTCTATTTCATTGACTGAACTTGGATTGTGCATATCTCTTAGAATTTGTTTACATGCATCATGCCATCTTAAAGGAAAGAAAAACAAAAAATCTCTTGCATCATAGTAGTTAGCATTTATTGTTATTTGTTGTTATTAAAAAGAAAAAGACAAAATTTCGATTCTTGTTATTAGCTGCATTAGGATCTTTGTTGTTTGTTGAAGTGATCATTTCGTTTGTGAAAAAGATCTCAACCCTCCTGTAGATAGAATTCATCGAATCAAATGATTTAATTTCGGCATATAGTTTGCATGTAAGAAGTTTTCGAGATATCACATACGGTAGGACCAAAAAACTGAAACATAATCAAAGATAAACTTTAAAATGAACCCAATGAACATAACAACGCATTGGAACATAACGCAAACACTCTAGAGGTCTAGGTTAGAGACGTGTTCCGGCGTCGTTAAACCTGGTAGTTTATCGTCGAGTGGTTGGGTGATTCCTCCACGGTGAAACGGTAGCTGCCAATACGGACTGTGCTCCCACGTACCGTCGAGTATATATTGAGAGACCCCTCTAGGAATAAAGCCTTTATCCATAGGAAGCCGTGTCAGCTGCCCTACGATTCACAATGCAGTGAACACAACATTCACGAAGATCGACCACCCGTACCCTAAAAGTATTTTGTGGTTTTGCGAAAAGTTTGGCACACCCTCTACCTAGAATTCCAGAGCAGTCACTTTTAATCCTTTTTGGACTCCCTAAACGAAAAGGTGCCTGTGAGTGTCTTGTCACTTCGTGCTCATTAAATATTCGAAGGAGACTAGAGTCATCTTTTACCCTTTTCTCGACTCTTAAAAAATGAAAAGGTTAAGTTCAGTGTCTTAAAAATTATTGGCCACGATAACATTACCCAATTAGATTTTGTTTGCGTTAGCTTGAGTAGGGTTATTTCTCGTTCAATGGCAGCCTTTCCAGTGCCCACCGGCCAAGGTGTTCCTCCTGATGGGAACCCTCGCCCATTTCCTTCTGTCGGAAATGTTGGCGTTCAGTATATCGCAACATTGTCTTTGCCTGGGTTGACCATTGGTTTACCCGTATGGTTGTTTTCAAACTCGGTGGTCTCAAGTGTGATGACTCCTATCCCACCACCACCTCCTCCACCCGGACAACACCATGTTGATTCTAAGGTGGACCCCTTCCCTTCTACGCCTATTGCTGCGTCCTCATCTTCTACTTCGCCTGGTGAAACCTTGGATTTCACTAACCAGGTGACTAAGAAGAAGAAGAAGAAGACCAACAAGAAGAAGTCTTCTAAGGGGAAGGTCGTATCTACCATGAAACTATCAGAAATGGAACCACCTTCTGCTCCTCCGCGGAAGCTTCGGTCTCCTTGTCGATTATGCAAAGGGGACCATTTTCTTTCTGATTGTCCTGGCATTCCCAGGATCCTAGATATATGGTCCCGTGACCCGACTCGCCCCTTGCTGTCGCAAATCGACGATACCTTACTAGTTGGTAACAGAAAAGGGAAGGTTCGTTCCCCTTGTCGACTTTGTGAAGGTAATCATCTCCTTCGCCTTTGTCCACTTATGGATGAAGCTTCCCGTCTTTTGTCAAGTCTGTCGGATCCCTTACCCCAACTACCCGCTGGATATCAACGTCTTTTTACACCTGCAGAGCGTCTCTCCACTAACCAAGTGATCAAACATGATTCCTCTTTGGTCCATCTTTCTCTTCCTGAACCTACCTGTGCTCCGCCTGCTCCAGACCAGTCCCTGGTCGGAACAAGTGATTTATGTTCATCATCTACGCACCACTTGATCATCAAAGATGAACCCCCTGAGTCCAAACCAACCGAAAGTCCACAGTTCCAGCTTACAAGTGACCCTGTCTTTCAAAAGGTCCAGCTTACAAGTGACCCGGTTTTGCCTACAGAAGTTCCATCTTTAGCTGCTCTTACATCTGAATCCAAACCAGACAAAAGTCAAAAGGTTCGGCTTACAAGTGACCTGGTTTTGCTTTCAGAACTTCCACCCCTAGATTATCCTACATCTGAATCCAAACCAGACAACAGTCGAACGGTCCGGATTACAAGTGACCCGGTTTCGCCTTTAGAAGTTACCTCCTCAGATGATGTTATCACTGCCAAGAATGACGAACCCACCGTCCAAATTCTATTCATTGACATAGACGTTAATGATCAAGTGAGCATCCCTCTCATTTCTTCACACCAGGAAGAAAGTCCATTAGAGGCATATCCGGCTGTCTATCCAGTCCCACCTCCGAGCAACCTAGTTATTTCCTTTAATTGGGATCAACTAGTCAATCCTCGGTTACCAGCCTCCATACCATTTCGAATTATAGTTCAAGTCTATCGCATGGTTATGGCTGGTACAATTATTGATGAAGGATCTCCTGTGAGTATCCTTTCTTCAACAGCTTGGGAAGCACTTGGTTCCCCACTGCTTCTGCCTGAGATGAGAAACCTTATAGGTTTCCATCGAGAAATCACTCGACCTTTAGGAATTCTTCCCAATGTACCTATCACGTTAGAAGGGAAGACTATCCAAATGGGTCTCATGGTAGTCCAAGGTCCGTTAGATTACAATTTACTTCCAGTTCACACTTCACATATAGCCATCTGCCATTCCTAAATGGTCTTATCTCCACAGGAAATGCCCCAGCACCCACCCCGTCATTCTGATGACGACAGCTCACCCAGGTGCGTGACTGAAGCCCGGGGGGCATGCATCCTCCAATCGAGTCTTTCCAAGTAAACCTTCATTCCATCCACTCCGTGAATGCCATGAAGCTTGGGGGGCATGTATCTCGATTGGTATAATCATGCTGGGGGCATGCAACAAAATTTTTTTTAACAAGCAAAGTTCTCCATGGTTCAAGCTTGTGTAAAAATGAACCCATTTACATCCCGTGATTGCCTTTTATCCGCTAAAATTCTGCTAGATGAGCCTTGGTTGTTTCATCCCATCGCCACCATCTTTTTGGCCGATCATATGCTTTCACTTGGTTGTTTCTCCTTTCCTGAGGAACCGCAGCGATGAGTGGTCTTATTAGCCAGCCTCTTAACCTTTACGTGTTTCAAGTGAGTTCCACCATTACCAGAACCAGTTGCTATCCCTTATGCCACTCGTTCCTTCAGGACGAGTCGCCTTTACGCTCTTTTCTGACTCGTAAAATATGAAAAGATTGCCGAGTATTTTTCCCTTTTTGACTCGTTAAAGAAAATAAAAATGAAGGTCCGCTTTTAGCTCTTTTCTGACCATTTAAAGAGGAAAAGATTGCCGAGTCCCCCCTCTTGACTCGTTAAATGGTGATAAGGGGCGGTCATTTTAAGTTCTTTTTGTCGACCGTTAAAACATAAAAATATTACCGGGTTTTTGTCGTTTCAAACTCGTTAGTGGTTACGAAACGACGTGGTTTTGACCGCTTTTTTACTTTTTCAGGTCGAAGTCACTAATCATGAAAAGTACTCCTCGATCGTAATGATCGGGCGGTTCTTTCGGGTATTATTTTATACTTTTTCGGGCCCGAGAGACACAACTTTACGAAAAAGGACATCCCTGGAGTTTCCTTTTCTGCTGTCTTTTCAAACTCTCTAAACATGAAAAGACGCCGAGTTCTTCCTTTGTCAGACTCGTTAAAACTTAATGACATCGGATTTTGTCACAAAACAAGCATATGCTATCCCCATCAAGCTTGTTAAGAATAACTGGGGTACTCGCCAGAAATGGCGGGGGGAAAAGAAATTTTTTTAACCATAATTATTACCGTAACGGCAGTATGTCGCTCTTGAACATGGCACTTTTTGCTTTCGTGTCCGGGGTGGGGATATTTCATCTCATATCTTTCACTTGCTTCCATGGACTTGGGTACCTTATTTGACCTCTCATCCATTCATTGCCTCGTCATCATGACCTTTGATACCTTGATGTCAAATACTGCCGATTCCGTTAATGTGCCGCCGATATGTTCAAGAGAAGTTGACCTCTGCAAAACAACCTCCCTCTGATAGTTCACACAATCTTGATTCACGACATTATCTCTCTGTCTCGTGTCGATGATGTGGGAAACATTATGGCCCACCTTCGATCAAGGTCACTCCCTGTCGACTTCAGCTCATTATCCAGGAAGTTGACCTAGAGACTCCCTTCCGGTGCCTTGGAGCCTGCATGCCTCAATGGCAGGTTCTTCGTGTTCGACGTGAGGTTTTCATCATTGGCCTCCGATCGAATGATTCTACGGGTGTTCGACTTCAGACCATTGATTCACACGCCGTAGATTGTACCTATAGTACCTTGAGGGCCATTGTCATTATTGGTGGTACCTCTCGCGTCTGTTAACAGTTTCCACTATTGACTGGTAATCAGACGATGTTCATGCATGTTCGACTTCAGCTCATATATTCACATGCTTGGACTTGTACTCTTGTTCGGGTCGAGATGGAGCGCAAGACCCTGGATTGTGTCTGTTGTAATCCAGGCGTGATACTTGACTCATTCACTGGATGGCTGCGACCATACCTGAGTCAATTCATTGATCCTAACCAGATGGCTGCGTCCATGCTATGGATCTAGATTATTTATGTACTCTCTTATGGATGGCTGCGACCATACCACGTACATCATGTAATTGAACTATCAGTCATGTCTCTTAATACAGCTCCTCGGCGGCAGTAACTATATGTGCTCTTATGTGTGTTCTTGTAAAGCATTTCACCCCTCTCCACCTCTCGGACTTCATGCTTTAGGGGGCATCTGTTACACAGTAATTTGTCACCATCCCTGTTACTCCTCTTGTCGTACCTTGGAGGACACATTCCGGGAGTTATAAGAAGTGACAAAGTCTAAAAACACTTGCATTATGTCCCTCTGAGTATGTACTCCATGTTCCCTGAAGACACCTTCTGCAGATCATCCCTAAAAAGTGCTCTTTTTCCATTGGTGCAAGTCCACAATATCCTACCCACGCCAATGATGGAGATCCTCAAAAGAGGGCGCGACCATTGGCGCTCTGTCTTAGAGCAACAATCGCGCCAACCAAATTTAGTCGTGCTTTTTGCCTTAATGCACGTCCGACTGTTGTTTCCTTCATTACATGGAGCTTTTCTGAGGATAAAAAATCAGTCTTTTGTCGAGCTTTATCCATCTTTATGGCTTTTGCTAATCCGCGAAAGGTGTCCTGGTTCATTGCATACTCCTCCCTTCTCCATCTATATAAGCTTGTCATTATGCATTGGACAAGCTAGTGTTGGTGTTAATGTTAGTGCTAGTGATTTGGTGATTGAGTGATAGTAGTGATGATTATTGGTCATGGAGTGTTAGATGTTGAGTTCTTGGAGGAATGCTAGTGAGTGCTAGAGAGGTTATGCTGCCGGAGAGGAGATGCATGTCAAGACACATATAGTTATTCGCCCAGCCAGGAGAAGGGTCGACGTCAGAACAATGGTTGTAACTTTTCCTGTTTATTAATTGATGAGCGACTGCTATTATAGTTCCAATCTCATTATCTATTATGGTGATATGTTGATTTATTTCCTTTCTGACTGAAATATAGTTGTGCCTTGGTAGTTTTTATGTTGGTATCTGTCTCTTCCTTTGCATGTGCGGGTGTTCGTTTATGATCTGTTGGAGCAAGGGAGCGAGGATATCAACTCTGCTTCAATCATAGCGTTGGACTCCAGGTTAGTCTTCTTGATTCACCTTTGATGCATAACTAGGAACTTGCGTGGCAGCGTGGTTTGTTTGTGGCTAGTTCTGTGATAGGCTAGTGGGATCGCCTCTGTCCGCAGAGGGGATTTACCTTACCAACAGCGTTGATCCGCTCCAAGCGATCTTCAGTTTGACATTTATCTCCACCAGAATCGCCCTTCTTTAGCTGCTGTTATAACAATAATTATTCTAACAAGAGATACCAAGATACGCCTAACAAATCAATACTAAATACAAAGATTAATTTATTACAACAACAAACTAACAGAACTCGACTCTACCATCAACAGCAAATAAAATACGATTTTGTTTTCAAGCCACAACATGTGGGCAATTTCCCACATTGCTGGCCTGTCCCGATGCTCCTGCATCAGACTCCCGAAGAAGAAAAGATTGGTTCTTTAAACTTTCAAGAGTTATGCCATATTTTTGCAATTCAGTTGCTGTTAACCAACTGGAATCTTCCACCGGCTGCTCCTTCCACTTGACAAGATACTGAAAATATGTCTGGCCTCGAGTTTTCTTGAATATCCGCTGATCTAAAATAGCTTCAACTTCCTTCTGGAAGGTTTTTGGTACTTGTTCTGCCCAATCCACAGTTTGAACTTCATCACATGTAGCTTCAGTCTGCAATTCTGTTTCTATCTCTCTGAATGGATACAAATCTGCAATATTAAAAATGGGAGATATTCCGATCCCTTCTGGCAACTCTATCTCATATGCATTGGCTGAAAATTTCCTTTTGATTTTACATGGCCCTATCTTTTTCAGTTTCAGCTTGTTGTAAGTTTTTGTAGGAAATCTCTCTTTCCTCAAATATGCCATGACCAAATCTCCTACCTGAAATTCTTTTTCTCTTCTTTTCAGA
Source organism: Pinus tabuliformis (assembly GCA_031772625.1). Lineage (NCBI taxonomy): Eukaryota > Viridiplantae > Streptophyta > Pinopsida > Pinales > Pinaceae > Pinus > Pinus tabuliformis. Next base: position 794,836,410 of record CM062816.1, on the reverse strand, counting down.
TCTGCCTTTTGCTTGTATTTCTTGCTGCTTTCCTGTAGTTTACCTTTGACCTCTTCCTGTAGCTTTTGCATTTGTTCAGCAAACTCTTCAGCACTTGCACTTCTAGCTTCCTGTTTTCCCAAGTCTCTTAGCTCATATACTCCTCTCGGATGCATTTCGAACACAATCTGAAATGGACTCGTTCCAGTGCTTCGGTTTGGTGTGTCATTATAAGCAAATTCAGCTTGAGCTAATGCCAAATCCCACTGTTTGGGATTTTGATGTACCAAACTTCTTAATATATTCCCCAAACTTCTGTTTACCACTTCAGTTTGACCATCCGTTTGAGGATGGTAAGCTGAACTAAAACTGAGCTTAGTTCCCAGTTTCTTCCAAATTGTCCTCCAGAAATGCCCCACAAATTTAGTGTCTTGATCTGATACAATACTTACAGGCAAACCATGCAATCTTACAATCTCTGAAAAGAACAAATTTGCTATGTGTGTGGCATCATTAGTCTTCTTACAAGCAATAAAATGAGCCATTTTAGAAAATCTGTCTACAACAACATAAATAGAATCATTTCCTCTTTGAGTTTTTGGTAAACCCAAAACGAAGTCCATACTCACTGCATCCCATGGTCGATCTGGTATGGGCAATGGCTGATATAGTCCGGTATTTTGACTCCTTCCTTTGGCATACTGGCATACCCTGCATTTCTCAACAAACTTTTTGACATCAGTTTGCATTTTAGGCCAATAATAAAAAGCATTCACCTGGGCGAAAGTTTTGTCTTGTCCAAAATGACCAGACAATCCTCCACTGTGCTTTTCTTTAATGATGTTCTCTCTCATGGAACATTTTGGGATGCACAATTTGTTGCTTTTAAATAACAGCCCTCCTTGAACAAGGTAATCCATCCATTGACTTCTGTTATGGCTCACTGGATTCTGCACTGCTGTGTAGATGTCTTTAAAATCCTCATCATCCTTGTACATTTCTATCATTTCGTCAAAACCTACAACACCCACTTTAAATTCTTGCAAAAGAAAACTTACTCTGCTCAATGCATCCACTACTTTGTTAGACTTACCACTTTTATGCTTTATTACAAAAGTGAAACTTTGCAGAAATTCCACCCACTTGGCATGCTTCTGATTTAACTTTGGCTGATTATTAATAAACTGCAAAGCATGGTTGTCTGAATATAAGATGAACTCCTTTGGTAACAAGTAATGTCTCCACTTTTTTAATGCCTGCATAATAGCGTAAAATTCTTTATCATAAGAGGAATATTTTTTCTTTGCATCATTTAACTTCTCACTGAAATATGCTATTGGCCGTTGATCTTGGCTTAGCACTGCACCAACTGCTTCTCCACTTGCATCAGTTTCCACTTGAAAGACTTTATCGAAATTTCGCAATGCTAGAATAGGCTTTTCTGTTATCTTTCCTTTCAACAGATTGAAACTCCTATCAGCTGCTTCTGTCCATCGAAATGGCTGATTGACCTCCTTGATTGTCTCAAGGATTGGTGCACAAACTTGACTAAATCCCTTTATGAATTTTCGGTAGAAACTAGCAAGTCCATGGAAACTTCTTACCTCAAAGACACTCCTGGGAGTAGGCCAGTCTTTGATTGCTTGTACCTTTTCTGGATCCATTTTCAAACCATCTCTGGAAATCACAAACCCCAAGTATACCAACTCCTCTTTCATAAAACTACATTTGTTCAGATTGATTAGTAGTTTCTCTTTTTGTAGAGTTTTCAAAACTAACTTCAAGTGTTCTAAATGCTCCTCTTTACTTTTGCTGAAAACTAGAATATCATCAAGGTAAACAACAACAAAATTACCTGTGTATTCTTTCAAGACCTCGTTCATTAGTCTCATGAACGTGCTGGGCGCATTAGTGAGCCCAAAAGGCATCACTAACCACTCATATAATCCACTGTTGGTTTTAAAAGTTGTTTTCCACTCATCGCCTTCCCGAATTCTGATCTGATGATACCCGCTTTTCAGATCTATCTTAGTGAAGTACCTGGATCCACTTAAACAATCCATTAAATCATCCATCCTGGGCAAAGGAAATCTATACCTGACTTTTATCTTGTTGATAGCTCTGGAATCGGTGCACATGCGCCATTCTCCTCCCTTTTTTGGACTAAGCACCGTTGGCACAGCACACAGACTCAAACTTTCTCGAATCAGGCCCTTGTCCATCAGCTCTTGAACCTGTCTTGCAACTTCTGCATTTTCCTGAGGAGTTAATCTATATGTAGCTTTGTTAGGTAGACTTGCTCCTGGTATTAAGTCGATATGGTGACTTATACTTCTAACCGGTGGTAATTCATTTGGCAATTCATCCACAATGATATCCATGTAACTATTTAACACAGATTGAATTTCTTCAGGCAAATCATTTAAATTTGTGGAGGTTAAAATTACCTTTGGCCTTCCCACGATAGCGAAATGCACCTCTTCGCTTTTATCAACCTCCTGTAGCAGTTCCTTACCACTCACCAACATGATACTATTTTCAGGCAGCTCTTTATCAGCATCATTCTTCACGGGCAGCAACGTATGCTTAACTCCATCCTTTTCTATGGTGTAGGTATTTCTTCTTCCATCATGAATCGCCTTTCGGTCAAATTGCCACGGTCTCCCCAATAACAGGTGACATACGTCCATGGGCATTATGTCACATAAAATCACATCTCTGTATGTGCCAATCTGCATTTCCACATTACATTGTTCTGTCACGGTGACTTGATGACCCTTCTGAAGCCAAGATACTTTGTAAGGTGCAGGATGCGCTCTCTTTGTTAACCCAAGATTTTCCACCATCTCTGTAGACACAAGATTGTCAGTACTCCCACTATCAATTATAACCTTACAACACTTACCCTTTGATTTGCATGTAGTCCTGAACAAGTTCTTCCTTTGCGCAGGTTCTCCAATCTCTTTTTCTGATCTCAGCAAAGTTCTTATGAGCAGCAATGATTCACCTTCCTCTGGTGGTTCTTCCTTCTCTACAAGTCGAGGTGGTTTCGGCTTTGCCTCAGCCACATTTGCACCTCTCTGGCTTGCTGATTTGTTCTGAGGACAATTCCACGACGTATGTCCCCATTCTCCACAGGTATAACACCTGACATCTCTTCCTCGCCCTCTTCCTCTGGGCGCGAATCTTCCTCTACTAGAATCACCCATCTGTGGTGATCTGCCGCTGGAACTTCCTGCTTCAAACTGTTGTTGTGTTCCTCTGGATCTGACTGATCCTCTACCTCTTGCTGAGCTCTTTCCTCTGTTTCTTTGACTCTGTTTCCGCAATATTTTCTCCTCTGCTTTCAAACTTGCTTGATAGGCATCTTCAACAGTTTTCAAACTTAACAGGCTAATCTCGTCTTGGATCTCATACCTTAGCCCATTAACATATCTGGCTACTTTCTCCAGATCATCTTCTACATGTCCTGTTCTGATGTTTAACCTGTAAAATTCTTCAGTATATTCTTTAACAGACATTCCTTTCTGCTTCAAATTTTGCATCTGCTTAAAAAGATTCAAATGATAGTCTTTAGGCAAAAACTTGGCTTTCAGTTTGCTTACCATTTTATCCCACTGCTTGATCTTAGATTTCCCCTTTCGCGTTCTTGATGTCTGTAACTCGTCCCACCAGATGGCTGCATGGCCCTTCAGTCTAGTGACTGCAAACTTCACCCTCTTATTCTCCTCAACCTCTTCATAATCAAAATACTGATCTATGGATCTGATCCAATCCATGAGCTCCTCGGCATTTAAACTCCCATCATACATAGGAATTTCTATCTTGGGTTTGCTTCCAACTTTTGCCAGCATCTTGAGGACTTTGGCAGTTTCATTTTCTTCTCCTGCTTCTGCTTCTTCCTCAGATTCTTCTGAAGAACTCTCAGTTTTCACATCTGGTGCTCTTCTCTGGGCTGTTTCCATTGTCTCCATTCGTTCACTCAGTCTTCGTACTTCGTCTATCAGGACTGCATTAGGTTCTGGTCTTCCTCGACCAATTCCTCTTCTTGGCGGCATCTTTTGCTGCAAACACCCATTAGTATGGCTCTGATACCAAAAATAATGTACCTCAACGATGTTAAGTTCGATCTACAAGCAATCCAGGACTCAGCAACATAGACATCTATCTTCTACAAGTTAAAAAGCCGATCTATCAACATAGGAACTCTGTTTCATCTCACATCAAACTGTATTATTTTTTTTTATAGATACCAGGTGGGCGCAGTCATTACAATCTTCCTCAACGCATAAACCATCAAAGCAATACCCATGCATTCGAACAGAAGAACAGAAATCTTTGTGGTTCCCACTGTGTGAATGGTATTATCATTACCAAATAAATACAACGCTTGTCGCCATTGTATCCACTGATACAATGCGTTACATTACAAAATACACCACAACGTTAACCCACGCATCCAAGTTACGAAAAAAAAACAAACCAAAAACAATCACAATACATCTGGTTGTATATTATGTGACCACGCAGGTATCCCAAATAAAATTACATGCTATCTGAAATAAACAACAGTAAAACAAAAAACAGAAAGACGCTGGTCCCAATTCCGCCTTCACACACAGCTACGTTCCTCCCTCAATCTATCGAATCCCCTGTTTTCCTCAACGAACCCGATTATGGATTACTGGTCCCTCTTTTTCGTTTCTCTTTAACCGCCAATTTCTTTTCCTGAATCAGCGCTCCGCCACATTTGAAGTTAGATTTTTTTTAATGCAAGTTCGGTGATTGACCATATTCCGTTCCAACGCAGCTGAATGAGCCACAATCGGCGGTCAGAACAGGTATATCACATGTTTGTAACAATTTGCCAGATTTCAGGCGCTCTTGAGAAATCGCGTTGATCCGCTCCAAGCGATCTTCAGTTTGACATTTATCTCCACCAGAATCGCCCTTCTTTAGCTGCTGTTATAACAATAATTACTCTAACAAGAGATACCAAGATACGCCTAACAAATCAATACTAAATACAGAGATTAATTTATTACAACAACAAACTAACTGAACTCGACTCTACCATCAACAGCAAATAAAATACGATTTTGTTTTCAAGCCACAACATGTGGGCAATTTCCCACATTGCTGGCCTGTCCCGATGCTCCTGCATCAATTTTTATATGATGAAATGGTTATTATGTTTATTAGGGGTGTTTTTTCATCGATGGTGAATGATTTCTTGTCATACTAGAACCGGATGAACTCAAAGTTAGGGGTCTAGTGTGGACCTTGTAGATGCAAGATCTGTAGCTTGCTAAAGAATGATGTACTTGATGATTGTTTGCTTACTTGTGCAAGTGAATTCTAGGGGTAGCATTATGATGGAAGGATTATGTGATTGTACACATACACAAGATGCATTCATGAATATGATAATTCTTGATTATAAAATGGTAGGTGTTCATGTGGAAGATTGATTCCTTCGTATTTGTAATGGCATGATTGTAAACAAGCTAGTGTGTGTGTGTGTATATATATATATATATATATATATATATATATATATATATATATATATATATATATATATATATATATATATATATATATATATATATATCTGTGTGTGTGTGTGCATACGATTTTTGATTTCTAAACATTATGCTGGGATGTAAAATGCACACATTAGGTCTTAGGTTTTGAGACATGTGACTAACGTTTAAATTGAGATATGTGTGCATTTCAATCCTTGCATGATCCTGTGATTGCTTGTGTTGCATAACATGGTTGCTACTATTGACCTTTATATATGCCAATTGGATGGGAACATCAAATGGCCCGTATATGATATAGTGCCTCAAGAGATTAGAGGTACAATGTTGTGCAACTTTTAGGGATTAAAGGGATTGATGAATACTTGGTTTCAGGTACTTGTTATACAACAAAGACCATGGTTAGTGAGTGACTATTTACAGGAGCAGAGTGCATGTTGACTGGGACGATGTTACAAAATGTGTTAACCTAAATTGCATGTAGGTCCTATAATGCATATGCCTGAATATGAAAATTATAAGTGTGATTAATGTTAAGATAACATTAGATTTCTTCTAACTATCCCTTTGAAGTTGTAGATGCTATCGCTGTTGTTGACCTTGATAAGAGGGCCAAAATATTCTTTTGTTCAAAAGTTGATTAAAACAAAAGCATGGCCTCAGAAGAGAGGATGATATTAAATCATGTTGTTAGTACAGGTCAAATATTGAATTCTAAGTTTTTCTTTGGCATGATGATGATTATGAATAACGTTAATAAATATATGCATTACTAAAGTTGGAAAACAAGCTTATGCATGTGATGACTGGTGCCTTGGTTTATGATGTGTGGTTGATGATGTTCTTAAGGATGTGTGACAACTGGAGGATTACATACTTGGCCTAACATGGTAAGATGACAATTGGCATATGTGTTGTTAATTTATTTTGTGCACTAACATCTGACTGTATGTGGCAACACATAGTAGGATTCGATGGTAGAGAGAGAAAACATGTATTGTGGCATGGTGCAATAGGATATGGACCAAGCTGACCAAGATCGTGTTGGAGATCAGATGCACATCAAACAATAAAATATAGACACGGCAATTAAAAAAATCATGCACAGGGACACAACTTTTAACGTGGTTCACCCAACCAATCTGGGCTACGTCCACCAAACTAAGGCATCGGCAATTCTCATTAATCAAAACAGGAGATTACATCAATTAAACTCTCACTCTCTCACCCAGCTATCTGTATGACCACCTATTTTATAGCAGGGAGAATCTAACTGCCTCTCACATCAAATTTAGGATGCATTAATTTTCTCCCAACAACCTGGAGATAATCCAGCAACAGATTTTCCATTGTTGTCACACACTGGGATTTTGCCTATTTTGTCTAAAACAGAAAAAATCTCAACAATCTCCACCTTGACAACAATTAGCCTGATGCCCAGTTTGTTTATTATTTTTATCTTTTCTGCAAGCCAAGAGAAGCCAAACACCAACATAGCTTCTCTAACAAAACTGGTTTCGTGAACATGTCTGCACATTTTTCCTTTGTATGCACCTTTTCAAGAGAAACACCCCTTTCAGTGATAACCTGTCTTACAAAATGGTACTTAATTGGAATATGCTTTGATTTACTATGATAGGCCGGATTCTTAGCCAAATGTATTGCACTTTGACTATCACAAAGTAACCTAATGTTGTCCTGTAACCTACCAAACTCACCAAGCAATCCTTTCAACCAAACCGCCTCTTTGCAAGCATGCGAAGCAGCAATGTATTCTGCTTCAGTAGTGGATAAAGCAACAATATTTTGTAGCTTTGACATCCAACTAATAGCTCCACCTGCAAGAGTAAAGACATACCCTGAAGTTGACCTTCTCTTATCCAAATCACCTGCAAAATCAGAATCAACATATCTGCAAACAGATTCACTACTCTTATTGTAAGTAATACAATAACTACTTGTGCCTCTCATATACCGAAGCACCCATTTTACTGCTGACCAGTGCTCTTTACCCAGATTTGCCATGTACCTGCTAACAACCCCAACTGCATGTGAAATATCTGGTCGCGTACACACCATCGCATACATCAAACATCCTACTATATTGGCATATGGAATTCGAGACATATAATCCTTTTCTTCATCTGTATTAGGACATAAACTGGAAGAAAGCTTGAAATGGGAAGCTAAAGGGACTGACACAGGCTTCACATTATTCATACCAAACCTCAAAAGTATTTTCTCAACATACTTCTGTTGTGATAGCCACAACTTACCATTACTCCTGTCTCTGAAAATCTCCATGCCCAAAATCTGCCTTGCTGCTCCTAGATCTTTCATATCAAACGACCTTGCCATCTGAGTCTTCAACCTGTTGATTTCTTCAATGCTTTTGCTTGCTAAAAGCATATCATCAACATACAACACTAAGATAATGAACATGCCATTATTTAACTGCTTAAAGTAAACACAATGATCATATTCACTTCTTACATATTTTTGACTCAACATGAAAGAATCAAACTTCTTATACCACTACCGAGGCGACTGCTTCAGGCCATATAATGACTTCTTGAGCCTGCAGACAAATTTCTCATTGCGATGCTGAACAAAACCTTCCGGTTGTTCCATATATATTTCTTCATCTAAGTCTCCATGTAGAAATGCAGTTTTAACATCTAATTGTTGCAATTCTAAATCAAGCAAAGCCACTAATGCTAACACAATTCTTATTGAAACAATTTTAACAACTGGTGAAAATATCTCATGAAAGTCTATGCCAGCTTTATGAGAAAACCCTTTTGCAACCAGTCTCGCTTTGTACCTGTCTTCCGTATCATTCACACCCCGTTTCACTTTGAACACCCACTTGCATCCCACAGTTTTCCTGCCTTTGGGAAGTTTAACCAGATCCCACGTGCCATTCTTACCTAAGGCCATCATTTCTTCCTTCATGGCTGCTTTCCATTTGTCACAATTTGAACCTTCTACAGCTTCCTGATAACACAAAGGTTCATCATCATTAGCGGTCAAAGCAACTGAAGTAACATAATCATCATACCTTCTCGGAGGACGTTTGATCCTTGTAGACCTCCTTAAGGTTGATTCTGGTGCTTCCACAATTGGTTGTCTACCCTCTGTAGGAACTTCTTCATGATCGCCATCTGATACCTGTTCATGACCTCCATCTGAACCCTGTTCATAATCTAACTCTGAAACTTGTTCATGACTAGAATCTGAACTATGGTCATCACGACTATCATCAAAAGTGCTATCAAACTGAATGTGCTGAAAATTAGATACATCATCCTGTTTCAATTTATTATCTACATCTAACTGTACAAGAGAGGATTCATTAAAATTTACATCTCTGTTGATGATGATTTTGCGGGTAGTAGGATCCCACAATCTAAATCCCTTTGTTCCATCACCATACCCAACAAAGACATACCTTTTCGATTTCGGATCTAATTTAGTTCGCTGATGTTTAGGCACTAGAGCATATGCATCACAACCAAACACTCTGAGTTTAGAATAGTCACAAGGGTGTCCTTTCCATACCTCTTGCGGAATCTTGCAGCCTATCGCCGTTGATGGAGATCGGTTTATCACATAACAAGTTGTTGCCACCACTTCCGTCCACAACTCCTTTTGCAACCCGGCGTTACTCAGCATACACCTTGCTCTCTCTAGAAGAGTCTTGTTCATGCATTCAACAACTCCATTTTGCTGAGGAGTATAAACCGTGGTCTTATGTCTCTCGATCCCTGCATCCTTGCAATAGCTGTCAAACTCCTTGGAAGTAAACTCACCACCATTGTCAGTTCTTAAACATTTTATAGTTCTACCAGTGTTGTTTTCTACCAATGCTCTAAACTGCTCGAAAACTGTAAAAACATCAGACTTATTTTTCAACATGTAGACCCATACTTTCCGAGAAAAGTCATCAATAAACGACACAAAATACGACGAGCCACCATACGACGCTGTAGGGGCTGGACCCCAAACATCTGAATGAATATAATCAAGTATTCCTTTACTAGTATGCTTGCCTGTTTTAAATTTTTGTTTACTCTGTTTTCCAAACAAGCAATGTTTACAGAAATCTAACTTTCCAGATCTTAGATTAGGAAGTAACTTACGGTCAACCAAAATTTTCAACCCTCGTTCGCTCATATGGCCCAACCTTTGATGCCATAGGCAAATGGAACTACTGTCCTGTTCAGACACCGTAGACACATGAACTGACCCTGTTCTTCCTTCTAACTGAAACAGATTTCCTACTTTCTTAGCCTTCATCACTAGTAAGATACCTTTATAGATTTTCATAACTCCACCTTGAATTACAGTTTTATATCCATTCGTATCCAGTGCTCCTAATGAAATTAGATTTTTTCTTAGATCTGGTACATGTCTCACATCAGTTAACAATTTGGTTGTGCCATCAAACATTTGTAGTTGTACACTTCCTATTCCAATAATACTGCAAGTGACATCATTACCCATGTACACGACTCCATCATCAACTGATCTATATGTTTTAAACCAATCTTTATGAATACACATGTGGCTAGATGCCCCGGAATCTAACAACCAATGTTGATCATGTTTTGACATATTAACAGACAATACCTCATCACTCATACCTGAACCAGAAACTGAACCTGTATCTATGGTGTTGGCTTCCTTCTTTTCTGTCGACGAGCCATCTTTAGCACCCTGCTTTCGCTTCTAGCAATCCTTTTCCAAATGTCCAGCCTTGCCACAATGCCAGCACTTCACCTTTGTCTTCTTGCTTTTGGAATTTGAACGAGAGTCGCTATGCTTGCCCCCGGAGTGTCTCTCTCTTGAGCGACCTCTGGCCATCATTACCTCTGATGTAGAGGTGTCTGAATTCGACCTCTTCCTCGTCTCCTCAGACAACAAGGCTCCAATTTCAATTTAAGGAAAAACAAAATTGAATGTCAATAAATGCCTATGCCTCAGATTATCTTCGCCTTTAAAACAAAAAACTAACAACCCCCGGTGCTTTTGCTGTTTAAATTGCAGATGTCAAATTAGAGAACACTTGGCGCGAGATGACCAGCACCTGGACCGCGCCTTTGAAAAATCGCTTTGAGTAACGACAAATTGGCGCGAGAATCGCACTCAAATGCGCGCCAATCGGCCCATTAGCGCATTGGCGCACATACTTAAATCGTTTTCGCGCTAATTTTATGGTTGGCGCACTTTATTAATTTGTTGGCGCGACTGTTATTACTAAACGCGCGCCAATCACCATATATATAAAACACAGCGCATATATTGGATCTATCCACGCAGTTTTTAAAAAATATAACTACGCCATTTTTAAACTATATATATCCACACTGTTTTCAATAAACATCCAGGCTGTTTATAAAATATGTCCACGCTGTTTTAATAAATCCACGTAGTTTCAATACACATCCACGCTATTTTAATAAATCCACGCAGTTTGAATACACATCCACGCTGTTTATCTATACACACAGTTTCAATACACATACCCACGCAGGTTATATAACCACGCTGTCAGGTTATATATCCACGTTGTGTATTAAATACATACCCACGCAATTCGCCGTTTTGAAATATATTAACGCAGGTGTATATCTATCCACGCTGATATAATATATATTTTCCACCACGCATATGGCTTGTCTTCACGCACATATAATAACAAAAAACCTTTCACGCATTAACACGCAAGTAATCAGGTAGAGATCAGCATAATACCTCCACGCAAATGGCTAGACTGTAACCACTGAAAACTGATTCATGCCAACGCACTCAAACCAGCTCCACGCTTGTTTGAACAGCTCCACAGCGCACCAGGTAGCAACGTCATACACAGCTCCCTCAGCGCTCCACGTATAAGATCACTTACACGCACGCAGCGCCTCCAGGCAGCACCTCCAGGCAGCAAATAAACGACCTCAGCTCCACCTCCAGTATGCAAGTCCAATCTTGCCTCCAACATGCTCTGATACCAATTGTTGGAGATCAGATGCACAACAAACAATAAAATATAGACACAACAATTAAAAAAATCATGCACAGGGACACAACTTTTAACGTGGTTCACCCAACCAATCTGGGCTACGTCCACCAAACTAAGGCATCGACAATTCTCATTAATCAAAACAGGAGATTACATCAATTAAACTCTCACTCTCTCACCCAGCTATCCGTATGACCACCTATTTTATAGCAGGGAGAATCTAACTGCCTCTCACATCAAATTTAGGATGCATTAATTTTCTCCCAACAACCTGGAGATAATCCAGCAACAGATTTTCCATTGTTGTCACACACTGGGATTTTGCCTATTTTGTCTAAAACAGAAAAAATCTCAACAAATCGAGTCCTTGTTTCTGCTGGCAGTTGGTGTTAAATCCCATGCAGGACCCTCAGTCTTTGGAATCTGGCTTGGGGGTAACAATTATAAGTGAGTCTGGTTGCAACTGTCTACGGTTGGGCGGAGAGTCCTAGTCCCTAGACTCAGTTGCCCAAACATTTCAACATAAGTGTTTTTATTCACAATGCCAATAATAATGTGCTTACATTTCTGGAATTGAAATGGTGTTTATGTGTGCTATGAATGAGTATTGCATTTTTGGGTTGAAATGGTGTTCTTAAAGAAATGAATCTGTGTGCATTTCTAAACTAAGCTTGTGCTGTAGAGCAAGGCTTATGATTACATTAGGTTCATATGATTCTAAATGGTATAATGTGCAATGTCCTATATAATAAACAGGATCACGTTATACTTCTGGTTTAAATGGTGTGTGTATAAACACAAGAATATATCTCTGATATGAAAGAATGAATAATACGCATAGTAAAGCCTTCTAGGCATTAAAAATGTTTGTAAAGTTCAGGACTAAACCATGATAGTATATAACATAAGATCCTCATGTGTTAATGAGTAATGGTTACATCGAAGACGCTTGTTTGATAGGGTCTGTATGCATATACTGGCTACAAGCTGTTTTGTAATTTACATGGCATTGTGTTGATGTCGAGGATGATATCCCCTCTTAACTATGTTAACCTGTAACCTTTTCCAAAGGCCTCTTAGCCTGCTGTGTTCAGTGTCTTCAATGTCGTGAGGCTATGGTCGCTTATGGCCATATTGCTTTAGCTAGTAGCATTTTATCGAGGAGGGATGGCTGCGTGTCCCTTCCAATAGCCAAATGCCTCGTAGACCTTTGATAAGTGCAGCCGCACACTTTCAGCAGCCATGGAAGTCTTCGACGAGTGCCACTGCGTTACTGGTCAAGGCATTGCAAGGCTTGGGGCGTGCCTTGGCTTGCGAATCATTGATGAGCGCTGATCTCCTTAGGCCCTTTTCGTATTTTACAACTCCCGTGGAATCAACAAAATTATTTCTGTTGTAAGAGGATAATACCATGAATGCTTAGGGAGCCATGGTGGCCATGGCAGAATGCTGGCGAAAATCTAACTAGTTGCAGAACCATCGCAACCAAGTCATGGATGAATCCATGCTTGAAGGGCTAAGTAATGCACGAAGCACGTTGCGGCAAGGTTAGGCAGGGCTTAGTTTATAAGTTATTTGGTTGAGATTAGCAATCGGTTTGACAAAAGACCTAGATCTAAACTGTTGGAGCGGGATTTTGTGGCAAGTTTTCATTGGTCCAGCGGGGGTCAATGCACGGTGGGACCCATCCACTGTAGATGGACGACTAGTGTTTAAGTTGAGATATGTGTGCTTGTGAATGCTTGCATGATCCTGTGATTGCTTGTGTTGTATAGCATGGTTACTACTATTGACCTTATATCTATGGGGCCAAATAATAATATGTACATGTCATGGGGCCCTACAAAGGCCTAATAATGCTATGAAGTGCCATACTGAGGAACAAATTCCCGGGAATATGATGGACAAGGGGGTGGCCCCTTGTTCTCCCAGTAATAGACTTGTATTGCTCCTAGTGGGTCTGAGGGCACATAAATGACCCCATGGGTCCCCATATGAATCAGAGGTGCTTGTAGATCCTCTGCAACGGTCCGAGTGGTGGAATGAATGCTGCCATGATGACATACAAGTCTTGGGACACCTGCCAAGAGCGTGGGTCTCCTGTGGGGGCCTGTCGGGCATAATGTACCAAGAATATAATTAGTGGTCTCGCTAGTAGTCTCTGAGCATTTGATGAAGATCTATGGAGTGTTGTCCGTTGTTGTGGAGGCCAATGGCTCTCTATGCACACCCTATATGTTCCAATGTAGTAGACCTTTGGGGGTTAGGGTCCTGTATAGGGAGACCAAACCCAAATGGAAACCACCTGTAATCCTGCATAAGATCCAATGTGTCCCCTAGGCTTCCAGTACAACCAGTCATTAAAATAATTGTGTAAAAGAGTTTACAAACCATGGTTAACAAACTGGGCACTTCATAATGGCATGCCCTTCCGTAGTGGGCTTTGGCATGTGCTAGTGCCTCCAAGCTCCAAAGAGGGTTAACCAAGTACCTTATTATGGGCTTTGGCATGTGCTATTGCTTCCAAGCTCCAAAGGGGGTTAACCAAGTACCTTATTAAGTGGTTTCATCGCTTAAAGGGGATAGTATGTCCAAGGTACATCCCTCTAATTGGGGTGGCAAGTGAGAAATAAGTGGAATGGAGTAAGGAATGAGAGGGGAAATATTGGGCCACATATTGGGGCATAGGGGGTAGCTAATTTCTTGTTAAATGTGTCCAATTATGATTTTTTTCTTTTCTTTCTTTTAGCTGCTCCAACCTTCGGGGCATCATTCCAAGCCTAACCCAAGGTGGGGGCAAGGGGATAGGGAGGCTGGCCCTATGTCGACCCAGAATGGAAATGTGGACCTAGGTGGGAGAAATGATAAATGGGGTATAGTGAGTGGAAAGGGAGTAATATATGTAGATAAAGGGGTGGGACCACGCACCCAAAGTCGGGGTTTCCTAAGTAGTACCACCCTAGAACCAAATGGTCAATGAAGGAGATCCCACGGGACTAAGATCCAAGGGTAACATCCAAAAGAGATGAAGGGGACAAGAGCACAAACTAAGCCCACCCTTTCTGCCAAATCGCCCCATCAATCCATACCCAAAAGTATCCATGATAAGTAAACCCAATACTCAATTACCAAATGACAAGACATACCTTTAGATTCGGGAGGCCCACCTTCAAACATATGATCAATACAGGTGGGTGAGGGACCACATGGATGACTTAGGTGGTAGAGAAATGGCACAATGAGGTAGTAGGAGGCTGCAAGGGGCTGTTGGCTGTCGGTTGAGGTTCATCATGGAGAAAAAGTTCTTATGGGGATATCACACATGAAGTGGTGGGTAACATCTAGCTCCAACTAGGACGTGATCTCTCGACGAAGTGGACAAGGCTGCTCGAACGGGAGGTAATGAGAACTCCAACAATCTCTTGGTCACCATAGACCTGTTATCTGCACATGTCAAAGATCAAAGACACGGGGCAACATGTTTTTCACGGTGTCTTATGATCACCCATGCTTAATGTTAGCCCATAAACCAACAAGAAATAAAATATGCAATTTTTTTAAAAAGCTAAATGCAATCTAATCTATCATGAGAAACATCATATGCGATTAGTTCTAATGCAAAAATCAGCATGCAATGCATCCTACTCTACCATGCATATGATACAATGTCTAAGTGCTAGGTATAGTCGTAGACCCAATGCAACCAACAAGTCAATTGATTAATACAAGAATGCATGTTTCCATGATTATTTTTGCAATGGACCCGACAATATAAATGGGAAAAATGATGCGAGGAGTTACGGTAGCGGGAGGTGGGAAAACAGGAGACAGATATTATATAGAAAGGAACCTTTGAAGAAGGGAAAGACATCATCTAAGAAGATTGAATTTGGTCATCTTAACAGGGGATAAAAATGTCAATGATCAAGTACATGATTCTTTGATGAAGAGCTATCTCAGACCCATCACCCTCTAGGTAAGAAGGATTGAATGTCTCAAGCACATTTACGATGATGTTATTTTTGTCATTGGGAAAATAGGAAGTGGACTTGTCATTGTATTTGGGGAAAAACCATGATTCGTGGTTCTTCATAGGGGAAAGCAACCCTTCATTAAGACTAGGGGAATGAAGATCATCACAAACATCTATTTCCAGGGCAGGGGCATGACAAGGGGAGGAATGCTCAAACATGAAGAAAAACCCTTCATCAATGGCATGGCCCAAGGAAGCATCTTCCTCAATTTTTTCTATATTAGAGTCATCAAAATTTCCCACAATTTTGGAAGGCTCTTCTTTGATTGAATCATCTTGGAACGTCAAGAAGAGACCTTTCCAATCACTAGGAAGGGCTTCATAAGGGCCAACATTGCCAACATTGTTATTTAGAAGGGGCAGAGCATTCTCTTCTTCCCTGAGCTCATTCTTATGGACTTGAGAAATGATGGGGTCTTCATTTCTATAATCATCGACAACCAAAAAGTCACTCGCAGATTCTTTTTTTATTCAATTATCATTATTTTCCTCAGAATCCTCGAATTCTTCACTATATATTTGGTGTTGGTTAGGATTCCATTCATTCTATTCTTTATATAGGGAGGACTTCTCCTCCTTCATTTGCTCCCGAAGAATGATCTCCAAGGTATTTACTACATGATTTTAATAAAACACCTCAAGAAGAAGGTGATCGGTTACAAAGCCTTTTTGATTGCTCACAATAGTGGGAGAAAATCTCCTAGAAGCTATATGTGGCCATTAGTTTCCTACAAGACTTTTCATATTCCATCATCCATTCTTGCAATGTCTAAGGGTTCTTGGGGTTGAGATCTTCCTTGTTAGATAGGGAGGACTTGCTTTCCAATTCATGAATATCTCCTTTGGCACCACCATGAAAATATGCATCAATAAGAGGCACCTCCTCAAACATAAAACCATATTCAATAATTTCCTCCTCTCGAAGGGCCATATCTAACATTTGGGATATGTCTTCATGAGATTGAAAACTCGGCCCTTTGTGCAACAAGAATTGGGTAGTCAACTTTGTAAGAGAAGGAATTCTTTTAGGTTTACATGACTCTAGCCAATCAGTACTTGGGGCAATGGATAGGACAAACAATTCCATTTGGTCACATGGTTGGAGTTATATTTTTCTTTGCAAGGTACCTTATGAACCTTACCATGTGGTTGGCTGCGGAAAGTGGATCCTTGTCGAACATTGGCATATTCTTCATGGATTTTGATGAAGGATATCTTGGGGTCCTTGTCATATCTATGGTGGGAAAATATATGCTGTCAACATGTTGCCCGGTCCTGAATGACATGGGAATCGCTTGGGTGAATGAAATTGCCTTAACAAATGCTTGCTTCACCCTACAAGCATTGACTTTGAAGTTCAATGAAGAACTAGGGCTTCGTTCTTCCAATGGAGTCGCCAATAATGTTATTTCAATATGTCCTATGGGGAACCAAAAACATGTTTCGCGTCCCTGACAACGATGCTAGAAATGTTACCACTCAAACCAGCAGGGGACCTAAAAGGGGTTACTAAGAGGGAAACTGCTAGGATGGAGGCTTAGCCCACTGTCACCATAGCTATGTCTCCCTGCTCTTTACGGACTTTC
This sequence comes from Pinus tabuliformis, assembly GCA_031772625.1. Lineage (NCBI taxonomy): Eukaryota > Viridiplantae > Streptophyta > Pinopsida > Pinales > Pinaceae > Pinus > Pinus tabuliformis. The sequence continues at coordinate 794,819,244 of CM062816.1, read as the reverse complement.
ACCGATGGGAGGAGTCCCAATAGCGTAGGGATCACTTATAAAGTAAATGTCAATGGATAGGTGGAAGTGACCCTGGAAACCCTTTTCAATCTTCTTTTATATGCCTTTTACCTTTTATGAATTTTCTTTAATTAACTGCTCGGGTCTCAATGTACAAGAGCATGATGTGTAAGATATAGTTGTGATTACCCCCTTTTAGGTAGGGTGGTTCATTGCCCTCCAGGAGTTGGGACAATCATGGGTTCCTGAATGATAAAGGAGGCTCATCTAGGGCCTATGGAACTGGGGTGATGACCATGGATTGGGGTAGAATTCATGTATTGGCTTTTGTCGACGTTCTAATTATTTTGTCTTGGCCATCTTTTACATTTTGTGATACAATTTCCTATTAACTGTGGCCAATTATGCTTTTTTCTTTTTCTTTTAGCTGCTTCAGCCTTTGGGGCATCATTCTAGGCCTGACCCAAGGTGGGGGCAAGGGGATAGGGAGGTTGGCACTATGTAGATCCATACTGGAAATGTGGATCCAGGTGGGAGAAATGATGAATGGGGTATAGTGAGGGGAAAGGGAGTAATATATGCGGATAAAGGAGTGGGACCACGCACCCAAAGTCGGGGTTTCCTAAGTAATACCACCCTAGAACCAAATGATCAATGAAGGGGATCCCACGGGACTAAGATCCAAGGGTAACATCCAAAAGTGATAAAGGGGATGTGAGCACAAACTAAGCCCACCCTTTCCACCAAATCCCACCATCAATCCATACACAGAAGCATCCATGATAAGTAAACCCAATACTCAATTACCAAATGACAAGACATACCTTTAGATTTGGGTGGCCCACCTTCAAACATACACTCAATATAGGTGGGTGAGGGAGCACATGGATGGCTCAGGTGGCAGAGAAATGACACAATAAGCTAGTAGGTCTGTGTAAGGGGATGCTGACTGTCGACTAAGGTTCATCAAAGAGAAAAATTTCTTCTACGGATATAACCCATGAAGTGGTGGGTAACAAAACCCTCAAAAAGGAGGAATGGTAATAGCAGGAAGAGGCCTTGTAAGGCTGAAAAGGAGAAGGGGATATTCTCTTGTTGGTGCTGCGAGGAAGATCATATGAAAAAGGATTGTTCCTGCAAGAAGAAGAAGAAATAAGACAATAGCTCCTATGAGCCATAGGGACACGAATCAACAATACAGAACACCAAGGAGGGGTCACTCCCTCCAGTTCCTTGACACATACATATATATGAATTCCCTGGGAACTTTGGGGAATATGAGACTTCAAGGTTGTTGATAGCCTTGTGTAGAAGCCTTGAATTGGTTTGGTGTATGAATATGCATGTGTATATGTATACATATGTGCACTTGTGTGATGGCTAGAAGTGCCAGGAATGTTGAACTCATGGGGAAAAAAATTGATTTGGAAACTGTTGTTTTAAATGAGTGTGTTCATTCCATGAGCAGAAGAGGTTTCCTAACCTTGATTTTGTCCGATATTGTGTGAATATCTGTTATATTATGTCGATGATTAAATGAGTATATGCAATGCCATTGTGTTTGATAGGTTATTGTCCATAATCATTCTCATGGAAGGATGATTTATTATGCCTTAATTATGCTTATAAAAAAACTAATGAATGTATGAATGGAAAGTTTGGGATGGCATAATAAGGTCATCCAATGAGATTCCCTATTTTGTGAGGAATCCGATGAGTGTAGTAACTTGCAACCAGAATCGTCAGTCGAAGGATTGGACCTAACTATCACTGAAGGTGGTGCCGTGGGGCTAATAATCCACTTGGAAGACTGGTTGGGATCATGGGAAATAATGGGCAGTGGTATGATTTCCTTGAGAATGGCAAAAGGGAAGTTTTCTAACCTTGACTCGATATACATATAAATCTGTGATATGTCCATGATCATGCCAATTGTTGTATGCAATATGAACATGCTATTTTGTTTGACAGAGTTTTGTCTAGGGCCCTTCTTGTGTAAAAGGGACTAGTTAAACTCGTTCAATGGAAATGTGAATTGCATGAAAAGTTCCTCGTTAATAGAAGATCAAGGGGGCAATGATGGCCCTGGCTCATCTATTATTTTAACATGTGAATATGATTCATGAATTATGATGATGCTATGTCATGAATAGAAAAATACCGCATATGATATCGGAAGAAGATATCAACAAAACAAAGCAGTATGGTAATGTTGCTTGGTGCCTTTGGATGGAGACAACGTGGTCTTTGGATTTGAAAACATTGTTGTGCACATGTCGTACTATGTTATGTGTTGTCTATGTGTTTTGTTGTACATGTGCATTTGTTGTGTTGTACGTGTGTATGTGTTGTGTTGTTCATGTACATCTCTTGTGTTGTGTTGTATACGTGTATGTGTTGCGTTACATTGTGTATATGTGCATATGTTGTGTAATGTATTGGGCATGTAGGTATGGGACTGCTTGGGCTCACAAAGGTGTGGGATATGCATTAATTCTTGTAGACAGAATTCTACCCGGATTGGTAGTGACTACCTTGTTGGTAGTGCCCATGTTGACAAGGTAGTGATTGAGCTTAATTATATCCCATATACCCACCACTGGGTGCTTGTTGTTGGGCATGGGATCCCCCAAGGGAAGTTTTGGGGCTTAAAGCCCAGATTTTGACTAAATCCGATGTAAAGACTCCACGTTTTGTGGACGCGGAGCGCGAACTTGTAAATAAGTCATAGGATTGTCTGCCCTCATTTTTGTAATGTAATGTTGGTTTTAGAGATCTACCCATGGTCCGTGGACCATGGGATTGTATGAATAGAGCGAGGCTCTAAGTTGTAAATCACCGAATCAATTGAGGAATGAAGAAGAAGAATCGAGTCTTATCTAAGTGTAGAGTCGAGTCGTTGGGTCAAAGAGTAGGAGAAGGCTCTGCAGCTGAGTGCGTAGAGGCCTAATACTCTGCAGTTGAGTCCACGGATCCCTGCCGCTGAGTGCACAGGGTAGGTTGAGTCTATAACCGATTGAAGCATTAATAATGAGAATTTTTTTAGCATTCCTATGTATTTATTTACTGTTTTCTGCATTGAATGTATTGGGTATAAATTACATTTTTTTTGTTTATATGATGCACAAACATATATGATTGTGTTGATTAAGTGAATATAAGATAAAGTATCTGTTTACGCGAAGTTAACTAACAATTATAAGAAGATAAGTAAGATCCATGGTGTAACTTGGGGAAATAGTGCAGATCGTTGCCTTAGCAGCGCGAAAGCTCCTCAGCCCTTGGTTAGGGCTGCGCAAAGGCGATTATAACAGATCGCAAAGGCCTCGCAGGTCAGGGCAGTGTGCGAAGTAACCTGTGCGAAGGTATTCATAGGTGGACTAAATCGACCCATCAGACATCTCAAGGGTGCGGAAACTTGGTTCTAGCATCCCCCCATACTGCTTCGGGTGAGACCTCAGTCCGCTCTCCGCAGGTTGTTGCCGAAAGGGCCAATATTGTAGAGATTTTTTTGGCTAATTAACTCCAAACCTGGGTCAGGCCCCCTCAAGCCAACAAATGGTTCTGTTGCCGGGACCGGAATCTGCATAGAGATGTCTGATGTCTTATCATTGGAATCCAACTAAGAATAAAATTGAAGGTTGGTTGGACAGAAGAATTCACGAGTTTGCAGCACAGGAGAACATGAATTTGCGACTGACAAAGGAAGAGTTGTTAGACTGCTACTTGTACACAGAGATCCACGAAATCTTCTTCACATATTTCCCTATTGAGTTGTACGAGTGGATCGCGAAGCTAGCAGATAGCCAAGGAAGGTGGAAACTCGACGGTCCTATTGTGTGGACCCCAGAGTTGGTGTGTAGATTGGAAGCATCAGAGGATAAGATCGCGCACGCTGTTGATCACTGGCTTGATCGAATTATAGGAGGATTCATTACTGGGTTTGCGGTAGATAATTGGATTAAAATGCTATTATGTGAAAAGAGGGTTATGCAATTACCTTGATGTTCGGAGCTACTCGAAGCGGAAAAACCTACAGAAATGAAGAGAGTAAGGGACCAGAGAATAGCTCTTCGATTTCACCTCCGTGAGGGGACGAGGAAGAGCTCACGATGGTCTCTCTGCAAAGTGTGATCCATCTGATAAGGCAAGGAATTCCATGCATACCACCCCCACCCACACTGCCACCAGCTTCACTGCCTTCACCTCCATCTTCACCCGTACTACCTCCGCCATCACTGCGAGTCAATATGGTAAGCACGATAAAGTTTCTTGTGTTCAAGGGAGTAGGAAATGAAGATCCATACGAGTTTTGGTTCGTGATAAGAGCCGTATGGGAAGCACAAAGAGTTACAGATGACAATATAAAGAAAGCGACACTGGTTAGCACCCTGTAGGACCGCGTGCTGACCTGGTATATTAAACATTATAATGATAATCCAAATGCGGGAATCGCGGATATCCAAGCAGTGCTAAACAGGGAATTTAGCACGCCGAAGTCAGAGGCACAGTCAATCATTGGATTCAAAGAGATAACAATGCTACCAGGCGAGACTCCTTGGGAGTTGGATCAGAGGTTGAAGTGTACGATTCGCGAAGCTAATATGAATTTGACGGATGGAAAACATCGCGAATGGTTTGTAGCATCATTAATGCCACATTTAAGGAGTGCGCTATCACAATAGAAGTTAACAACTCAGGCAGAGGCCTTAGAGATCGCGATGAGGCTGCATGAGACCCCAATGCAGGATCCTAACTTGGGAGTTCAACAGATCCACGCGCAGTTGAAAAACTTATGCCTTGAAATGCAGAGTCTGCAATAGGACAGGATAGCTCGCCCAGAAGTGCGTGAAGAAGTGTGGTCCATAAAATGCAAGGGTCAGGGTCATGATAAGGACCACTGCCTGGTGTTCGCGAATTACCTCGCGGGAGGAGGACCAATGCCGTTAAGGCCGGAAGCACAAGCAGGACCTAGCGTGGTGCCTGCTTTGTGGTGTGCGATTTGTCAGATAGGAGGGAAACACGCTACGAACAACTGCCATTTGTTACAGAAGTATATTCAAAATTCGCAACAATTGTTCTATAAATTTTGTAGATCAGTGGGACACGATGAGCGCACTTGTAGAAGCTATGAGCTGATGATGGATAGAACTCCCACCTACAAGGTTCAGGCCAATACGCGGCCCTTAGACCAGAGTGCAGGGATGGCGCGAACTGGATTTCAGGGGCGCGGATGAGGCTGAGGTGGCGGAGGACTTGGAAGAGGTTGCAGACAGTTGATATGCTACAATTGCGGAGGGCCAAGACATTATGCCTGCGATTGTACAAATCCAACGCGTTCATCATGTTTGTATTGTACCTTGTTTGATCATGAGATGGAGGATTGTCTTATGCTGATAGCAAGGATACGCGACAAGGGAGCGCTACCACCTCCCTCGACTCAAAACCTGTAGATGATGAGGTCCGAGCCATGTGAGGAAGATCCAAATGTGAACATTGTGCTCCGAAGTGGAATCACGACGGGAGATGATAAAGGCAAACAACCTGAAGATAGTACTTGGGTTCGTAAGGATTCGACGAAAGAAGCAGAGTTTGATTTGGAGTGCGCTAAGGAAACCTTCATGGAAGCTAAGAAGAGCTTCGTTGATGCCTCCACTTTCAGGAAGCAAAGATAGATCGGAGCCGAAGATGGACCCATCTATGCGTACGACATTCTTGGAAACATGCATGAAGCTATTGCACGACAATAAGGTTGTAAAAGGATTGCAGGAACTCATTAACAGATGCGTTGGGACCGCGTCAGGAGAACCGCGCGTAGTCCGAAACATTGGAAAACACAAGATTAGGATAGGGAGAGAAATGAGCCTAACTGCGCAGATTGGAGAATATGAGATGGACCAAGTAATTCTGGACTTCGGATCAGATGTGGACATTCTGCCGTAGCAGACATGGGAGCGCATGGGGAGGCCTACACTGTAGTGGTCTCCTTTTCAGCTGCGAATGGCGAACCAACATAAGATAATACCCCTGGGGCGATTGTAGGGAATCACCGTGGATATTGAGGGAGTTAGCGCGCTAGCAGAGTTTGAAGTGATAGAGATTGTTTATGACAAAAATCCCTACCTCGCGCCCTTAGGAATTGATTGGGCCACTAACATGAATGGGGTGATTAATCTGAAGAAGTGCAAGATGATTTTTGAGAAGTCTCTGTGCGTAGTTATACCCTTAGACCCTGCTGAGGGATCATGCTACACAGAGCCGGTGCATGATTATGAAAGTGACGATGATTTGGACTGCATCTAGAAGATAACTGCGCGAGAGCAAGACTGGGTAAATCCCACCACGGACGGATGGATCTCATGGGAGTGCGAAAGCTCTTATATGTCAGATTCTGATGAGGAGAGAGAGTGATGGCAGAACTGGTTACATGAGGTAACCACGCTGAACTGTAATATGATGATAAGATCACTGCGCTGCGTATTGACAGAAGTGAGAGATCTGCCTACTTATGATGGGTTAAGTGAGGTGGATGCCTTCTTGGACAGATTTGAAAGGGAGGTGCCAGAAAAACAACGTTTCCAAGCCTTGAATTGGGTATTGTGCGTTACACCTACGAGGTGGTGGGGTACGCACAAAGGAAGCTTTGAAGACTGGCGCACATGTAGGAGGATGATGCGCACACGGTTTGGAAAGCCTAGGGTGTGATTGGTTGATAAATACAATGGATGGAATGGTTCGCACGTGCATTTGTCTAGGTGGGTACAGGCAGGTGGCAAACAACCTACGCAGATGCACATGAACTTCGTGTTGGGGAATACGGTCAATAAGCATGTGTTGGGTGGGCAAATGCGTAAACATCTCCTCGAGTTGCAACAACAAAGTGTGGAGAGAACAATTGCGCGGAAGGTTATCCACGCGGAAGCATTGAATGAAGTGTGTGAAGCGCTGAACAAGGTATGTAGTGCGCAGTGAAATGATTGGGACTTGCGCGTACCAGCGATTTTATGGGCTTATAGGACAACATACAAGAAACTGATGGAATAGATGCCTTCTAGGCTGAGCTATGGTGCAAATGCTGTAATGTCAATGGAGTATATCATGCCTAGTCCGCGCATAGCAGCGCTCGTGGATATGACAGATTGCAGAGCCTTGGAAGAAGGGATCGCGCAGTTGGAAGAGCTTGAAGAAGAACGCTTGGGACCTGATTAAGAGATCCAACAGGGTGATCTTAGGCTCCAAGAACTCATGAATGAAAGTGTTCTATTCAAGAAGAAAAGCACCATGGCGGAAGCAGAAGTCAAGAAGCTGGAGGACGACTTTCTTGATAAAAAGACCGTGGTGATAGAACAGAATGAGCTCGTTTCCGTGAATGAACTTGGGGACTACCACCGAGAGTTGATCAACTTGATGCCTTGGATTGGATCGTATGTTATTAAGGAGACCTCGGATACGGGCATGACACGGTCGGTGAAGTCAAATGGCAGACTCTTCCTAGGAAAAGTAACCGTAGCGAAGTTAAATGGCGAACTCTTCCCATTTGACTAGACGCAGGGAGCATAATCTTAGTGCTCCAGGCAGTTGAAAGGAGGCGCAGGACTATAAACTACTCTGCCTGAGAGCTGCACGATGTCAGGGCTGCGCGCAGGGGCGAAGTGTCACAAGGTCCGCGCCAGCGCAAGGGTAGCTGCGCTCCCGTGCGGGTTGGCTGGGAAGTGACCGTTACAGTCACTATTCATGATGTGATGCTTGGTTTGAGACCAAATGGAGTGGGCAGCAGGCATTTAAGGCAAACTTTATGGGCTAGATTTGGGAAAATCTGCCGCCAAGGGAGCATTAATGGACCGGATTTGGGTGGAATGGTCAAATTCGAATTCAAAAGGCACTATAAATTGCAAAGGGCTGCCCAACAAACAACACTTGGCCATTTGAGAATTGAGCTATTGCACGTCCTGAGATTCAGTAACTCTGATCTGTTCGATTCTTTGAACTTGAAGGCATTATTTGAGCACCTACCTGAATCGTTGAGAGATTTGTGGAACAATAATATGACCATGCCAGACGAAGCCATGGATATCGGCGAGATGACTGCTGAAGAGGCCGTGCAGGCCATGATGGTAGGAGATGCCCTAGAAAGCGCCGTAATAGTTGCAGCCTATGGTACTGGTGTGCGTGTCCCCTCGAAACCCGCTGAGAACTAAATTGACCATGGAAGAAAAGGGGAAAGCGGTTAATGTGGAAATCAATGAGGAGGAGGAAGACCTTGAGGAAATCCTAGTGGAAGAGGAGGAGGACAAAGAAATGGAGGAAGAAACCCAAGGTGCAGACACTCTGACCAGGTTGCTAGCGTATGTTCCTCCGTGGAAAGGGAAAGCAAGGGTGTCCAAGAACCTAGATGAGTGCAAGAGCTCTCTGCAGACTCTATTGCTACTCGATGATATCGTTTTTGAAGGAGCGCACTTGGGACGGGTGCCGGGTCTCAAGTTTGAAGATTGGGATCTCGCGGACCATGAGAAATTCCCACAATTGGCAACCGCGTAGCTCATGAGGTTGAAGAAAAACACTGCCGCGGGAGCCATAGAGTTGGAGCCGCACAAGTGGTTGCGCGGAGTAGAGAAAGTAGGGTTGTTAAACCTGCTCTGGGTGCCGCATTACCCTCGTGCCCTAGTAACTATCTTTGTCATCAGGCAACTGCTCTTCCTGGTGCATGATGGGTGCTTGTGGTTGGAGGAGCCCATCCCCATCACGAACCTGTTGGGTTGTGTTATATTCTTTCCATGTAGTTAATAGGGGGTTTGAAGGGCACCTGTAACCCCACTTTATTGGGTCCGGGGCAGCGCCCTGGAAAATTTTGGTTGTGGACCATATGTTAGGTTGGGTGGACCCACCTATGGTTTTGTGCATGATTTTCACACATGTTTTTTGGACGTGATGGTTTTCGGTCCATGGTATTGGACGCGATGGTTTTCGGTCCATGGTATTGGACGCGATGGTTTTCGGTCCATGGTATTGGATGCTTCGGCATGTATAAATATGTATTGTAACATTGAAAGGAAAATAATGAAAAATCAAGCTGGTAGTCTCGGTTTTGGGATCCAGGGAAAAATCTCTGTGCATATGTGTTTTATGGGTTATGCTCTCGCATTGTTTATTTTCTTTGTTTAAGAATTCGTATGCAGGTAATTTATGTACAGGGTTAAAACCTACATTTGGTATCAGAGCTGTTTTGGCTTCAAGTTGACGCCTTTGTTGCTGAGGGGTTTCGCTCGGGCCTGTGGTAGACCCTGTTCAGTGGGAGATCTGCGAGATCGATTCTGGTGGTGAAGGAAGATGGCGAGCAGTGGAAAGATAGAGATTGAGAAGTTCAATGGTCAGAATTTTGAGTTGTGGAAACTCAAGATGGAGGATCTGTTGGTGGATAAAGATCAGTGGATCACGGTAGATTCGAGTACTAAACCATCGGGAGTGACCGATGAAGAATGGAAGAAGTTGAATCGGAAGGCAAAGAGCACAATACGATTGTGTGTCTCGGATTCAGTATTGTTGAATGTATCAGGGGAAGCTACGACAAAGGCTTTGTGGGTCAAGTTAGGGACTTTGTACCAATCTAAGTCTCTGGTGAATAAACTGTTCCTGCAGAAAAAGCTGTATAACCTGAGGATGAAAGATGGAGACTCGGTGATAGAGCATTTGAATTTGTTTAATACTGTGGTAAGTCAGTTATTATCTGTTGATATTAAAATTTCAGATCAAGATAAGTGCATCAGTCTATTGTGTTCTCTACCAGATTCGTGGGATAGTCTGGTTATTGCAATAGGTAGCAATGCAACTGCTTTGCAGTTTGATGAAATAGTCTCAGCCTTGCCGACGGAGGAGATGAGACGGAAAAACATGGACAACCAGAATGGTGATGCCTTGTTTGTACGAGGACGGTCCCAGAACAGAAACAAAAATAAGTCATCGAGTGGGAGATCTAAATCTAGAGGGAGATCTAAATCTCCAGGAAAACCTACAAAGGTGGTGTGCTGGAAATGTGGAAAGGAAGGGCACTTCAGAAGGGATTGTAAATCTAAAGCTCCTGATAAAGGAAAGGGATCTGATGATGCTCCTTCTGTAGAGGCGAAAACCACCTCAGATGAAGGTGGGTATGTGTACTTGGCTTCTTCAAGTACACATGTAGATCATGAGGCATGGTTGATTGACTCAGGTGCATCCTTTCACTTCACTCCCCATAGAGAGTGGTTCTGCGAGTATGAGAAATACGATGGTGGTGATGTCTTCTTAGGAGATGATAGGAAGGCTAGAATCATTGGTCGGGGAAAAGTAAAGTTGAAGTTGCAAGGTGGAAGGGTTAGAACACTTCCGGGTGTTCTACATATTCCTGCATTGGCCAGAAATCTGATTTCTGTAAGCAAGTAGGATGATGTAGGTGTAAAGACGGTGTTCGAGAAAGATACCTGCAAGATGGTTCGAGGAGCACTGATATTAATGCGGGGAGTTCGGATTGGAACTCTGTACAAGCTGCAAGGTAGCACTGTTGTTGATGGGTGCAATAGTTCTATGGTTCCTGAAAATGGAGTAGAGAATCTAGTGGTCTCTGGAGAGAAGACCATGTTGTGGCATCAAAGGCTTGGACATATTGGAGAGAAGGGCCTTCGAATACTTCATGGTAAAGGTATGGTAGAAGGTATGAATAATAGCTCTCTGGATTTTGATTTCTGTGAAAATTGTGTATATGGGAAGCAGAATCGGGTGAGTTTCCCCTCTGGTGGTAAGAGGACGAAACAGATATTAGAGCTTGTGCACAATGATGTGTTTGGACCTGTGAAGGTTCCATCACTGGGTAAGTCTGTGTACTATGTATCATTCATAGATGACTTCTCAAGGAATACATGGATATATTTTCTTAAGAAGAAATCTGAAGTCTTTGACAGGTTTAAAGAATTTAAGGCTCTGGTGGAAAATCAGACAGAGAAGAAGATAAAGGTGCTGAGGACAGATAATGGTGGAGAATTTTGCAGCAAGGGATTTGAAGAATTTTGTAAGAAGTGTGGTATAGCACTGCAAAAGACTACTCCATATACACCTCAGCAAAATGGAGTCGCAGAAAGAATGAACAAGACGTTGATGGAAAGGGCAAGAAGCATGCTCAGTGGTGCCGGGTTAGGACATGAATTCTGGGCAGAGGTGGTGGATACTACATGTTACTTGATCAACATATCACCTTCATCAGCGTTGGAGGATAAGACTCCACAAGAAGTATGGGCTGGTAAGAAACCGTCTCTTTCACATCTAAGGGTATTTGGGTGTGATGCATATGTACATGTTCCAAAGGAGAAACGAACCAAGTTGAAGTCGAACACCCGTAGAATCATTCGATCGGAGGCCAATGATGAAAACCTCACGTCGAACACGAAGAACCTGCCATTGAGGCATGCAGGCTCCAAGGCACCGGAAAGGAGTCTCTAGATCAACTCCCTGGATAATGAGTTGAAGTCGACAGGGAGTGACCTTGATCGAAGGTGGGCCGTAATGTTTCCCACATCATCGACACGAGACAGAGAGATGGTGTTGTGAATCAAGATTGTGCGAACTATCAGAGGGAGGTTGTTTTGCAGAGGTCAACTTCTCTTGAACATATCGGCGGCACATTAACGGAATTGGTAGTATTTGACATCAATGTATCAAAGGTCATGATGACGAGGCAATGAGTGAATGAGAGGTCAAATAGGGTACCCAAGTCCATGGAAGCAAGTGAAAGATATGAGATGAAATATCCCCACCCCGGACACGAAAGCAAAAAGTGCCATGTTCAAGAGCGACATACTGCCGTTACGGTAATAATTATGGTTCAAAAATTTTCTTTTCCCCCTGCCATTTCTGGCGAGTACCCCAGTTATTTTTAACAAGCTTGATGGGGATAGCATATGCTTGTGTTGTGACAAAATCCGATGTCATTAAGTTTTAAGGAGTCTGACAAAGGAAGAACTCGACGTCTTTTCATGTTTAGAGAGTTTGAAAAGACAACAGAAAAGGAAACTCTAGGGATGTCCTTTTTCGTAAAGTTGTGTCTCTCGGGCCCGAAAAAGTATAAAATAATACCCGAAAGAACCGCCCGATCATTACGATCGAGGAGTACTTTTCATGATTAGTGACTTTGACCTAAAAAAGTAAAAAAGTGGTCAAAACCACGTCGTTTCGTAACCACTAACGAGTTTGAAACGACAAAAACCTGGTAATCTTTTTATGTTTTAACGGTCGACAAAAAGAACTTAAAACGACCGCCCCTTATCACCATTTAACGAGTCAAGAGGAGCGACTCGGCAATCTTTTCCTCTTTAAATGGTCAGAAAAGAGCTGAAAGCGGACCTTGAAGTAACCTTTTTCGTGTTTTACCGAGCTCGAAAAACCGAAAAAAGGAGCTCGTTAAGTTGCTTGAGTGGCACTAATCCCTGTCAACATACAAAAACAGCGTAAAATCCTACTTTGACATAAAAATATTTCACAAAAACATGATTTTAATGTGTTTTTTAAGCCAAAAGAAGTTATAAATAGTGAAATAGTAAAAAATAAAATTACTTTTCACTTTTTACCTTGTAAGTTTATCGTTGGAGGGTTTTGGGTGCAAACTTCAACTGTTGATTGCGACCAATCCAGGAGACCATTCGAGCCGCCGTTTGAAACAGGTAAGAGGCCTCATCTTTAGCTCCATTTCTATTCAATTTATTTAGTTTTTATTCCACAGAATGATCTTCTGCAAGGAGGATTGCAAAAATTTAGGGTTGCGCCCATTGGCGCGAGTTTTCCTCATGGGACCGCGCCAATGGGCAATTTTCTCTAAAGGAGACGCGCCAATCGCGCGAACCAATTTTCACATAATTTGACCGTTGAACCTGCAATTTTCTTTGATTTTTGGTTTCACCATTGATCTCATGATGTCATTTTGTTGTTTTGGTTGCAGGAATTGGTCAAAATGGCTATAGAATGGAGAGAAAGGGAACATGAGACCATAGATGCTTTAGCATTGGAAGATGACGCATGCATGGATGCTTTGTGAGATTGTGGCTTGAAAAAATTCTTCCTTACCTCATATCTACGTGCACAGCCTGAGTTACTAAGGTTTATTGTGGATGCCTGGGATATTGAGGATCAGGTATTCCGCCTGAAAGACCAGACATTGGAGTTGGATGTCTCTGATGTCTATTTTATTACTGGACTATCTCGGCAGGGCGCACAACCCATCTTGACCGGTAGTAGACCTTCTGGGGAAAATATGGGGGAGGTAATGGCCAGAGTTTGTCCTGGGGCCCATTTTGGATCCAATAGTGCCAAGGTGGACATTGTCACTAACCCAGATTTGGTGCTACGAGTGGTACTATTCACTATCACTCGGATGGCTGGGGTACAGGCACCCCACGAGGCCAGCAAGAATCACTTGCTGCTGGCAACTGAGTGCCTACACCCTACATTATTTGATTGGGCCACGGCAGTAACAACAAATATCAAGAGGCAGCTTACCAAATTTAAGCGTGATGGCAATAAACAGTTCGGATATGGATCCATCATAGTATCGTTTTTCTTGGAGAGACTACCGATATTCCGGATCCCAGGAGGTATAGTGGCAGATCCAGTGCCACGGGAGCCGAGGTTGGCTCGATGGGCACCACTTATGCCCAGAGGAGGTGGGGGCCAGCAGATGGCCTGGAGGCCCGAGTTCTTCATTTGGCTCCAACACCAGTTGATCGTCGTGGAGGACTGGCCCTATGCGGGCACTGATTTTACTGGAGATCCAGACCTCCCGTTACCTGAGGGAGAGGACTGGGACGAGGAGCTAGGTAAGGACCTTTTATGTTTTTAATATTTTAACATATTCAAGTTTTTATAATTCATGTCTATTTCTTACAGCACCTATATATGTATGCAGACGTTGGTGCAGAACGACCAGCCGACTTGCCTCACAACGTACGGAGAGTACAACCGGCAGCGGACCCTCAGGCAGAGGGTGACGATGATGACCTAGTACAGAACCTCGAGGCACTTACTCGAGGGATCCCAGATTATGGCAGACTGGCGGACGTGCCTAGAGCGTACCAGAGGCATACGGTGGGAGTATCTACTCGCGTCCATCATCTGTTGAGACGTTTGGTGCGGGCGGTGACATGCTATCATGAGCATCACCGCGATTAGACGCCTAGGTTTCATTTTTTGCACGTTTTTGAGAGACATGTTGTCGACGGCTGTATGAGTTTCGGACATGTATTATTTTTTGGATTATGTAATGCGCGGGGCGCAAACATTTTGACACACACGTATATATATATACATATGTTCATGGTTCATTATTGTGTTTTCATGTGCTTGCTTACATAATGTTTTAATTACAAATTATGCAGATGTCTATCTAATACATGATTGGCCAATGCATCAGATAATGTGTTTAATTGTCTCGGAACATGTTGATATGTAATAAAATCAAAATGCCTTTCTAACAACCTTACACGTAAATACAACCTTAGTATATGATGGTTTCTGACGGAATATTGCCCGTTGAGCTGGTGGACAATAAGTTGAGAGTCCAGGTTTACTATCAATGCGCGAATACCGAAATTAATTGCTCTAGCAAGTAGCTCGATTACAGCACAGTATTCGGCGACATTGTTAGTAGTACGGCCTAAACACACACCCTGGCAATCTATTAGCTCGCTATGAGGATCGTAGATTACCCATGCCGCAGAAGACAAATCGCGGGTACTGCGGTAGGCACCATCAGTGAAACCAACATAAGGTGCATCCGGCATCTGCACAAGAAGCGAAAAACACAATAAGTGGTAGCTATGTCTCGAAAACCGACACACAATACACCAAAGTACATGTATGTACACAATAAAATGTACCAGCATCACGCATAGTACTTTTTCAAGTAAAGCCCATTTCGGGGCTTCCCAAGAGGGTTTCCTTCATAATCAATCAGCTCGTAGGCCCCTTTCTGCAGGACTCTCTTGACAATATAAGGGCCTAGCCACATGGACTCGAGCTTTCCTGCGCCTAGCTTATCTTTCGCTTGATCATAGAGTAGGACCAAGTCTCCCTCAACGAAAGAACGCGGATGGACGGTCTGATTGAAGTGAGTCTTGACTCGCTTCTTTTGTGTTTCGATGGCCAAAGCGGCCAGGCGACAAGTCTCATCTAACCGTTCTAGGTAAAGAAGGCGTTCTTCTAATGGGGTAGTGTTGGGAAGCAGTTCGATGGCTAATTTCAATGAAGGGATCTCACATTCAATTGGAAGGGTAGCCTCTAGTCCATAAACTAGTTGAAATGGAGTGAAACCAGTGGCATCCTTCACGGAGGTTCGGTAAGCCCATAAGGCAGGGAATAACATCAAATGCCAGTTAGATTTATGCACACCAACGATACGTTGAAGCATTGTAACCAAGATTTTATTGACAGCTTCAACTTGACCATTGGACTGAGGGTAGTATGGAGTTGATCTATCGTGTTGCAAGCCTAGCTGGGTTGTTAATTCCGACATCATATGATTACGGAAATGCTTTCCGTGATCAGTGACAATGGCTTGAGGGACGCCGAATCGCGAAATAACATGATTGAATAAAAATTGCACCGCGGTGTGACCGTCTTCAGTTAATGTAGGCATCGCCTCTGCCCATTTAGTAAAGTAATCGACATCAACGATGACAAACCCATGCCCCCCGGCCGAGCGAGGGTTACAGGTCATATAATCAATTCCCCATTTTGCAAAGGGACCGACGGAAACCACAGGGTGCAACGGAGCAGAAGGCGCTCGCATTTTCTGCTGGTATATCTGGCACTCATGACAAGAACGGACGACAAGGATGCAATCTTTGAAAATAGAGGGCCAAAAATAGCCAACACGAAGGATTTTTTGGGCTGTAGCATATCCGGACATATGTCTGCCACAAGTGCCAGAGTGGCAGTCGTTTAGAACCCGTTCAGCTTCCTCTAGAGTAAGACAACGGCGGAGAATGGAGTTTGCACCAAGACGATATAATGTATCTCCAATGATACGGTAGGGTTGAGATTGATGACGAATCCTCCGCCGAGTGTCTTTAGACACACCCGGGTGGAAGGAGGACGTTTGCAGATATGTGATTATATCTCCGTACCATGGATCGAGGGTGTTAATGAGGAACAGGGTTTCATCTGGTATTTGGTCTTCTGCAGGCGGGTTTGAGGAAGAAGATGGCAAAGAGCAAATTAACTCAGCAAACACAAGGGATTTCTTAGACTTGGCAGTGGTAAATTCCAAGTCAAACTCTTGGAGGATAACAATCCACTTTGAGTATTTGCCCCCTAGTAACTGGCGTGACAATATATACGTCATGGGGTTGCAATCAGAAATCACAGTAGTAGTACGCAAAAGAATATAATGACGGAAGCGTTGTACAGCACAAACTGCGGCTAGTGCCAACTTTTCGATATAAGCATATCGAGTTTCCATGTCTAACAGGTTGCGGCTGAGATAGTAAATAACATGTTCAGTGTTATCATCATCAGTTTGGACAAGAACCATGCCGATAGTGGTATCGGCGGCAGCCAAATACAAGGTGTAGTCGCGATAATAATTCGGAGGACGAAGCAATGGAGCAGAAACAAGTAAACTCTTGAGACGTTCAAAAGATTCCTGAGTTGTGGCATCCCAATGGAAAGGGATATCACGCTTCAGTAATCGCGTAAAACCTTTAGCTACCTCAGCATAGTTGGGAACAAAACGGCGTAAAAAATTGGCTTTCCCCTGCAAACTTTGCAACTGATGCAAAGAATTTGGGGGAGGGAGATTGACGATAGCTTCGACTTTAAGGGGATCCAAATGGATGCCTTCTCTAGAAACGATAAAACCGAGAAGTCTGCCAGATTCAACGCAGAAGACACATTTGTGGGGATTTAGCCAGATTCGGTAGTACCGACAGCGAAGAAAGATTTCGCAAAGGTGTTTAGGGTGGTCCTGACGTTTAGCTGAATGAGCAGGAAGGTCATCCAGATAAGGTTGCACAATATGCCGAATGTCATGAAATGCATACGACATTGCGCGTTGGAAGGTAGCACCGGCATTTTTAAGACCGAAAGGGAGGTTCTTATAGGCAAAAGTCCCCCATGGGAAAATAAAGGTCGTTTTGTGTTGATCAAAAGGAGCAATATTGATCTGGTTATAACCGGAGAAACCATCCATAAAAGAATACATTTCACTATCGGCACACTCGTTAATGATCTGATCAATGAATGGTGTGGGAAAATTATCTTTAGGACAGGCTTTGTTTATATCACGGTAATCGACAAAAACCCGGATTGTACCTTGTTTTTTAGTTACAGGGACTATGTTAGAAACCCAATCTGTAAGAGGAATAGGGTAAATAAAACCGGCGTTAAGAAGCTTTTCTACTTCGGCCTTAATTGTCGCAGCCTTCCGAGGGTGTACAGGGCGTAGACGTTGACGAACAGGCTTAGCATCTGGGTACGTGATTATTTCATGCATCACTATACTAGAATCAATGCCAGGCATTTCTTCATAGGACCAAGCGAAAACATCGCGAAAAAGTTCAGAATAAAGTTGAATCTCCGCTGGAGTACAAGTGACTCCGATATGAAGATGCTCGACTATCCCGGGTTTAACAGAGATGTCGAGGGGTTGGGTTCGTGTAATGTTTGCCATATTTCCTTCAGAAAAAACCTGATCAATTTGAATAGGTGTTTGAAGGATTTGTGATGGTAGACAAGGAGCAAACCGCTCGAGGCATGTCAGGAAATGCTGCGAGGCAGGGAGAAATGAGGAACGATGGTGAGAACTGTACCAGGGAGGTTCCTCTAGAGACATAGTCTCAATAATAGCTTCATCGGAGAGGAATGTTTCTCCTAGAGAATCTGAAGAAGCCTTATCTAGAAGTCCTGAGGATGGAGTAAGCGTAGAGGAGGGAGCCGAGGCAGCAATGATTTCAACATAATTAAACTCAGCGGGACTCAATGGCATCTGGTCGCCCCAGGAATCTACTTGTTCTGTAGGGGGTACGAGCCACGGATCAGAGCCAATAGCGATCATATTGACAGAGGCGACATTTAGAGGAGGGAGTGGAAAAACACCCATAAGATTAGGATCTTTGAAAAGTCTAGCTCCCAGAGTCTTAGGTAATTTGGAGGTATGGTCCACGAACGGGATGGTGCCTTTGGAAGAAGCAAAAAAAGAGAGCTGGTCAACGGTAACGATCTTCCCTTGATGAGGAAAACGGATGATTCGGAAGAAAGATGAAGCAACAGCTTGCATTGCGTAGATCTAGCTACGTCCGAGAAGGAGGTTGTAGGTTAGAGTAGCATCAACGACTTCAACTTCCATCTCGACCGTCTTCCCTTCCAAAGAGATTGGTAAACGTTGGAGTATACCGTAAGGACGGGACGCTCTTCCATCAAAAGCTTCCAAGGTAGTGGGAGATTGACTCAACGTCGGAGATCCAATAGCTTTCCAACAGGCAACGGACATGATGCAAGTTGAGGCACCTTCATCAATAACTGTACGATGAATCGTCTTGGAATCAATAATTACCTGTATGAGGAAGGCGATTTGAGGAGGTAGTCTTAGCGTGTGGCGTTCTAAGTCAAAAGTTATTAAATCCGAATCAGCTGGGTCTATGCCACCAATGGCAGATAGCATGGACTTCCTCTGAGAAGGGCAGCTCTGGAGAACCTCTAAAGTGGACATAGCCGACGGAGTCTGTGCTAAGTCCTCAACGATGTTGTAGTGCTGTGTAGCACGAGCATTCGGATTATACGAGGATTTCCAGAGTACTCCTTTTGGAGGGGGTCGAAGAGGTGTTTCAGTGGTAGGTCTCTCGATGTGGAGCGGACCTGAACTGAACGGGGGAGCACTTGGGGGAACCTCAGGCTCCTTCCCAGCAGATGACGAATAATCTTTCGTTCGAGTACTGATATTAATGGGTATTTTACCAGCCATAAACACTTGAGAACCAAAGGAAGAGGGAGGCTGAGTAGGGTCAGCCACCATTTGAGTTTTTTGAGTGTGTTGGGTGGGAAAGGGCTCTTTGAGCACCACAGGAGTCCCAGAGGTTCCTTTTAATAAACGACTAACTTCGGACCGCCTCGGGCAATCCTTGGTAAAGTGATTTTCATCGCAAATAAGACAAGGATATTTGGGTTTGCGTTTAGTGCCGTCCTCAGGTTGAGGTTTTGGGGCTTCCTGCTTAGGTTGCTCCGGCTTATTTTTTGCTTTCCCTTTTTTCTTCTCTTTCGAAGCCTTGTTTTCCGTATTAGATTGGACGGCATTAACCTCAGAAGTAACATTCGAACCAGGCAATGCCTGGGAAGGTTGTCCATTCGAAGCAGATGTTTTTTGCTTTGCAGGGTTCGTCGAATTTTTCTTTGAGGATGAATTAACCGAACCAATGATACCGTCAACAGTGGGTGTTGGCGGGGCTTTAGATGTTCCTTGTCTTGGGACATTAGGCAGATAATCATATAATGTACCTGACTGAGAATAAACCAAGTCAAGGTACTGAGCTCGAGCAATAGCTTGCTCTTCAGTGACACACGCCCCCATGGCGATATCCCGAGCTATCGGAGGCACGAACGAAGTCGTAAATCAATCGGTAAGAAGCTGGTCGGGAATCCAAAATTTGATCATACGTCTACGCCGTCTCCATTCATGGATATGATCAGAGATATGCGTAGCTGTCATTTGTCTTAAGGAAGTGAGGAGGTGCGTACCCGTTTCGTATCGAATGGGTAACTGGAAGTGAGTGAGAAATGCCATAGCCAAGGAATAGAAATCTTGAAAGGACCCGCGATGAAGTTCGATATACCACTTAGCGGCAGAGCCAGTAAGAGTCCTTTGAAAAAGGCGAAGCCGAATTGAATCGTCAAGCCATGAATTAGATGAACACCACAAATGATAGGTCATAATATGGGCTTGTGGGTCTTCATTGGCTTTACCATCGAATTTTGGACAGTCACCATGTATTTTAGTTGGAACTGGAGGCCAATAAGGATTATGAAGAATAGGATCATTGGTTAATTTGGATACATCTGGTAATTCTAAAGTCACTAAGAATGGTAATTGAGGATTGAAAGGCATCTGGGGCTGTTGGTAGGGTGGAGGACCAGGGTTCCAGCCAGGTGGTGGTTGCCCCCATAGAGTTTGTCCGGAAGGATTTGGCCCCATAGTGGATTGGCTGTAGGGATTTGTATAGTGCCCCCCAGCATAGGGATTACCAAATGATGTTGTAGGTGTGCCGTATTGATGTTGATAAGTTTGCGAGGGATTCGCTTGAGGTTGCTGGTAGTTCTGGTACGGGGCAAACGAAAATTGCCCTTGAGGTTGTTGGTAGCCATACAATGGTGGGGCTCCGAATTGAGTTGAAGGACCAGGCTGGGTTGGATAAAAAGTTTGTAATTGAGACCCAGCCTGTATTTGGAGACCAGATGGGTATTGGGGTCCCATTTGGGGCCATGGACCGGATTGAGCAGCGCCAATAGACTGTCCTATGGGTTGGACTATCTGGCCAGAAGGAAAACCTTGTTGATGGTGAGGTTGGCCGACCTGTCCAGAAGGTTGTACCTGCTGATACTGAGGTTGGCCTACCTGCTGGACCTGTTGTTGCGCAGTTGAAGGTTGTCTTAGCAGATTAGATGGTTGAGGAGACTGGGCAGTTGGTTGGCCCAACTGTGTTTGAGGCTGACCAACCTGCCTAGAGGGTTGTGAATACTGGACAGTAGGTTGACCGAGTGGTTGAGTAACTTGTCCAGACATTGGACTATACTGGACATTGGATTGGTTTGGGTTAATAGTTTGTTGACCACTTTGTCCAGCGGGATAGCCTTGCTGGATACCAGGTTGGACTTGTTGAAAAGACGACTGACCTGAGTTACCAGAAGGTTGCATATAAGAAGAGGAAAAAGGAGCAGCAGTAACGAAAGGGTTTCCATGAACGGATTGCCCTGGTTGGTCTTGAGGGGGTTGTATTGGAGATTGCGCAGATAAAACTTGACCACCATGGAAAGAGGTGGAGGTCCAATCAATTGACAATGGGACCGATACCTCAACAACCGGTTGAGATGACAAATATGGATCATATGGCTCCTGCATTGGGACATTTGTCATGGGGTCAAAGACTCCAAACAAAGAAGCTGAGGGACGACTATAAATAGAAGTCAAGGGGGCTGCACATACCGTTGGAGCGGTTGTGACGGAGGTAACAGATAGACTGTGACTTGGTGGAGTAAAAGGCTCTGTAGTAGGAAAAGTGTGTGATGACCAAATGGGACCTGTGAACGGAGTTCCAGAAGGCGTAGCATCTCTCAAAGCTTTATAACCCAGTGGTAAATTTGTAGTAGTAGGCGTACTACTAACATGTATAGGGTCCGTTGAGGTGGGAATTTCACCGCTCGTTGCAACGGACTCATCGGTCGTAGTAGGAGACAAATCATCCATGTCGGATGAAACTGGTGGGACTGACCCACGAGGAGAAGGATGGTCCCAAAAAGGGATGCCGTCCTCAAAAGGTTCCCACGTAGGGTTCCAATGAAACTGGTAAGTCTCGTCACCCGGGGCACGAGAACTAAGTGGTTGTATACTTAAAACCACAGGAAGACTCACCACCGGTGTTTCGGTAGAAGACGAAACTGGTAATTCTGCCAGGATGAAACTTGAGAAGTTTATCGAGATAACTCCTACTTCGGACTGACACAAACGAAAGCTAATTGGGTAGATGTTATCGTGGCCAATAATTTTTAAGACACTGAACTTAACCTTTTCATTTTTTAAGAGTCGAGAAAAGGATAAAAGATGACTCTAGTCTCCTTCGAATATTTAATGAGCACGAAGTGACAAGACGCTCACAGGCACCTTTTCGTTTAGGGAGTCCGAAAAGGATCAAAAGTGACTGCTCTGGAATTCTAGGTAGAGGGTGTGCCAAACTTTTCGCAAAACCACAGAATACTTTTTAGGGTACGGGTGGTCGATCTTCGTGAATGTTGTGTTCATTGCATTGCGAATCGTAGGGCGGCTGACACAGCTTCCTATGGATAAAGGCTTTATTCCTATAGGGGTCTCCCAATATATACTCGACGGTACATGGGAGCAAAGTCCGTATTGGCAGCTATCGTTTCACCGTGGAGGAATCACCCAACCACTCGACGATAAACTACCAGGTTTAAAGACGCCGGAACACGTCTCTAACCTAGACCTCTAGAGTGTTTGCGTTATGTTCCAATGCGTTGTTATGTTCATTGAGTTCATTTTAAAGTTTATCTTTGATTATGTTTCAGTTTTTTGGTCCTACCGTATGTGATATCTCAAAAACTTCTTACATGCAAACTATATGCCAAAATTAAATCATTTGATTCGATGAATTCTATCTACAGGAGGGTTGAGATCTTTTTCACAAACGAAACGATCACTTCAACAAACAACAAAGATCCTAATGCAGCTAATAACAAGAAACGAAATTTTGTCTTTTTCTTTTTAATAGCAACAAATAACAATAAATGCTAACTACTATGATGCAAGATATTTTTTGTCTTTCTTTCCTTTAAGATGGCATGATGCATGTAAACAAATTCTAAGAGATATACACAATCCAAGTTCAGTCAATGAAATAGAACCAATTCTGAAACACTAAATGAACCATGCAAGCAAGGAAAAACACAAAGACTAGTGAAATCCAAAGAAGCTTAGAAGTGAAGTATTCAGAGTATAGAAGATCAAGCTTTAACAAATCACTGGATAAGTGCAGAACACAACCAACAAGCTGACTGGATAATCAAGAGACCGAAACTTCCCACAGAAGGCTAGACATGCAAAGTCACTAGAAATGAGCAAACAGCTGAGGGATACAGGCTAAGACCAGTCAAGCAGAGGTTCAACACAGTTCCAGAGGCTGAAAGAGATATAAAAAGAGACTGAAAGAGCTTTCCACCCACACACAGGCAAAATTTACAGAGCTGGCGCGACTGTCAGCCTGCAACTTGCGCTACCATAGGATTGGCGCGAGTTGCTTTTGAGCAACATGCGCCAACTGGCGCGACTGTCAGAGAAATAACCGCGCCAATTAAGCTTGCCAACTAAAAAGATAAATGATACGACCTCAGGTCGGGTTGACAGTGCTCAGATGGGTCAAACAGTAAAGAATAAACTCAAAACTGACTCAGGAAGCTCATTCACTCAAGCAAGCAGAAGAAAATTAACATGCAAGACAAAAATCAAATAGTTACTCCCCAGCGGAGTCGCCAATTTGTTGGTGAGGTAAATCCCCTCTGTGGACAGAGGCGATCCCACTAGCCTATAACAGAACTAGCCACAATCAAACCACGCTGCTACGCAAGTTCCTAGTTATGCATCAAAGGTGAATCAAGAAGACTAACCTGGAGTCCAACGCTATGATTGAAGTAGAGTTGATATCCCCGCTCCCTTGCTCCAACAGATCACAAATGAACACCTGCACATGCAATGGAAGAGACAGATACCAACATAAAAACTACCAAGGCACAACTATATTTCAGTCAGAAAGGAAATAAATCAACACATCACCATGATAGATAATGAGATTGGAACTATAATAGCAGTCGCTCATCAATTAATAAACAGGAAAAGTTACAACCATTGTTCTGACGTCGACCCTTCTCCTGGCTGGGCGAGTAACTATATGTGTCTTGCAATGCATCTCCTCTCCGGCAGCATAACCTCTCTAGCACTCACTAGCATTCCTCCAAGAACTCAAGAACTCAACATCTAACACTCCATGACCAATAATCATCACTACTATCACTCAATCACTAAATCACTAGCACTAACACTAGCTTGTCCAATGCATAATGACAAGCTTATATAGATGAAGAAGGGAGGAGGATGCGATGAACCGGGACACCTTTCGCGGATTAGCATTATCCTCAAAAGCCATAAAGATGGATAAAGCTCGACAAAAGACTGATTTTTTATCCTCAGAAAAGCTCCATGTAATGAAGGAAACAACAGTCGGACGTGCGTTAAGGCAAAAAGCACGACTAAATTTGGTTGGCGTGACTGTTGCTCTAAGACAGAGCGCCAATGGTCGCGCCCTCTTTTGAGGATCTCCATCATTGGCACGGGTAGGATACTGTGGACTTGCGCCAATGGAAAAAGATCACTTTTCAGGGATAATCTGCAGAAGATGTCTTCAGGGAACATGGAGTACATACTCAGGGGAACATAATGCAAGTGTTTTTAGACTTTGTCACTTCTTATAACTCTCGGGATGGGTCCTCCAAGGTACGACAAGAGGAGTAACAGGGATGGTGACAAATTACTGTGTAACAAAAGGAACCTGAGAAGATAGTGTTTGAGCCAAAGGAGGAAGAATCAGACTCTGCAGCAGAGGAGGAATCAGATGATGAAGAGCCACAAACTCCGGCTGTGAGAAGATCAGTTCGAGAAAGAAGGCAGCCAGAAAGGTATAGTCCATCTGCTTTCAGTTCAGATTTTGCTTTGTCTGTTACTGATAATGATCCCAGAATTGTGAAGGAAGCAGTGGATTCAGAGGATGGAAAACTCTGGAAAGAGGCCATGGTCGATGAAATGGCATCTTTGCACAAAAATGAGGCTTGGGATCTGGTGGAGTTGCCGGCTGGAAGGAAACCCATTGGCAGCAAATGGGTGTTCAAGAAGAAGACAAATGCAGAAGGAAAGGTGGAGAAATACAAAGCTCGGTTGGTAGCAAAAGGTTATTCCCAGGTGCCGGGAATTGATTTTGGTGATATTTTTTCTCCTCTTGCCAAGGTAACTTCTATTAGATTACTTTTATCTGTTTCTGCTGCTTTTGATTTTGAGGTAGAACAGATGGATGTGAAGTCAACATTTCTTCACGGGGATTTGGAAGAGGAAATCTACATGAAGCAACTTGAAGGCTTTGCGGTGAAGGGTAAGAAAGAACTGGTATGAAAGTTAAAGAAGTCTCTGTATGGGTTAAAACAGTCACCAAGGATGTGGTATCAGAAATTTGATACATTTATACAGGGACTTGGCTTCACCAAAAGTAAAGCAGATCATTGTGTGTATTTTAAATTAATTGGTGACCGTATTATTTATCTGGTCTTGTATGTGGATGATATGTTGCTGGTTGGAAATGACAAAGAAATTATCTAGGATTTGAAGACCCAATTGTCCTCCAAATTCAACATGAAAGATCTTGGTGCTGCAAACTATATTTTGGGCATGGAAATTAAAAGAGATCGGTCAAAGAGGAAGCTCTGGTTAAACCAGAGGAAGCATGTCGAGACAATACTCTAGAGGTTTAATATGCAGGATAGTAAACTGGTGAAGGTTCCTATTCCTGTAGGTGTGAGGTTATCTGCTGAACAGTGTCCCAAGATACAAGAAGAGGAAGAGGACATGTCCCGTGTTCCATATGCAAGTGCAGTGGGTAGCCTGATGTATGCAATGGTCTGTACTAGACCAGACATTGCACATGCAGTGGGAGTATTGAGCAGGTTTATGTAAAAACCTGGGAAGGAGCACTGGACAGCAGTGAAGCGGGTTTTCAGGTATTTGCGTGGCACTAGTGATTATGGTTTGTGCTATCAAGGAAGACCAGGATTGGACAGAGTGTTGGATATTCATGGCTTTGTTGATGCAGACTGGGCTGGAGATCTGGATCAGAGAAGATCTACAAGTGGGTATGTGTTTAACCTATTTGGAGGTGCAGTCAGTTGGATGAGTAAGAAACAATCTATAGTGGCACTATCAACTACAGAGGCAGAATACATGGCAGCCACTCATGCAAGCAAGGAAGCAGTTTAGTTGCAGAGATTGTGTTCAAAGATGGGGTTAGTACAGGGAGCTATAAGAATAGACTGTGACAGCCAAAGTGCAATTTTCTTGGCAAAGAACCCTGCTTATCATTCAAAGACAAAGCACATTGATGTTCAGTATCACTTTGTGAGGGATATGATAGAAGACAGAAAGGTGTTGCTGGTAAAGGTGGACACTTTGAAGAATACTGCAGATGCATTGACAAAATCTGTGAGCTCTGAGAAGTTCTCTTGGTGTAGAGAAGCAATGGGAATCTCAGGGCTGAAAAATGACTAAGCTCTCCTGTGGCCCCCTGTGGAAAGAAAACAACAAGTGGGAGATTGTTGGGTTGTGTTATATTATTTCCACGTAGTTAATAGGGGGTTTGAAGGGCACCCGTAACCCCACTTTATGGCGCCCCGGAAAATTTTGGTTTTGGACCATATGTTATGTTGGGCGGACCCACCTATGGTTTTGTGCATGATTTTCACACATGTTTTTTGGACGCGATGGTTTTCGGTCCATGGTATTGGACGCGATGGTTTTCGGTCCATGGTATTGGATGCTTCGGCATGTATAAATATGTATTGTAACATTGAAAGGAACATAATGAAAAATCATTCTGGTAGTCCCGGTTTTGGGATCCAGGGAAAAATCCCTGTGCATATGTGTTTTATGGGTTATGCTCTCGCATTGTTTATTTTCTTTGTTTAAGAATTCGTATGCAGGTAATTTCTGTACAAGGTTAAAACCTACAGAACCACCTAATTCATAAAATTACCCGACTCTCTTGTAAGGGGGAGGACCCAAAAAATATTTCGGAGGGTAAGAGCAACGACTTGGCCATCGCGAATGTCATGAAGGAAAAATTCAAGCTGGAGAAAAAGAAGAGAGGGTACGCGATCTCCAGTATCAACAATAAGGTAGTTAGAGTTGCCACCCAGATACTAGTTGGCAAGGTTATGTGGAAGTGCCGCGCGGATGAGGTGCCCGCGCCAGTGATAGCACTTGCCGCGCAGTGCGCGGAGGGGGTCTAGTTTAACTGGTCAGAGTACTTGTGCAAGGAGTTCCTGGAGAATTGTCGCGAGGCACAGGAATAGGGGAAGACCTTCCACTATGCATGGCTTTTGTTGTCCATAGTGCTGGTGGCTTGGGAATTGCCTGAGGACAGCTAGTTCCCCACAATTGCGCGGGATCTTCCGGAGGCAACGAAGTATGCTTTGTTGTGGGCCACTAAAGACGCGCAGAGGATCCGAGACAGTAAGATATTCTGGGTGTTCATGGAGATGAACATCAGAATGGGGATTAACCGCAAGTCGCGGTTATCACCCACTGTCTATAATAGTCTACAAAGCTTCGCGGAGTTCAAGGCAGACTTCCATCACGTGTATATGCAGGCGCGCAAGGATCCCGCGAAGAAGTGGAAGGAGCTCTCGTACTTGGCCACGGACGATGTCATATTCGCCGACTTGAGTCGTGGCCATCAGTTGTGCGATCCATCTAGCTCCACGGTGGAATCCAAGAAGTCTGTTGTGCAGAGGAAAAAGGAGGAGGCAAAACTGCGGATGGCGTAGTTGGTAGAGAAAAGATGGAATGAAGCAGCAACAACCAAGGCACAGGAGGCGCGGGACGCCGTGAAGGTAGCAGTAGAACAAAAATAGGCAGCTGAGAAGGAGAGCGAAGGCCAGAAGTTGCCTTCGCCTAAACAGGAGCTCGAAACAAAGGAAGGTGGCGCAGACCCACAGACAGCGTCCACACAGCTAAAGCGACAGTGCCCGAGGGAGCAGATGGGGCAGCGAAAGAAGTCAAAAGCCTCCAAGACTTCTTTCGACCCGATCACCCTCACTGAGGGGAATCTACTTGATATAGGGGAGACGGTGCGCGACGTCACCGCGGAGGCCCTCTAGCAGTTCGCAGAGGAAAATCAAGTGGTATTGGGAGCCCTCCGAACACAGATACAGGAGTTGCAGGTGCGCACTCCTCAGGCTAGTACTCTATCGACACTATAGTTTTACCAGAAGGGGCACTGGTTACAGAAAATGAGTCCGACAGGCCTATGGTTAGTGTGCTGAAGGGATTTGAGATAAACATAGCTGTGCTTTCTTGGGAGACGCTCTATGTGCTACATGATGGAGTGACTATAGAGCTACGGGCCAGGAAGAAAAGCGCGCTCTAGGTAATGAGCAAACAACGAATTAACATGGAACAACTGAGCTTGCAACGCGACGAGGTAGTGGCGTAGAACCGACAAATTGTGCAGGTGGTTGAAGATGCCTGCCAGATGGTCCCTGAGTTGGCCATCCCAATAGAGGCACTAGCAAAGGCGCGCATCCGAAGGCTAGTAAGAAGGGTGTGCGAGGCGAAGGAAGAGATGGTTAAGGTTCAACTAGAGTTGAACCTTCGGATAGATGAGCTGCAGTTGAAGACGCAACCTGCAACTCCACCAGAGGGGAGGGAACAGCGTGCCAGCGCCATTACAACGAGAATAGAGGAGATCAGCAATGCAGAGAAGGACTGCACCAAATTATTTGAAGAATCATTCGAGGTCCTCACCACTCTGCAGGAGGACCCGAACATACAAAGCTTAGAAACAGAGGCGCGTGAGCTGCAGCAAAAGTACGATGATAAAAAAGGGGCCATGTAGATGGTGGCCCTTACACAGAGGTTCGCCCGGATGCAACAGGAAAAAGCGCTCAAGGAGTAGGTAGACGCGGTGCGACATAAGGAAGCGGTTTTGAAGGTGCGCGTACAACCTTGGATTGATGAGGCATTCGTCATTACAACCTTGATCAAAGCTAAGCTCGCGCAGATGTAGGGAATGCAAGAGCAGATACAGGGAAGTAGTTCAAGTACCGCGGTCTTTGAACAACGCATCTAGGAGGTACAACAGGTAGCCGCTCAGTGCACTGCCGACCTTACAGCGGTCTGGGTAGAGTTGGGAGGTCTCCCCGCGAAGATATCTGTACCGACAGAGTGACTCGAGGGCAAGTCACGATATTTATGTTGGGGGCCTGTTGGGTGTGGGATCCCCCAAGGGAAGTTTTGGGGCTTAAAGCCTAGATTTTGACTAAATCCGATGTAAAGACTCCGTGTTTTGTGGGCAGGGAGCGCGAACTTGTAAATAAGTCATAGGATCCTTCACCCTCATTTTTTTAATGTAATGTCGGCTTTAGAGATCTACCCATGGTCGACGGACCATGGGATTGTATAAATAGAGCGAGGCTCTAAGTTGTAAATCACCAAATCAATTGAGGAATGAATAAGAAGAATTAATTCTTATCTAAGTGTAGAATCGAGTCGTGGGGTCGTAGAGTAGGAGAAGGCTTTGCAGTTGAGTGCGCAAAGGCCTAGTAGTCCGCAGCTGAGTGCGCGGACCCTTGCAGCTGAGTGTGCAAGGCAGGTTGAGTATGTAACCGATTGAAGCATTAATAAAGAGAAGTGTTTTACCATTCATGTGTATTTATTTACTGTTTTCTGCAATGAATGTATTGGGTATAAATTACATTTTTGATGTTTATATGATGCACGAACATATATGATTGTTTTGATTAAGTGAATATACGATAAAGTATATGTTTACGCGAAGTTAACTAACAATTATAATAAGATAAGTAAGATCTGTGGTGTAGCTTGGGGAAATAGCGCAGATTGCTGCCTTAGCAATGCAAAAGCTCCTCAACCCCTGGTTAGGGTTGCGTGGAGGTGATTATTGCAGATCGCGAAGGCCTCGCAGGTCAGGGCAGTGCGTCATGTAACCTGCGTGAAGGTATTTACTGTTGGACTAAATCAACCCCTCAGAGATCTCAAGTTGGCAAAAACTTGGTTCCAACATCCCTCCCTATATTGCTTTGAGTGAGACCTCAGTCCCCACTCTGCGGGCTATTGTCGAAAGGGCCAGCAATGTAGGGATTTGTTTGGCTAATTAACTCCAAACCTAGGTCAGGCCGCCTCAAGCCAACACTTGCTAGGATGGCAACTGATCTAGTGTTTGTGGTAGTCGAAGAGAAGAGAAAAGAAGGCATTGGGTGCTTTCCAGGATGCAAATCCATCTGGTGTGTACACGTGGCAAAGAGAAGAGAAGGCACTAGGTGCTTGCCAGGATGGGAACTAATCTGGTGTGTACGTGGCAAATAGAAGAGAAGGCATTGGGTGCTTGTCGGGATCTCTAACTATCTCGTCTGTGTACGTGGTCCAAGATGGAAGCAAGGAGACAATTAAGATACCCACCATTGGGTGCTTCCTAGGATGGCGATCGATCTAGTGTCTGTGGTAGTCGAAGAGAAGAGAAGAGAAGGCGTTGGGTGCGTGCCAAGATGGCAATCCATTTGGTGTGTGTACGTGGAAAAGTGAAGAGAAGGCACTGGGTGCTTGCCATCATGGGAATTGATCCTGTGTGTGTACGTGGCAAATGGAAGTGAAGGCATTGGGTGCTTGCTAGGATCTCAACTCTTCTGGTGTGTCTATGTGGTTTAAGAAGGAAGCAAGGAGCAAATTAAGATAAGTATTAGAATTTGATTGATTTTTGAGCCTTTAAATTACAAATCAAAATACCATATTCTGATATATGATGGTTTGGTTCATTAGATGACTCGGTTTTGTTGTGGTAGGAATTAAAGAAAAATTCCAAGTTCACTATAGGAATAAAATGCTAATAAGGTATGGTTTAAATTATTATGGTTCCTTACGATGAACCTCATGAAGTCTATGTGCTCATGATGTAGGAATGGTACAGGATTACCCGATTCGAATGAATGAAGTTAACCATAAGGTGGAATGACATTAGTATGCTAAAGTGAAAATAGAGCCATTGTGGGACATGGGAACTCAATGATTCCCACTAATCGCCATGAATTATGCTACGACCTATGTGATAGTTTGGAGGCAGGGAGATGCCTCAAATTGAGCTCCTTTTGATGTGAGGAAGCCTTGCTAAGGGATGGATTGCTCGAGGGACTGAGAAGGAGAGAAGGGGATGCTTGAACTTGGAAGGTGAGTGACTACATAGAGAGGGGGGTATTCGGATTGCCCGAGGGACTGAGAAGTAGAGAAGGGAAGGCCAGAATATATAAAATTTGGTTTCTTGGTCATGAGCATGGCTAAGTGGGATTAGGAGCACATATAATGAGCTGAAAGGACAAGGAGCGCAAGGATGCCAAGTGCTGGAAATTTGAGGCAAGCAACACTCTAAGAGGAAGAGGAGACCGGGATGGTATGGACATGCTTAATGCATCCAAAGATTGCCATGGAAAATGATTGAATTTTGATTATACTTACATTTGCTAGTTGAAGGAATTTTGATTATACTTTGTAGATTTGTACATATAAAGCACCATGGAAAAGCATGTGTTCTACTTTGTTTTCGATATTACAAAAGAGCAGAAGAACACCGAGGACGGTGTTCCCTCAAGGGGGAGGGATTTGTGACAACTCCAACCCGAGTTCCTTATGAAAATGCATTGTAAATATTTTGGAATATAAATATAATTAAAGTAGGTTGAGTCAAAAGGCACACAAATTCCAGAGCTGAGAAGGTTACTTGCTTGGGATGTAAAGGTTTCGTTATGAGGAAAATCTGCATTGTTGTTTTCAACCATTAAAGGCTGGCTGGTGTGCCTTTAGAAAAACTGGTCTTCTGAATTAAATTGGATTGCAAGGGAGTACGCAAGCCCCTTTGATCAAAGAGAGAATTTAAAGGCGAAAAGGACATGAATTAATGAAGCTAGGAGACTGCGCAACAATGTTCACCCATTCATACTTTCATCTATGGGAACACAAATTTAGTCGAACATGGGGGGGGCATGGAGGAGGATTCAGAAATACATTCATTCAAGATAAGAGCAGGGAAGAGAGAAGAGCATTCACTCGGGAACACGAATTCCTTCAGGCAAGATTCTGTTTCCATTGGAGCATTACTCAACATAGAGAAACGCTGAAGATAAGTGAAGGAGAATTGCTTTGAGGTTCCCCGATGGCTGTGGGTTGAGATAGTGATCTCTGGAATCCTAGACAACTTTGGAAGGGACCATCCCAAGAGACAAAATCTCTAGAAGCCGCTTCTGAAGTTTCCCTCACTTATTTCCTTGTCTTGTAGTGGATTTTGAACTCCCTGGAAAGGGGGTGAATCCTTTGTGCTCGTTCGTGAGAGAAGTGTTGAACCTACAGATTCATTGTGCTAAGGAATGATGTATTAGTTAGCTAGTGGGATTAAGGAAGAGATCCTTTGGAGTCCCTGTTCCAGCTAGTAGTTGGTGTCTAATCACAAGCAGGACCCCTCAGTCTTTGGAATCTAGATCGGGGATGACAATTGCAAGTGAGTCTTGGTTGCAACTATTTATGGTTGGGTGGAGAGTCATAGTCCCAGACTCAGTTGCCCAAACATTTCAAGATAAGTGTTTTTTGTATTCGCATTGCCAATAATCACATTCTTACATTTCTGGAATTGAAATGGTGTTTATGTGTGCTATGAATGAGTATTGCATTTCTTTGTTGAAATGGTATTCATAATGAAATGAATGCGTGTGCATTTCTAAGCTAATCTTGTGTCGTAGAGCAAGGCTTATGATTACATTAGGTTCATATTATTTTAAATGCTATAATGTGAAATGTCCTATATAATAAACAAAATCATGTTATACTTCTAATTGAAATGATGTGTGTATAACGCAAGAATATATCTCTGATATGATAGAATGAATAATACACACAGTAAAGCCTTGAAGGCATTGAAAAGGTTTGTAAAGATCGGGGTTAAACCATGACAGTATATAACATAAGATCCTCATATGTTAATAAGTAATAGTTACATCGAAGACGCCTGTTTGATAGGGTCTGTATACATATATTGGCTACAAGCCATTTTGTAATTTACATGGCATCACGTTGATCTTGAGGATAATATCCTCTCTTAACTATGTTAATGTAACCTTTCCAAAGGCCTCTTAGCCTGCTATGATCGGTGCTTCAATGTCGCGAGGATATGGCCACTTGTGTTCATATTGCTTTCGCTGGTAGCATTTTATTAAGGAGGGATGGTTGCATGTCCATTCCAATAGCCAAACGCCTCTGGGACCTTTGACAAGTGCAGCTATGCACTTTCAGCAACCATGGAAGTCTTCGACGATTGCCATCGCATTGTCAGTCAAGGCATTGCAAGCCTTGGGGTGTACCTTGGCCTCCGATCATCGAGTAGTGTTCATCTCCTTAAGCCCTTTTCGTATTTTGCAACTCCCGCGGAGTCGAGAAAAGCAGTTCTATTGTAAGCCATGGCGGAATGCTGGCGCAAATCCAGCTAGTTGTAGAACCACCACAACCTAGTCATGTATGAATCCATACTCGAAGGGCTAAGTAATGCATGGAGCGCGTTGTGGTGAGGTCAGGCAGGCCTTAGTTTATAAGTTATTTGGGTGAGATTATGCCATCGGTCTGATAAAAGACCTAGACGTGGTAACCATATATTGGTTGCCGAGATTTTCCCTTATCACGATTCGGTGATAGCGGGATGATGTGGCCCATAGATCTCACCCCGAAAGTTCTAATTTAGTGCAGCGAAGGCTTGGTAGGGAGAACTGGAATTGGCCCAGCTAGGCTTACAACTTGGAGGAAGAGTGTAGTCCCATGGGCTGGGAGAGAATCCTGTGGGACAACTCATCCCTAGAGTTGTAAAAAATAATGTCCTGCATGCTAAAACATGGAACTTTGCAACAAAATGTGGGATGTCGTGGGCCAGGACAAAGTGGCTTCCACATCTCCTTTGCTGCAACAGGACTGGTGCGGGGTTGGTTGTAAGACAACTTAGCCCATTGGGCCTTCCCGGAAGTGAAATGCCAGCTTAAATGTTTGGCGGGATGACGTAAGTTGCGCCCTAATGGCAAATGCGAGGGATGACAACCATTTTATTAGCTAGGGCCCAACCTCAATCAGACAACAGAGGTAAATAGAGATCTGATGACAGTAGTGGTCTGCGACACCCCCTTAGTGATGTCAGCGAAAAAAGGTGGGGTTTGGTGCAATTAACGTGAGTTGTCAGATGGGCAGAGTGGTTGTGGACCTTCGGATGGGGGTGTTGGAACCCACAACCGGAATTGTGATTGTGCTGGGGTACCCCCCCATTAATGATCGAGGACAATGACTCATCGCAATTTACCTACTAACCTTCGATTACTCTGGCCTCTTCGCGATCGTCGTATTGGATGGTGCTGGTGGGGATTGTTGGTGCAGGCTTGTGTGGGAAGTTTTCATTCACTTGGGGGGGTTAGTTCACAGTGGGACCTGTCAACTGGAGATGCGTGAATATGATAATTGGTTATTATAAGATGACAAGAGTTCATGCACAAGATTGATTCTTGCGTACCTGTAAAGGCATGATTGCAAACACAAATTATGCTGGGATGTAAAATGCGCACATTAGGTCCTACAGTTTGAGACATCTGACTAATGTTTAATTTGAGATATGTGTGCATGTGATTGCATACATGATCCTATGGTTGCTACTATTGAGCTTTTATATATATATGTGTGTGTGTGTGTGTACTAATTGGATTGGAACATCCAATGGCTTGTATATGTTATAGTGCCTCAAGGGATTAGCGGTATGATGTTGTGCAACTTTTAAGTACCCAAGTGATTGCAGGTATTTGTCATAGCAACAAAGATCATGGTTAGTTAGTGACTAGTTACAGGAGTAGAGTGCATGCTCACTGGGACGGTGTTATGAATTGTGTTAACTTGAATTGCACGCTGTTCCTATAATGCATCTGTGTGAAATGACAATTATAAGTATAATAAATGTGAAGATAACATGAGATTTTTTCTAACTGACCCTTTGAAGTTGTAGGTTTCATGGCTGCTGTTGACCTTGATAAGAGGGCCGAATTCTTCTTGTGTTCAAAAGTTGATTAAATGAGTATTGTGGCCTTACAGGAGGGGTTGATATTAAATAGTGTTTTTAGTATGAGTCAAAGATTGAACTCTAATTTTTGGTTTGGCATGATGACAATTATGAATAACGTTAATACATATGCATTGCTGAATTTGGAAAACAAGCTTAAGCATGTGATAACTAGTGCCTTGGTCTATGATACATGGTTAATGATGATCTTAAGGATGTGTGGTAGCTGCAGGATTATATACTTGGGCTGACATGGTATGATGATAGCTAGCATATGTGTTGTTAATTTATTTTGTGCACTAACATCTTATTGTATGTGGCAACATATAGTAAGACTCTGTGGCACTAAAAGGAAACATGCATATCGTGGCTTGGTGCAGCAGGGTATGGACCAATCCCATGAAGAATGAGGAAGAGGGACATCCCTCGAAGGAAAAATAATTTTTGGGAATTTGGAGGTTAAGCTATAAGACTTGGAAGATGAGCTTTGTAGAGGATAACTCAGAAAACTGACCAGGAAACAATAAGAAGTGGCTGAGTGGAATGATGAGTTGCAAAAGTGGTTGCGAGAAATGAAATACCAAGCTGAACCCTCAAAAAGTCCTTATGGTAATAGCAGGAAGAGGCCTCGTAAGGATGAAAAGGAGAAGGGGATATTCTCTAGCTGTAGTTGCAGGGAAGAACATTTGAAAAAGGACTATGCCTGCAAGAAGAAGAATGAAGAAGACACAGGGACACGAATCAACAATACAAAAGTGCACTTGTGTGATGGCTAGAAGTGCCAGGAATGTTGAACTCATGGGGACAAAAACTGATTTGGAAACTATTGTTCAAATGAGTGTGTTCGTTGTATAAGCACAAGACGTTTCCTAACCTTGATTTTGTGTGAATATCTGTTATATTATTTTGATGATTAAATGAGTATATGCAATGCCATTGTGTTTGACACGTTATTTTAAGGAATCATTCGTGGAAGGATGATTGGTTATGCATTAACTATGCTTATAAAAGGAATTTGATGAATGTATGAATTTTGGGATGGCATAATAAGGTCGTTCCATGAGATTCCCTATTTTGCGAGGAATCCAATGAGTATATTAAGTTCCAACCAGATTCCTTAGTCAAAGGATTGAACCTAACTGTCATTGAAGTTGGTGCCTTAGGGTTGGCAAACCACTTGGAAGATTGGTTGGGATCGTGGGAAATAATGCATGGTGGTATGATAGCCATGAGAGCAGCAAAAGGGAAGCCTCTTGACCTTGAATCGATATACATATAAATCTATGATATTTCCAAGATCATGCCAATTGTTGTATGCAATATGAACACTCCGTATTGTCCGACAGAGTTTTGTCAAGGGCCCTTCTTGTAGAAGAGGGTTTGGTTAAACTTGTTCAATGCAGATGTGAATGGCATAACAGGTTCCTGGTTAATAAAGAATCAACGGGGCAAGGATGGCCCTGACTGATCTATTATTTTAACATTTGAATATGATTCATGAATTATGGCAATGCTATGTCATGAACATGAAATACTACAGAGTACATCGGAAGAAGATATCAACAGAACAAATCAATATGATCTGCAACACATGGAAAAGACACTAGAGGCATTGTTTCCTGGTGTCTGTGGATGGAGACAACGTGGTCTTTGGATTTGACAAACTGTTGTGCACTTATCATACCATGTTATGTGTGTTGTGTTGTACATGTGCATATATTGTGTTGTACGTATGTATGTGTTGTGTTGTACATGTGTATTATTTGTGTTACGAATATGCATCTATTGTGTTGTGTCATGGTTATGTGTATGTGTTGTGGTACATTGTATGTGGAAACGACACTAGAGGCAATGTTTCTTGATGTCTATGGATGGGGACAACGTGGTCTCTGGATTTGATAACACTGTTGTGCACTTATCATATCGTGTTATGTGTGTTGTGTAATTGTTGTGTTGTACATGTGCATCTATTGTGTTGTACATATGTATGTGTTGTGTTGTACATGTGTATGTTTTGTGTTGCACATATGCATCTGTTGTGTTGTGTCATGGTTATGTCTATATGTTGTGGTACATTGTGTATATGTGCATATGTTGTGTAATGTTTTGGGCAGACAGGTAGTGGATTCCCTGGGCCCTAGTGTTGTGAGCTGTCTGACGGGCAGGTATGGGACTGCCTAGGCTCATGAAGGTGTGGGATACACATGAATTCCTGTCGACAAAAGACAACCTAGATTGGTAGTGACTACCTTGTTGGTAGTGCCCATGTTCGCAAGATAGCGATTGGACTTAATTATATCCCATATGCCCACCATTGGATGCTTGCCAGGATGGCAACCAATCTAGTGTGTGTGGTAGTTGAAGAGAAGAGGAGAAGGCTATGGGTGCTTGATCGGGATGGTCTGGACATGCTTAAAGTATCCAAAGATTTCCATGGAAAATGGTTGAATTTTGATTATACTTTCATTTGCTAGTTGAAGCAAATGCATGAAACATTATAAGTACTATGTGGAACTGTACATATAAAGCGCCATAAAACAGTGTGTGTTCTATTTTGTTTTCGATATTGCATAAGAGCAAAAGAATACCGAGGACTGTGTTCCCTCAAGGGGGGAGGAGTTTGTGACAACCCAACCTGAGTTGCTTATGAAAATGCAATGTAAATATTTTGAAAGATAAATATAATTAAAATGGGTCGAGTCAAAAGGGATACGAATTCCAAAGCTGAGGAGGTTACTTGCTTGGGATGTAAAGGTTTCCTTATGAGGAAAATCTAGATCGATTTTGATAACGATTAAAGGCTGCTTAGAAAAACTGGTCTTCTGATTTAAATTGGGTTGCAGGGAAGTATGCAGACCCATGTGACTAGACAGAGACTTGCAAGGAAAAAAGGGCAGGAATTAATGAAGGTAGGAGAGTGTGCAACAATGTTCACCCAGTCAGACTTTCATCTTTGGGAACAGGAATTCAGTCGAACATTTCATAAAAAGGAACCTTAGAAGAAGGGAAAGACATCATCTGAGAAGATTGAATTTGGTCATCTTACTAGGGGATAGAAATGTCAATGATCAAGTACATGATTCTTTGATGGAGAGCTATCTCAAACCCATCACCCTCTAGGTAAGAAGGATTGAATGTCTCAAGCACATTTACGATGATGTTATTTTTGTCATTGGGAAAACAGGAAGTGGACTTGTCATTGTTTTTGGGGAAAAACCATGATTCGTGGTTCTTCATTGGGGAAAGCAACCCTTCATCGAGACTAGGGATATGAAGATCATCACAAACATCTATTTCCAGGGCATGGGCATGACAAGGGGAGGAATGCTCAAACATGAAGAAAAACCCTTCATTAGTGGCATGGCCCAAGGAAGCATCTTCCTCAATTTTTTCTATATTAGAGTCATCAAAATTTCGCACAATTTTGGAAGGCTCTTCTTTGATTGAATCATCTTGGAACGTAAAGAAGAGACCTTTCCAATCACTAGGAAGGGCTTCATAAGGGTCAACATTGTTATTTAGAAGGGGCAAAGCATCCTCTTCTTCCCTGAGCTCATTCTTATGGACTTGAGAAATGATGGGGTCTTTATTTCTATAATCATCGACAACCCAAAAGTCACTTGCAGATTCTTTCTTTATTCGATTATCATAATTTTCCTTAGAATCCTCCAATTCTTCACTATATATTTGGTGTTGGTTAGGATTCCATTTCTTCTTTTTTTTTAGATAGGGAGGAATTCTCCTCCTTCATTCGCTCCCAAAGAATGATCTCCAAGGTATTTACTACATGATTTTGATAAAACACCTCAAGAAGAAGGTCATCGATAGGACTCTCTTTATATTCACTCTTCGTGTTACGAAGCCTTTTTGATTGCTCAAAATAGTGGGAGAAAATCTCTTGGGAGTTATATGTGGCCATAAGTTTCCTGCAAGACTTTTCATATTCCATCATCCATTCTTGCAATGTGTGAGGGTTCTCGGTTGAGATCTTCCTCGTTAGATAGGGAGGACTTGCTATCCAATTCATGAATCTCTCCTTTGGCACCACCATTAAAATATGCATCAATAAGAGGCACATCCTCAAACATAAAACCATATTCAATAATTTCCTCCTCTCGAAGGGCCATATCTAACATTTGGGATATGTCTTCATGAGATTGAAAACTCGGCCCTTTGTGCATCAAGAATTGGGTAGTCAACATTGGAAGAGAAGGAATGCTTTTAGGTTTACATGACTCAAGCCAATCAGTACTTGGGGCAATGGATAGGAAAAACAATTCCATTTGGTCACATGGTTGAGTTATATTTTGCTTTGATAAGTACCTTATGAACCTTACCACGTGGTTGGCTGCGGAAAGTGGATCCCCATCGAACATTAGCATATTCTTCATGGATTTCGATGAAGGATATCTTGGGGTCCCTGTCATATCTATGGCAGGAATATATGCTGTCAACATGTTGCTGGGTCCTGAATGACATGGGAGTTGCTTGGGTGAATGAAATTTCCTTAACAAATGCTTGCTTCACACTACAAGCATCGACTTTGAACCAAATGATCAATAATGGAGGTCCCACGAGACTAAGATCCAAGGGTAACATCCAAAAAAGATCAAGGGGACAGGAGCACAAACTAAGTCCACCCTTTCCACAAAATCCGCCCATCAATCCAAACCCAGAAGCATCCATGATAAGTAAACCCAATACTCAATTACCAAATGCCAAGACATAGCTTTAGATTTTGGCGGCCCACCTTCAAGCATACGATCAATATAGGTGGGTAAGGGAGCACAGGGATGGATCAGGTGGCATAGAAATGACACAATGAGCTAGTAGGTGTGTGGAAGGGGTTGCTGACTGCCGACTGAGGTTCATCAAGGAGAAAAATTTCTTCTACGTATATCACCCACGAAGTGGTGGGTAACAAAAACCTCAAAAAGGAGGAATGATAATAGCAGGAAGAGGCATCGTAAGGCTAAAAAGGAGAAGGGTATATTCTTTTGTTGGTGCTGCGAGGAAGATCATATGAAAAAGGATTGTTCCCAAAAGAAGAAGAAGAAATAAGACAATAGCTCCTATGAGCCATAGGGACACGAATCAACAATACAGAAAACCAAGAAGGGGTCACTCCCTCCAGTTCCTTGACACATACATATATATGAATTCCCTGGGAACTTTGGGGAATATGAGGCTTCAAGGTTGTTGCTAGACTTGTGTAGAAGCCTTGAATTGGTTTGGTTTATGAATATGCATGTGTATATGTATACATATATGCACTTGTGTGATGGCTAGAAGTGCCAGGAATGTTGAGCTCAGGGGGACAAAAACAGATTTGGAAACTACTGTTTTAAATGAGTGTGTTCGTTCCATGAGCAGAAGAGGTTTCCTAACCTTGATTTTGTCCGATATTGTGTGAATATCTGTTATATTTTGTCGATGATTAAATGAGTATATGCAATTCCATTGTGTTTGATAGGTTATTGTCAATAATCATTCTCGCGGAAGGATGATTTATTACACCTTAATTATGCCTGTAAAAAAATCGATGAATGTATGAATGGAAAGTTTGGGATGGCATAATAAGGTCATCCAATGAGATTACCTGTTTTGTGAGGAATCCGACGAGTGTATTAACTTGCAACCAGAATCCTCGGTCGAAGGATTGGACCTAACTATCACTGAAGGTGGTGTTGCGGGCTAATAATCCACTTGGAAGACTGGTTGGGATCATGGGAAATAATGGGCAACGGTATGATAGCCTTGAGAATGGAAAAAGGGAAGTTTCTTGACCTTGACTCGATATACATATAAATCTGTGATATGTCCATGATCATGCCAATTGTTGTATGCAATATGAACATGCCATTTTGTCTAACAAAGTTTTGTTAGGGGCCCTTCTTGTGTAAAAGTCACTGGTTAAACTTGTTCAATGGAAATGTGAATGGCATGACAAGTACCTGGTTAATAGAAGATCAAGGGGGAAATGATGGCCTTGGATGATCTATTATGTTAACATGTGAATATGATTCATGAATTGTGACGATGCTATGTCATGAATAGGAAAATACCGCAGATTGGGAAGAAGATATCAACAGAACAAAGCAGTATGATCTGCAACATGTGGAAAGGACACTAGAGTTAATGTTGCCCGGTGTCTGTGGATGGAGACAATGTGGTCTCTGGATTTGAAAACACTATTGTGCACATGTCGTACTGTGTTATTCGCGTTGTCTATGTGTCTGGTTGTACATGTGAATCTATTGTGTTGTACATGTGTATGTATTGTGTTGTTCATGTACATCTCTTGTGTTGTGTCGTGTACGTGTATGTGTTGTGGTACATTGTGTATATGTGCATATGTTGTGTAATGTATTGGGCATGCAGGTATGGGACTGCCTGGGCTCACGAAGGTGTGGGATACGCCATAATTCCTGTAGACAGAATACTACTCGGATTTTTAGTGACTACCTTGTTGGTAGTGCCCATGTTCACAAGGTAGTGATTAGGATTAATTATATCCCATATACCCACCACTGGGTGCTTGTTAGGATGGCAACCGATCCAGTGTCTGTGGTAGTCAAAGAGAAGAGAAGAGAAGGCACTAAGTGCTTGCCAAGATGCAAATCCATCTGGTGTGTACACGTGGAAAAGAGAAGAAAAGGCACTGGGTGCTTGCCAGGATTGGAACTGATCCGGTGTGTACGTGGCAAATAGAAGAGAAGGCATTGGGTGCTTGTCGGGATCTCAACCCATCTAGTGTGTGTACATGGTCCAAGAAGGAAGCAAGGAGACAATTAAGATATCCACCATTGGGTGTTTCCTAGGATGGTGATCGATCTAGTGTCTGTGGTAGTCGAAGAGAAGAGAAGGCACTAGGTGCTTGCTAGGATGGCAATCCATTTGGTGTGTGTATGTGGCAAAGAGAAGAGAAGGCATTGGGTGCTTGCCAGGATGGGAATTGATCTTGTGTGTGTACGTGGCAAATAGAAGAGAAGGCATTGGGTGCTTGCTAGGATCTCAACTCATCCGGTGTGTCTACGTGGTTTAAGAAGGAAGCAAGGGGCAAATTAAGATAAGTATTAGAATTTGATTGATTTTTGAGCCTTTAAAATTTAAATTACAAATCAAAATACCATATTCTGATAAGTACGGAGAGGAGTTGTAAGCTCTGTCTATAGTTTATAAAATAAACAACAACAACAAACAAACATCTATTCGCTCCCCAGTGGAGTCGCCATTTTGTTTCTGGGAAAACTAGTGTCTTTTCGATTTACTAGCCCTCTAGGTTTGGAAACTACCCTAGAAACAACAGTTTAAATCAATTCACGATTTCTTCTATGCAAAATAGATAAGAGAAAGATGAGTGGACCAACCTGGAACTTCTCCTTAATCCTTTGTTCGATCTTTCTCCCCCTTGACAGAGCTTGCAACTCCTCTCCGTACTTATCCCGCTTGAAGAGTACATGTAGAAACATAGTAGCAAAGAACCATCAAAGCATCTTGATCTATTGTAACATAAACACTACAGAATCAGATATATAATGAACATATAATGGCATTCACAAATAATAACATTCACGAGTGCACAATTATATGGAAGAAAATTTGAAGAACTTTACTAAATAGAAGGGAGAATTACAACCCAATTTTCTGATCTAGCATCATCCTCCCAGCATCAATCCCTCTTCACCTCATGAAATAGCAAGATCACACCAACAATACAATGCTCTTACCTCAAATACAAACTATCAACACTTCCTTGTAATTC
Source organism: Pinus tabuliformis (assembly GCA_031772625.1). Taxonomy (NCBI): domain Eukaryota; kingdom Viridiplantae; phylum Streptophyta; class Pinopsida; order Pinales; family Pinaceae; genus Pinus; species Pinus tabuliformis. Next base: position 794,776,794 of record CM062816.1, on the reverse strand, counting down.
ACAATATTCCATCCTCTGGATCTCTTAGATGAGTGATCCATTTATAGATGTGTGCAAGGGTGTGAGTCATCTCTGGGGTTTTGATTAGTGTCATTCCACTTGTTGCATTTGGTTCCACTTGGAGATTTTATTGAATCTCTTACTCATCCCTAGGAGAATTCAGAGAGGGAAGTGTCATAAGAGAAGTTTCTAGAAGATTCCATGAGCATCCACTTAGCAAATTGTCTCGGACATTTGTCCATCCTCGCCCATCACACCCTGCAGAAGGCCTAATCAGTATGCATCACACCTGAGCAATGTACCACTCAGTATGCATCACACTTGGCCAGTGTAGCAGTCAGTATGGTTCAGTTTGGGCCATTTTTGGATGGTTTTTCAGGTGGAACTTTTGGGAAATGATGTAATCAGATGACCATGTTCCTTTAGGGTGTGAAACAACTCTTTTAGGGGTTGATGATTCCTAGTTTATTGACATATAAGATTGGGGTTGAAGTGCCCAAATATGTCTATAACAAGAAGGAGAGGTGGTGATGGTTAGGGATAGTCGTAGGGAGAGAGAGAGATAGAAAAAAGAGATAAGTATATGAATAAGGAGGGAGACATAGAGATAAGGGGAGAGAATAGAGATAGAGAAATTCCTAACCCATCCTACTCTAGCCTAGATTACTATAACATGCTTTATCCTCCACTACTCCACCCTAACCTAGCGTAACCTACTCTCACCTAGCGTGACCTACTCTCCCATAGCTTAGCGTAAAGTAACCTAATCTACTCTATCCCAGCCTAACCTAATGTTGTCAAGCCTAGCCTGGCATAACTAAACCTAACTTAGCCTAGCGTACCCTAACCTAACCTACTCTACCATAGCCTAGCCTAGACTAGCCTAACCTACTCTATTATTGCCTAGTCTAGCCTAGCCTAGCCTAATCTAGCCTACTTTGTCTTAGCCTAGCCTAGCTTACTCTAGCCTAGCCTACTCTACTCTACTCTATCTTAGCCTAGCCTAGCCTACTCTAGCCTAGCCTAGTCTACTCTAGCCTATCCTACTGTACTTTGGCCTAATATAGCTCAGCTTAGCCTAGCCTAGCCCTAAACTAGCCTAACCTACTCTAGCTTAGCATAACCTAGCCTAACCTACTCTAGCATAACTTAGTCTAGCTTAGCCTAACCTAGCCTATCCTACCCCTAGCCTAACCTACTCTAGCCTAGCCTTACCTAACCTACTTTAGCCTAGCCTAACCTACTCCAACCTAGCCTACTCCAACCTAGCCTAACCTATTATAGCCTAGCCTATCCTAGCCTAACGTACAGTAGCCTAGCCTATGTTAGCCTAACCTACTCTAGCCTAGCATATCCTAGCCTAACCTATCCTAGCGTAGTCCAACCTAGCCTAACCTACTCTAGCCTAGCCCAACCTAGCCTAACCTACTCTAGCCTCGCCTATCCTAGCCTAACCTACTCTAGCCTAGCCTATACTAGCCTATCCTAGCCTAACCTACTCTACTCTAGCCTATCCTAGCCTAACATACTCTAGCCTAGTCCAACTTAGCCTAACCTAATCTAGCATAGCCTAACCTAGCCTGACCTACTCTAGCCTAGCATATCCTAGCCTGACCTACCCTAGCCTAGCCTATCCTAACCTAACCTACTCTAGCCTAGCATAACTTATCCTAGCCTAGTCCAAACTAGCTTAACCTACTCTAGCCTAGCCTAACCTAGCCTAGCCTACCCTACCCTAACCTACTCTAGGCTAGGCTATCCTAGCCTAACCAACTCTAGCATAGCCTATCCTAGCCTAACCTACTCTACTCTAGCCTATCCTAGCCTAACCTACTCTAGCTTAGTCCAACCTAGCCTATCCTAACCTATCCTAGACTACTCTAGCCTAGCGTAACCTAACCTAACATACTCCAACCTAGCCTAACCTACTCTAGCCTCGCCTATACTAGCCTAACCTACTCTAGCCTAGCCTATCCTAGCCTAACCTACTCTAGCCTAGCCTATCTTAGCCTAACCTATCCTAGCCTAGTCCAACCTAGTCGAACCTACTCTAGCCTAGCCCAACCTAGCCTAACCTACTCTAGCCTAGCCTATCCTAGCCTAACCTACTCTAACCTAGCCTATCCTAGCCTAACCTACTCTACTCTAGCCTATCCTAGTCTAACCTACTCTAGCCTAGTCCAACCTAGCGTAACCTACTCTAGCTTAGCCTATCCTAGCCTAACCTACTCTAGCCCAGCCTCTCCTAGCCTAACCTACTCTAGCCTAGCCTATCCTAGCCTAACCTAACCTAGCCTAGTCAAACCTAGCCTAACCTACTCTAGCCTAGCCTAACCTACTCTAGCCGAGCCTATCCTAGCCTAACCTACTCCACTCTAGCATATCCTAGCCTAGCCTAACCTACTCTAACCTAGCCTATCCTATCCTATCCTAGCCTAGCCTAACATACTCTACTCTAGCCTAGCCTAGCCTACCTTATCCTATAGTAGCCTACCTTAACCTACCCTAACTGAATCTATTCTTACCTACCCTAGCCTACAGTACTATAGCTAGCCTAGACTAGCGCTACCCTACTATATCATAGCCTAGCCTAGCGTAACCTACTCTAGCCTAGCCTATCCTAGCCTAACCTATCCTAGCCTAGTCCAACCTAGCCTAACCTACTCTAGCCTAGCCTAACCTAGCCTAACCTACTCTAGCCTAGCCTATCCTAGCCTAAACTACTCTAGCCTAGCCTATCCTAGCCTAACCTACTATACTCTAGCCTATCCTAGCGTAACCTATGCTAGCCTAGTCCATCCTAGCCTAACCTACTCTAGCGTAGCCTAACCTAGTGTACTCGAGCTTAGCCTATCCTGGCCTAACCTACTCTAGCCTAGCCTATTCTAGTATAACTTATCCTAGCCTACTCCAACCTAGCTTAATCTACTCTAGCCTAGCCGAACCTAACCTAACCTACTCTAGCTTAGCCTATCCTAGCCTAACCTACTCTACTCTAGCCTATCCTAGCCTAACCTATGCTAGCCTAGTCCATCCTAGCCTAACCTACTCTAGCGTAGCCTAGCCTACTCTAGCCTAACCTATCTTATCTTATCCTATCCTAGCCTAACATACTCTACTCTATCCTAGCCTAGCATACCTTAACGAATAGTAGCCTATCCTAACCTACCCTAACCGAATCTATTCTTACCTACCCTAGCCTAAAGTACTATAGCCTAGCCTAGACTAGCGCTACCCTACTATATCATAGCCTAGCCTAGCCCTCCATTATTCTAGCATAACCTAACCTACTCTAGCCTAGCCTATTCTAGCCTAACCTATCCTATCCTAGTCAAACCTAGCCTAACCTACTCTAGCCTAGCCTAACCTACTCTAGCCTAGCCTATCCTAGCCTAACCTACTCTACCCTAGCCTATCCTAGCCTAGCCTACTCTACTCTAGCATATCCTAGCCTAGCATACTCTATTCTAGTCCAACCTAGCCTAACCTACTCTAGCCTAGCCTAACCTAGCCTAACCTACTCTAGCCTAGCCTATCCTAGCCTAACCTACTCTAGCCTAGCAACTGAATCTATTCTTACCTACCCTAGCCTATTCTAGCCTAACCTATCCTATCCTAGTCAAACCTAGTCTAACCTACTCTTGCCTAGCTTATCCTAGCCTAACCTACTCTAGCCTAGCCTATCCTAGCCTAGCCTACTCTACTCTAACATGTCCTAGCCTAGCATACTCTAGCCTAGTCCAACCTAGCCTAACCTACTCTAGCCTAGCCTATCCTAGCCTAACCTTCTCTAGCCTAGCCTATCCTACTCTATCCTAGCCTATCCTAGCCTAACCTATCCTAGCCTAGTCCAACCTAGCCTAACCTAGCCTAACCTACTCTAACCTAGCCTAACCTACTCTAGCCTACCCTATCCTAGCCTAACGTACTCTAGCCTACCCTATCCTAGACTAAACTACTCTACTCTAGCTTATGCTAGCCTAACCTACTCTAGCCTAGTCCAACCTAGCCTAAACTACTCTAGCCTAGCCTAACCTATCCTAACCTACTCTAGCCAAGCCTAACCTAGCCTAACCTACTCCAACCTAGCCTAACCTACTCTAGCCTAGCCTATCCTAGCCTAACCTACTCTAGCCTAGCCTATCCTAGCCTATCCTAGTCTAGCCTAGCCTATCCTAGCCTAACCTATCCTAGCCTTGCTTAGTCCAACCTAGCATAACCTACTCTAGCCTAGACTATCCTAACCTAACCTACTCTAGCCTAGTCCAACCTAGCCTAACCTACTCTAGCCTAACCTACTCTTACCTAGCCTATCCTAGCCTAACCTACTCTAGCCTAGCCTATCCTAGCCTAATCTATCTTAGCCTAGCCTATCCTAGCCTAATCTATCCTAGCCTAGCCTATCCTAGCCTAAGCTATCCTAGCCTAGTCCAACCTAGCCTAACCTACTCTAGCCTAGCCGAACCTAGCCTTGCCTATCCTAGCCTAACCTACTCTACTCTAGCCTATCCTAGCCTAACCTACTCTAGCCTAGCCTAACCTAGCCTAACCTACTCTAGCCTAGCCCATCCTATCCTATCCTAGCCTAACCAACTCTACTCTAGCCTAGCCTAGCCTACCTTACCCTATGCTAGCCTATCGTAACCTACCCTAACCTACTCTATTCTTGCCTACCCTAGCCTAGCCTAGACTAGCGCTACACTACTGTAGCATAGCCTAGCCTAGCCCTCGCCTACTCTAGCATAGCCTAGCCTAAGCATAACCTAACCTACTCTACTAGCCTAGCCTAGCCTATCCTAGCCTAGCCTACCTACTCTACTCTAGCCTAGCCTACCCTACCTTAACCTATGCTAGCCTACCCTAACCTAGCCTAACCTACTCTATTCTTGCCTACCCTAGCCTAGCCTACTATAACCTAGCCTAGACTAGCACTACCCAACTCTAGCATAGCCTAGCCTAGCCTCCCCTACTCTAGCATAGCCTAGCCTAAGCCTAACGTAACCTACTCTAGCCTAGCCTATCCTATCCTAACCTACTCTACTCTAACCTAGCCTACCGTACCTTACCCTATGCTAGCCTACCCGAACCTACCCTAACCTACTCTATTCTTGCCTACCCAAGCCTAGCCTTCAATAACCTAGCCTAGACTAGCGCTACCCTACTCTAGCATAGCCTAGCCTAGCCCTCCCCTACTGTAGCATAGCCTAGCCTAAGCCTAGACTAGCGCTACCCTATTCTAGAATAATCTAGCCTACTCTAGTATAACACAACTTAGCCTATCCTAACCTTCTCTAACCCGCCCTAGCTTACCTTAGCCTATTGTAGAGTAGCCTAGCCTAGCTTAGCCCATTCTATCCTTAAGTAGCCTAGTCTATTTTAGTCTATCCTAACCCACTCTAGCTTAGCCAAGCCTATTTTAACACAATCTAAATTTATAAAAATTTATATATAAAACACTTAGTAGAAAAACATATTGGAAATCAATCTTAATAAACTTTTACATTAGATATATAAATTTAAATCAATTTAAATATCAAAAGATTATCACTTTATTATATGTAAATCAAATATTTTTCACTATACAATAGAATTATATTCTAATTAAATGAATATACCACAATGCACACTGACAGAAATGAATTTCTCCTATCAGAATTAATAAAAAGTATATATAAATAGTGTGATTCATATGGTAAAAAAAGCACAATACAGATTTTGTGTCATTAAATTTCTAGTACTCTAACCTGGATGCATCTAACAAACATTATATCACCCTGTCCCCTGTCTCAGTTTGAAATGAGACGTTCTTATAGGCAAACGCAGAAGCAATCTCATAGCTTATAGGATTTATAGGATGAGATCACTGTAAAAAACATTTACAGTTCTGATGCACAAAATCTCAAACACTTATTTGACATTTTTTTACAAATTATTTTTTTCTAAGAAAATCAGGAAAGTTAGGGTCAGATGCAAAAAGCCGAAACATAAATTAGTGGTTAAAAAAATAATAAGTAAATAAATGCATAATTACATTAAAATCTACCCAAAAAAATCTGATAAATAAATACTAACCAAAAGATGACGCAGAACAAAAGATGATGCAGAATAAATACAGTGAAAATCTGCCCAGAAAAACAATGAATACTCCAGAAAACGATAAATTTTAGAAATACCTGTAAAGACGGTGAACTATGAAAGAGTACAGCCATGAAAGTAGTAATCCCTCCCAGTGAAGCGCGACATTCATTCATGCATCAAAGTGCCGGTAAATTTGTGACCTCTTAGGCGTCAACGCATGCCAGTAAATTTGTGACCTCTTAGGCGTCTTCTCTCTTCTTATATGATAACAAGAGAAAATAAAATACTATAACAGAAAACATGAAGAAACGCAGAAACATTTACAAGATAACAAGCAGCAACAAAATATTTGCAGGCGCAGAAACATGCAACAAAAGGCCAATAGCGGATTTTCTCTGGTATCGGATAGCTTTTAGCTTTCTTGAACTAAACTTTTAGCTTTTTTAGCTTTTAGATTTTCCAATGATGAACTAACGGACAACTTTTAGCTTTTTTAGCTTTTAGCTTTTCCAATGAAGGACAGCGGAAAGGCTGCGCCCAACTGGTTTGCACCAACGTGGATAGATGACGTGGATGTGGAAAGAATTTCCTGAAAAGCATCCAGCTTTTTCGTTAAGAAAACCCAACAATTTCATGAAAAGCATCTCAATTTTTTTTTATAGACGTTGTGGTAGGCTCCTTTAACGGTTGATCAAGCTTAAACTTTTTTGAGATTGAGGGAGGGAATCTTTATGCTTTAGGTGCCTCTGAACGACTAGTTCCAAGTTCTTTTGTTCACATCGTCTTCTTCTATTTGCATCTGTATTTGCAGCGAATTTTGTTCACATCCTCTTCTTCTATTTGGAAGTGTTTTCTCTTCTGTATGTCAATGTTTGTGTGCATGTGACTGTTCCTCTGTTTTACTCTGGATTGGGTGTCTATACTCTATAGCTTTTGATAGAAAACACTACATATTATTCAAATTTGAATTTGATTTCGATTTCTCGGATATGGATCAAGAAGAGCAGCAGGAAGGGATGAATGAAGAGCAGAGTTGTCTCATCATTTAAAATTGTAAGGAATTTCATTATATTTGCAGTAAAAATTGTTTCTCTTGTGCTGGGAATTTCATTGTATTTGCAATGGAAGTGCTTCCTGTTGTCGAAGTCTATGTCACCGTGACTGTGGGTTTTTCTGGTTCGTGTGGGTTTTTTTGTTTTGTCTATATGCTTATGCTTTTGATATTAGTTAAATCTGAATTTGATGAAGAGATCAGCGAAAAGGATGCATGGTTAAACTTGAATTTGTTGAAGAGGATCAGCGAGAAGGATGCATGGCGAATGAAATGAAAGACGTTGTTGTTCGATGTCATCCATGGAAGTATTTACAGTGGAGAGGAGGAAACCAGGGAGTTGTAACCATTAGTGACAGGTTTGTTTCTTGTATTTATTTTATACTCTCATTTATTCTTCGGTTATGGAAATTTATATTCATATTCATATTCATGATTTATTTTTCGGTTTTGGTTCCATAGATTAAAGTAGAATTTTCAATTTTCTCCCTTCTTTATCAAAGCCATAACCCACCCAATCAATTTGTCATTCCTGTAATTGACCTGATTTTAGTCCCCTGTTTTCACGTGATTTCCCTCACCTAAATCATTATATGTGACAGCATCGAATCCCAAGTTAATGTTATACCCAGAAAAAACTAAAGAAGCAAAGCCCTCTCAGCATCGAATCAATCCTTCAGTGCCTGCCTAATGTTTTTATCTTTTCCTGTTATAATATCTGATTAGGACCCTTTTCTTATTGCAGGAGGGATGTATTTAATGATGATAATACACAGTGAGACAGAGCCTTATAGGTTTAGAGAAGGAAATGAGATCATTTCTAGGACAAGAAACAGAGTGAGAATGTGAAGGATAGTAAACAGAGTAAAACATGCCTGGCCTAATGTTTTTCAATATTTATGCGCTCTAAGTCCTTTAATCTTTTAGTTTTCTTTGGATCGGTTTGCTCGGTTCTTGGTCCCTAATCGCATTAATCACTTATTTATGATATTTTTGGATCTTTGTTCTCTGGAATCCTTCTTACACTCCTGTAGCATTATCACTCACCCATGTAACAACCGATCATAGTTACCTATAGCAGAAGGTTTCCATTCACCCATGTAACAACCAATCATAGTTACCTTATTTTGTTTGACTTGCGTTTCTAAAGACAGTAAAACAAAAACGCCTCATTATCTTCTCAGTAAAACAAGAAAGGCTCTCTATCTTCTCTCTCCTCTTAATTGTTAACTTTTCCTCATCTTCTTTTAATGGTTTATAATGGAGATCTTCTCTCTTCTCTGTATAAAAAGAGAAAGTTAAGTTTTCCTTGTCTTCTTTTAATTGTTTATAATGGAGATAGACAAGTTTATATAATCTTAGAGTTATTAGAGAAAACCCCTAACTGATAATGATAGTGGGGGGGGGCGGGGAGATGGGAGGCGGAGAAAGCGGGGGTGGACGAGAGAGGGGTAGAGAGAGCAAGGGGGATAGAGAAATTGAGGGGGGAGAGAGAGAGAGGGGGGCGAGAGAGCGAGAGAGAGAGGGGGAGAGAGAGGGGGGGAAGAGCGAGAGAGAGAGAGAGCGGGCAAGAGAGAGAGAGAGGGGGAGAGAGAGGGTGGGGACGAGAGAGAGGGAGAGGGGGGGTGGGGGCGAGAGAGAGGGAGAGGGGGGGTGGGGGCGAGAGAGAGGGAGAGCAACGGGTAGAGAGAGAGATTGAGGGTGGGGGGGAGAGGGGGGGAGAGGGGGCGGTGGGGAGAGAGTGGAATATATATATATATATATATATATATATATATATATATATATATATATATATATATTCCACCGCCCCCTCTCCCCTATAGAGAGAGAGAGAGAGAGAGAGAGAGAGAGAGGACGAGAGACACACACATAGATAGAGAGGGGGAGAGAGAGGGAGGGAGGATTTGAGAGAGAGAGAGGGAGGTATCAAGAGAGATAGAGAGAGAGGGAGAGAGAAAGAGATGGAGAGAGAGAGAGAGAGAGAGCGAGAGAGTGGGGGACAGAGAGGGAGAGTCAGAGAGGGGGGAGAGAGAGGGGTGGGAGAGAGAGAGGGAGAGAGGGGGCAGAGAGAGAGAGTGTGAGAGAGAGGGGGGACAGAGAGAGTGTGGGAGAGAAATATGGGGAGAGAGAGAGAGAGAGAGAGAGAGAGAGAGAGAGTGGGGAGGTGGGAGGGAGAGAGAGAGAGAGTGTGGGGAGGGGGAGAGAGAGGCTGAGAGAGAGAGAGATAGAGAGAGAGAGGTGGGTGGAGAGAGAGAGGGGGGAAGAGAGAGGGGAGAGAGAGAGAGGAGAGAGAGGGGGGAGAGAGAGGGGGAAGAGAGAGAGAGAGAGATAGAGAGATAGAGAGAGAGGAGAGTGAGCAAGAGAGAGAGGAAGAGAGAGGGTGGGAGGGGGAGAGACAAAGAGAGACAGTGAGAAAGCAAGGGGGAGAGAGAGAGGGAGGGAGGGAGAGGGCGGGTGAGAGAGAGAGAGAGAGAGAGAGAGAGAGAGAGGAGCGGGAGAGAGAGAGGGGGTCGAGAGATAGAGATAGAGAGAGAGAGAGAGAGAAAGGAGCAGGAGAGAGAGGGGGGTCGAGAGATAGATAGATAGAGAGAGAGAGAGAGGGGGGAGGGGGGAGAGAAAGAGGGAGGGGTAGAGAGAGAGATAGAGATAGGGAGAGAGAGAGAGCGGGTGAAGGGAGACAAAGAGAGGGGGAGAGATGGGGATAGAGAGAGGCGGGGATAGGGAGGTAGAGAGAGAGAGAGAGATCAAGCAAGCGAGGATGAGAGGGAGAGATCAAGGGGGGAGAGAGAGAGAGAGAAAGAGCGGGGGGTAGGGGGAGAGAGAGAGAGAGAGAGAGAGAGAGAGAGAGAGAGAGAGAAGAGTGTGGAGAGAGAGGGAGCGAGAGAGGGGGCAGGAGAGGGAGAAAGAGAGAGAGAGATAAGAGGGGAGAGAGAGAGGGGGAGCCAGATGGAGACAGGTGGAAAGAGCGAGAGAGAGAGAGGGTGGAGGTGAGAGGGAGGTGGGAGGGGGGTGAGAGAGAGAGAGAGGGAGGGAGAGGGCGGGCGGGTGAGAGCGAGAGAGGGCGGAGAGGGAGAGGGAGAGAGATAGGGTGAGGGGGGCCAGAGGGAGGGAGGGAGAGAGAGAGGGAGAGAGAGAGAGAGAGGGAGAGGGAGAGAGAGAGAGAAATAGGGAGAGGGGGGCAGAGGGAGGGAGAGAGAGAGAGAGCAGGGTGTGGAAGAGAGAGAGGGGGAACAAAAGAGAGAAGGGGGCGGGAGGGAGAGAGAGAAAGAGAGAGGGGGAGAGAGAGAGCAGAGGGGGAGAGAGTGAGATGGGGAGAGAGAGTGAGAGAGAGAGAGAGGGGGGGGGGAGAGAAAGTGAGAGAGAGAGAGAGAAAGTGGGGAGGAGGGAGGGAGAGGTAGAGAGTGAGTGAGGGGGTGGGAGGAGAGAGGGGGGGGAGGGGGAGAGAGAGAAGCGGGGAGAGAGTGTGGGGGAGAGAGAGAGAGATAGAATAGTGCATGAGAGAGAGAGAGATGGGGGGTTGAGAGAGAGAGGGGTAGAGAGGGAGAGACAAAGAGAGAGAGTGAGGGAGCAAAGGGGAGAGAGAGAGAGAGAGAGAGAGAGAGAGAGAGAGAGGAGGGGGGAAGGAGAGATGGGGGAGAGAGAGAGATGGGAGGAGAGATAGGGGGAGAGATAGATCGAGAGAGCGAGGGGGAGAGAATGAGAAAGAGGGGGGTGAGAGAGAGTAGGAGAGAAAGAGAGAGAGAGAGAGAGAGAGTGAGGGGGAGAGAGGGGGGGGGGAGAGGGGGGGGGGGGGGGGGCGAGAGAGAGGGAGAGAGACAAAGGGAGAGAGGGATAGAGAGAGAGAGAGTGGGATCCTCCACTCAAATCTCATTGGTTGGCTCTTTACTTTCCTGTCTTGGTGTCTTCTGCCCAATGCATTTCTTTTGTACTCTAAAACTATACTACTGGGGTACTGCCTTCGGGTGGGCTTCTTTCGCTCTTTTGATCCCAGTTGCTTAGACCTATGCATCAAAAGGATTGTGTCGGGGTAATATTGTCGGGCCAGGTTGTCAGGTGGGCTTTTTCTTCCCACTACTGTTGTGGCTTCCACGTGGGCCCGATCCATTCTTTGGTCGCTTTGCCACTAGGTTTTGCACTTGTGCTAACTTTGGTTGCACTCTAAAGCTCATCGAACCACCTCTAACTATATCTTGATATTGGGGTCACCAAATTTGACTACTCTATCTCTCGATCCAAGGTGCCATTTTCATACTTCCACACATCATTAGAAAGCTCTCTCTCATGCCTCCCACGGTCGGACCATATTGTATTGGTCTGCCATTTTCTCATGTTTTTTTTGTTGCTCCCTCTGTTGATGTCTTTGCTACATGATTGACATATAAAATACATCAGCCTCATATATAAAACATTATTTTTTTATTGAATGAGAAATGTATTTATAAATATGGACATATAACATTCAATTAAAAATAACCATCCTCGGTGTGCGAAGAAATAAAAAATTCACTCAAAATGGTGCGCCACAAAACATGAAAGCATTAGCCACAGTGCGTACATCCAGATGACAGTGCTTTTGGTTCACATACAGAGAAACAAATTGGTTAGTTTTACTTTCAACACAATGCGTCGAGACAACATTGTGCACTATCTAATGCAGTAAGCTATATTTTTTTATATTATGCATGTGGTGCATTTGGTAAATAAAAACACACTGGGAGTAACTTTTACCGTATGCACTGATGTAAAAATTATATCTTTTCTTGTCCCATTTTCATTTACCAAATGCATCGACATGCATAGTACACCCTATAAATTTAAAAGTCGCATCGCTACCGATGGGAGTCAAACCTGTTGAATGCACCTCGTAGGGGAAAAAATAAAAAAAAAGGATTTTTGGACCTAATTTACAATTCTAATCCACTAAAAATTTAAATTAGAGAGAAACATATACATTACCTGAACATTTACTCATCGGGGAGGCATAGTTGACATGTAAATGAAAAAACCAAATTTCACCATCATTTGAGAAAATTCGAAATCCATGCACTGAGCACGGGGCAGAAGGATGGTGAGAAAGGGAAGCATCGACGATGGGGAACTTGAGTGAGGCAAGAGTAGCACCGATGCTTCAAATCTCTACAACACTGTAAATGGTAAAAATGAAATTTACGACCAATAAGTTTTTTTATTTAAACCTATTTGATGTGTTCTTGTAACAGCATCAATGTGTACTATTTCCAAGTGCAACAATTTTTTTTTAGTTAAAAACCCTGTAGTGATTCTATTGGTGAGTACGCACCAGGGAATTTGAATACACAAACAACACCGACGCTTTGTGTGAATATAAAACTAAAATGAAGAAAAGAATTTTAATATCGACATTTTTTAAATTTAACCTTTTTTTGGTGCTATTAAGTAGTATAAGCAGTGGTGCATTGGTAGTTATGTACTGGGGTGTTTGAATACATTAAGAACACTGATACCTCATGGGAATATAACAGCAAAATGGTGAAAAGAATTTTACAACCGAGATTTTTTAAATTTTAACCTTTGTCCATTATTATCAACTAGTATAAGGATCGATGTGCCATATATAGTTGGTGCACTGTTGTTTTTATTTGCATTAAAAGTAACGCTTCAATGGTGCACCACTCTCTACAACACACTAATTTTAGTTCAATTAACAACACCAATGCATATAATATAATAAGTACATTATTATTTTAAAGTTTAAAACTCCACAATGGTGCACTATATCGTGTATGAATTAGGGTATAAATGTACTAGTTTAGCACCGGTTCATCGTTACAGTATAGCACCGCATTGGGAAAAATGAATTTTATGACCAACAATTTTTATAATTGAACCCTTTTTTGGTTCTATCGAGTAGTATATGCACCAGTGCGCATTTTGTACTTAGGGCATTGTTTATATATATATATATATATATATATATATATATATATATATATATATATATATATATATATATATATATATATATATATATATATATATATATATATATATATCTTCCAGGGTGCACCATATGCTATTAAGAACTAGTGTGTTAATGTATTAGGGTCTCATCATTAAAAAAAATCCACTAAAACATCTTCCCACGCAAATCCACTAGCGACCTCCACTAAAAATAGATTTTTAGGCTATTTTAATAGGGGCTTCTGCAAAAACCTCCGCTAGAGGGTATTTTCCTTGTACGGTGGGAAGGGGAGAGAAAGGTAGAGAGAGAGTGAGGGAGAGGAAGAGAAAGAGAGATGGAGGTAAAGAGAGCGAAGGAGAGAGAAATCAAGGCAAGGAGAGGGAAATAGAGAAGGGGGGAGGGAGAGAGTGATGGAGATGGGGAGGGAAAGAGCGAAGAAGAGGGGGGGGGAGAGGGAGAGGGAGAGGGAGAGAGAGATGGATGGAGAGGGAGAGAGGGAGGAAGAGGGATAGAGAGGGGGACAAAGAGAGAGAGAGAGAGAGAGAGAGAGATAAAAATCAAGAGAAAAATAAGAGAGAAAGGGAGAGAGATAGGGGGAGAGTGAGGGGGAGAGGGATAGAAATAGTGAGCAAGATGGATATAGAGATACATAGAGAGATAGAGAGAGAGAAGGGGGGGGAGAGAGAAAGTGATAGAGATTGTGAAAGACAACATGAGCGATAGAGAAGGGGAGAAAGAAAGAGAGAAAAGATAGAGCAAGAGAGAACGAAAAAGGAGAGAGTAGGAGAGAGTGAGAGAGATGGGGAGAGATGGATAGGGGGAGAAATAGATAGAGTAAGTGAGAGAAAGAGAGAGAGAGCATGGGAGAGTGATTGAGAGAGTGCAAGAGTAAGCGAGTAAGAGAGACAGAGAATAGGAGAAATTAGGAGAGAGAGGGAAATATAGGGAGAGCAAGAGAGTAGGACAAGGGGAGAGTAGAAGAGGGGGAGATATAGAGAGGGGGATAGGGAGAGGGAGAGAGAGAAAGAGAGATGAAAAGTAGGAGAAGGAGAGAGGGATAAAGAAAGGGAGTGTGGGAGAGGATGAGAGGGAGACAACAAGAGAGGGAAAGAGAAAGAGAGAAAGAAATGGGGATAGAGAAAGGGAAAGGGATGGAGAGAGAGAGAGAGGAGTGGGAAGAGAGGTAGAAGAGGGAGAGAGTTAGAAAGAGATAGCAGAGAAGGAGAAGGAGAGAGGGAGAGGGAAGGAGGGAGGAAAAGAGAGAGGGAGGGAGGTATAGGGAAAGATAAAGGGTGAGAGAAAAGGGGGCAGAGAAAGCTAGAAAGAGGGAGAGGAAGAGAGACAGAGAGAAAGAGAGAAGATAAGAGAGAAGATAAGAGAGAGAGTGGGTGTGTATGTGTGTGTGTGTTTGTGTTTGCGTGTGAGAGAGAGATATAGACAAATGGAGAAAGAGAGAGAGGGAGTGTGTGTGTGTGTGAAAGAGAGTGAGAAATATAGAGGGTGAGAGAAAGGGATATCTGGAGAGGGATAGGTAGAGGAGGAGGGATGGGGAGAGAGAGAGTGAGGTAGAGTGTGAGCAGGTGAGAGAGTGTAGGAGAGGGAGAGAGAGAGAGAGATATTATGTGTGTGTGTGAGAGAGAGAGAGAGAGTGAGTGAGAGAGATAGAGAGAGTGATAATGAGAAGGGGGAGAGAGAGAGAGAGAGAGAGAGAGAGAGAGAGGTGGAAGGAGAGGGAGAGAGGGAAATAGAGGGGGGGAGAGGGAGGGGAGGTGGTTCCATTCTATTTGAGGAAAAGATGTTCCTTTCTATTTATTGCTTTTTTTTACATAGATAAGTAGAGAATTTGAGATTAGATAGAGAGGGAGAGAGGCAAAAAAGGGTTTTCATTCCATAGTATCCCATGGGCCACAGGTTTCCCTCCTTTATACTTGCATCCATTTCCATTCCGAGAAATAAAATAGAAGTGTAGCCTCACCTTCCAATCTCGTTTTCTCCTATAAGGGTTTCCTATATCACACGGGAGCCTCACTCAATGAACCTATGACATATCACGTGCATTCGTGGCATACTAAACAATACCCCTAATTTGACTACATATTGGAAAATACCTCTAAAAATCTCATTTTAACTCCCTACCAATACAAACCCAATACACCTTCCCAATTTAAACAACCCCTACTTTCACTACATATTGTAGGTATCCATTTTTTCATTAACATTTTTTATACCCCTTTATAGTTTTTCATTAGCTTTGAGATCCATTTTTTATACCTGCCAATATAAAAACCCTTTACCCCCTATATATCCCCCAATATATTATGTCATTTTTTCCTCAATAGATATCCCCTAATATGAACCCACGTGCTATGGTATTTCTCCCCTAGTGAAGCCCCCGTGCCTATATCATATCATATGTTATTATGGTTGTAAGTAATTGTATTTGTGTTTATTCTCTATTTTCCACATTTTATATATTGCATTCTAGAAAATGTAACTTAATAAATCCATAAGTCTAAGGAAAATAACCTTAATATTATAGATTTCATATTTTAAGTATAATTTTATCCAATATGTTGTGATGAACTCTCTAGTATAATATCCAAGATAGTTTATGAGCCATATTGGTATCAAAGCAAGTGGTTATGGATATTTTGTGGGATTTTTTAAGGGGTCTAGATTGGTTTAGGCATAAAGTTGTAAAACCCTAGATATGATCAATAAATCTATTAAAAAACCTCAATATGTGTCAGAGGAGAGGTTCTGAAGGCCAAAATAATAGGTTGTAGATATCAACCACAACATGAGTCTCCTTACGGCAACTCTAGAGAACAAGTTGGGAATCAGAGAAGATGTATGTTAACTTAGAGGTCATCTCAAAGGGGAAATTAGATGTAAGGGATAAACCAAACGGGTAAATAAGAAAGAACACAAAAAGGAACAATACAGTTCAAGTGTCATGAACCATTCATTGTCCCTGTTGAAGATGGAGATAAAGTTTTACATCAACCCATATAAGGTGATATTGATGCTTTGAGGTTGAATAACTAGTTACAATAGCTAGAGCATTATTTTAGTGTTCCCTACATAGAGGAAGGACATAAAATATGTTTTGCTCATCCAAAATTAGAGGTCCATGCCCTCACTTGGTCAGAAATCCATATGGAAAACTTTAGAGTGGAGGGAGATCCTCTAGTGACTAATTGGGAGGATTTCAAAACTCTAATAAACTCACAAGTCTACCCTATTAGGTATGTAGAATACTAGTGGATTCAATGGCATTACTTAAAGCAAAGATAAGAGTTGAGTGTATAGGAGTACTCCATGAAATTTAGGAATATGGAAATAGTTTTTGATATCTCCTCAAAGAACCCAAATGTGCTCCTCAAGTATATGAGGGGTTCAAACAACCATCTGTAGAAGTGTTGGGGCCTTCATTTAGAATTTTGTAAGTTTTGAAGATATGAAGAGGGAAAAACATGTGGCAGGAGCAACGGTCAGGTTGTAGGGAAGACAACGGGGAAAGGAAGCAAGACCATGAAGTCATGGGGAAGTTGCGAAAAGGTGTCACGAACAAGCAAAAACAGTCGAGCGAACAAGGAGGAGGACGAGAAGAAGCTGAGGGGATAAACAGTCAAATGGAAATTCGAGCAGTGAAGGAATAGATAAAAGGAGAGAACAACATGAAGAAGAAGGTTGGTATTTGAGGGATTCTGAGGTATAGAAGGACCCGATCAAAAGACTGGAGCAGTGGTGGGAAGACCAATGCTGGGCTTGGTCTCAGATCTGGAACAGTTTGTGGTCACAATATTTTATGTTTTTTTTCATGGATTTATGTCGAATGTATATTGTAATGAATCTTTTGTTGATTTAATATGAATGGGTACTTGGACCAGTTGCATAGTATTATTTGCGTGTAATGTTGTGATTTATGGGCCTGCTCAAAGGTTTTTAATGTTGAAGGTCTTTCCTCATATGAATGTGATCTATATAGTGATATAATGTTATGATGAGTGTATGCTTTAAGCTATATGTAGAGTAATGGTTAGGTCATCCTTGATATCCTTGTGAACCCTTCTTAGTTTCGGTCACAACACACCTTGGGTGAGACTCCTTATCCTTAGGAAAGGGTCAGTGTTACTTGGGAGCGGGAGCAAAAGCGGGGAGCGGGAGTGAAAACGGGTGCGGGAGCGACATTTTCAAAAGCTCCCGGTTTGGGAGCGAACCCGGAGTGTTTTATATATATATATATATATATATATATATATATATATATATATATATATATATATATATATTATATATTTTGATACATATTTTTCAACAAAAACATGTCGAATTATGAATTAGATATAAAAAACATAAAAAAACATAGATTGAACCATATAACAACAATCATTTAGAAGTTATAATCTTCATCAACCACGTCCACAAGTTAGTAACATAGTAACATACAACATATTGAGCCTCATGATTCATCAACCTTAAAGTTTCAAGCTTTCAAAATTCAATATATAACATTTATTATCATTGATCACCAAAGTTGTACTTGTAAGCTAAGTGTAACCATTACAACAAATAATACCTAACATGAAATGAAATGTTGTAAAATGAAATGAAACAACTTTCAACATTCATGAAGCATCATATTCATAATTCATTACTAATGAGTTATAATTGCCAACTTCAAACTTAAATTGTCATATATTGTTTAAAAAAATATCATAATAAATATGAAAGAGTCAATAGTTATAAAAACTACTAGAAACTAGAAAAGACAAGTAAATCTATTATCTATTGTTTATGATTGGGCCTCTTGCCACCATGAGAAATGTCTAATTTTTTAGTCTTGTCTTGTTGGTTAAATCAGGGTATTTGTCATTAATATCACCCTCTAAGCATTAACATAAGATAGAAAAAGCATAGCATGTCAAGTCAAGATTTTGTTTGAGTGATGCATACATTTTTAGGAGGGTCATGATAGAGTAGTTCGACAACCAATGTCACTAACATCAAGGTACATAGAGGGATTGTTACTCTTGATTAAATACGAGTTCCATACCCAAATACATGACAAAATTCAATGGAAACATTGCAATCCTGAAATCCTAATAAACTGATAAGTCTGCTGGATTTTGAATGAAATCTAAAATTCCACTTTCTCCATATGAAATCTTCATTTTCATCCATTTACTTTAATAATTTAACGTTACCATGAATCGCATATCAATACTAGGGCCATAGGCTTGATCATTAAGTTGCCCCACTCAAAACTTATTTGTTTCATTGAAAATAATTGCATTTGGAACATTACTGCATAAAAAAATTTGCAAAAAAGGCTAAACGCTCCCAAAAAGGTAGGGAGCATTTTTTTTCTAGGGAGCGTGCTCCCGACCCGCTCTCGAGTCACGCTCGCTCGGAGTGCAGATTGGGGGCGGGATCGAGGGGGGGGGAGGCGCTCCCCCACAACATTGGGTAGGGTGAAAATGTCAGTGTTGTCCTAGACTACAATGGACCATTGTTGGCCCCTTGTGCCTAAACCCAAGGTCTTTCCCAGATGACATTTTTGTGCCAACAAACGGTTCCGTTGTCAGGACTTGAAATCACAAGAACTGATTTGGAATATGGTGACAACGATATTTAAGAAGGAGATTCGGGATTGGTGGGATACTAGAGTAGATCGATTCATATCAGAGCAAGCTACTTGTCAAAGCCAATCTGTCGCTAAGGTGAGTGGAGAGATTTTGTACTCTTAGGCTGTGAGTGATCAGTGCGAGATCTTCTGGTGTAAGTTTCTAGATGACTTGTATAACTCGTTGAGGAGGCTAAAATTAAAGAGTATGCTAGAAGGAGCCACATTAGCTTGTCGCGAATGGGTTCCCGCAGACCTCGCAACACTTCTGTTATCACTCTATAATTTCGAGTCTAAAAACAAAATCACAGAGGTAACATCAAAACTGCTTTTGGAGCTGGGATCTAGCCCTGCCAACTTTAGAGAGGGCTCTCTCTTTGAGATTTAGCATTGTTGGCTGAATGGATATTAGGCTAGTTAATGAGCACATGCTTGGTTTTTTTTTTTAAATGGGTTTGGTAGAGAAATCAAGGGGAAAAGACCATTGGACAATGGAGTCAAAGGCTTAGGGTGATCACCTTGCAAAAACAACAAATAGGAGTGAAACAGGGAAATCTAGATGCACTTCATGGATCTCTGAGAATAAAATGGATTGAGGAGATAGAAGGAGAGAGACAGTCAATAGAAACCTAGGAGCAATTAAGAATTCCTCGATTTTGCATCAGTTGAAAGCATGTAAATTGTAACATAGCTAGAAATAAGGTGCTTAAATAGCAAAACCTAATCTTCACTTTTTGTTTTACAATTGAGGATTCAGAAATATAGAGAAAGAAATACAATGGATAAAAACATAACAACAAGAGAAAATTTCACCATTTAGTACACCACTTGAATCCTGAATAGCTGATCTTTTATTCCTTTGCAAACCATCACTTGAAACACCGTGAGGACCGTTACAGAATGGGACTCTTCCCTTCTTATGAATTTTTCCCCTCTTCTTTTACAATTAGAAATCTTACAATATATAGAAGATATCCTCTCCTAGGATTAGGAGGTTGAATTCAACTACCTCAGCCAAAGATAAACATAAATCCCTGAAAATCTTGGTCTAATTTCCATAAAAAAAGGGTCGAATTGCTGAAAACAGGGGTAAACTCAGAGATTCAATTCTCCCAACTGAAGACACCTGTGTAAATTCTGGGAGAGGTTGTTGTTCCTCAGCCCATGATGAAAAGAAGCCTCTTTCATTTTTCCTTAATTCATCTCCAGTTTTCCAAAATATCTTCCGCAAAATCATGACCAAAATAGGCATGCCATAAAAAATGGAGCTGAACTACATAAAATAGGGGTAAACTCAGAGATTCGATTCTCCCAAATGAAGATACTTGTGTAACTTTTGGGATGAGTTTTTGTCCATTAGCACGTTCTTCAAAAAATCCTCTTTAATTTTTCTTTAATTCATCTCCAGCTCACCAAAATCTCTGCCACAAAATCATTACCAAACTAGGAAGAAAAGGAAACATGAAACATCGGGCTCAAAGATGGCTTCAATTCTCCCAACTTCTGATACCTGTATAAATTTTGGGAGAGGTTTTTGTTCCTAATCCCGTGTTAAACAAAAACCTCTTTCATTTTTTGAAAATTCCTTCCCATTTTCCCGGAATCCCTCTCGAAAAAAGACTGGTAAAACTGCAAAAAAAAATGTAGTTTTTTTTTTTTTTTGGGGGGGGGGGGGGGGGGGGGGGGGGCAGGTAAGTGGTAATTTTGGCCCCTGGAGTGGTAAGTGGTATTGGAGGGAGGGGTCCAAAATGCTGAGGTTGTGCCACGTGGGGGGGGGGGCTCCTCCTCAAAACCATTTACTTCACACCGACGTAGAGGGGGAGGGTCTGAAATGCATAAAGGGAGATAAGGTAAGCTTAAGGTAATTTTTTTTTTTTTTTTTTTTCTTTTTTGTGTTTTTTATTTTATAATGTTTTTTATTTTTTTATATTTTTAATTGTATTATTTTGTCTTTAATGTTTTAATTTTTAGTTTTAACCTAAACACTAGCCTAATTACTAACTTAATTACTAACTTAATTAATTAATAATTAATTTATTATTAACAAATCTAACCTAGTTCTACACTAATTTATTCTAATTAACGTTAAAAAATGCCTCTAAACATTTTTAACCTAATATTTTTTATTTTATTTTATTTTTATCCTAAGCTTGTTTATGTGTGTAATGGATGGAAATGATGGAGGGGTGAAAAAAATGGAGGGCAGGGTATGAAGGGTGTAGCAGGGTGATGAAGGATTAGGCAAAATAAAATCATCGAGCCCAATCAAGCTAGATGTATTTGTCATAGGAGCAATGCCAAATAAACAGTTGAAGAATCAAGTTACCTATAATTATAGGATACTAACAGTGGCTCCAATCGGGGATGGTACTCTCCTTTAGGAGGTGTCAAGAACACCATAGACTAGTAGCCTAATCAATTGGGCTGGTCCCAAATATGCAAACTGATCTGTCATTGAAAATATTGAAGCTGAAATCAGAATTATCTGCAAATTGAAGCCCGAAACATACTTGAACTGAAAATTGAAAAGCAATCTGAAACTGAAACTGAAAAGATGCTCAGAGTATTGAGCTTATTTTCACTCACCTACCTACTCTAGTCTGATAAAAAGACTGTCGTATCAAGTAATAACAAACTTCCAATGCAACCAGTCAAGTAAATGGATACTTAACAAAATTTTGCATTCTACTTCTCTAGGTAGAAAAGTAAATTCAGAAAATGGCATCTTAACTTTTCCACTAGATTCAATAGCTCTATTGATGAACTTGGCAAATTCTTCTTCTACTGATGAGTACAATAGATTGACCCAATGATCACGATAATCCTGCCACATAAGATCTTCTGGATGATTTCTAATAGGAAAACAAACCTTGTTCCAAACTGCTGCTTGATTTAAGCGATTCTCTTGAAACAGAAAGGAAGCAAATTGTCTCTCCTCCTTGTTATCCACTGTAACCAAGTGCCCTGAATGCTCTTGATCTTCATCAAATATAACAACCATATCATATACAACACTGAAGTCCCTATGATTCTCTTTGTTACATAAAAGCTTGCAAGGAGCTGCAAACTCTCATTAATTTCACATGAAGGAGCGTGATCTATAAAAGTATGTTGTCTTATTTTATTTACATCCAAAGAGAGAAAATTTGAGAGATGGTTTTCATCAAATAAATTTGACTGGTCTTTAATTTTTGAAGAAACTACTACTTTCTGAAGATGCTCTTGTGGATCAATACCTTTAAGCTCTATCACCTCTATCTCCAGATCACCAGACTGCTATTGATTTTCACTGTTGTCCTCTACTTGAGCAATTTCAGGAAGCTAAATTTCTTCTTCACCCTTTCGTTGATTAGTTTGTTGTGCTGCACAAATTCTTTCCTGTGGGGAAACTTCATGGACCTCTAAACAACATACATGATATTTTTCTTCCTGAGGAGAAGATAATTCAAGCAAGGCTTCTACTTTTTGAAAAGATCTTTCTTCTAAAACCTCTAATATTTCATCATCCATGAACTAATCATCATCATAGTAATCTTCCAGATATTGAATAAAACTTTCACAATTGTCACAACAATTTTGAATAAGCAACAGAGATGACTAAGTTTCCTTGTATTTGTCATGAAATACAATATGAAAATGCTTTAAAGAACATTAATTTTGCCAGAGGCTGGTAAATTTTCATACCAAGATCTAGCCTTTCCCTCCAAAGTTGCCATAAATATTTTCATAAGACAATATTCATGGAATTTGAATTTAAACTTTTAGATATGCATATGAAAACTCAATAAATGTAAAGGAACATCATCTCCCTTTTCATCTTTAAAGAATGGAAGATATTTTAACCAATCAATGTTGAGCATGGGATTTGGAAAACCTGGAATCTTTGATCTATCCATAGGAGCATACCTACATTGTACTCTTGAATTCATCTTGAAAACACTCAACACTAGAGTGTAGTCACCATAGGTTCTCAACAATTCTGGATTCTTTTACCAGTGGAGTCTTTAGATCACATAAATTGTGTGGAGTCGCCAGGTGTTGGCTTTCAACCTTTTTGTGTCTGGCTGTTTGTCCACCATCACCAACCAAATCTGAATCTTGAAAATTGTTACTGAAGAACTTCGTCCCCAGTATGTTCACCACTATGTTATCACTCTATAATTTCAAGGCTGAAAACAAAATCATAGAGGTTACATCAAAACCACTTTTGGAGCTGGGATCTAGCCCTGCCAGCTTCAAAGAGGGTTCTCTCTTTGAGATTTAGTTTTGTTGGATGAATGGATATTAGGCTAGTTAATGAGCACAAGTTTGGTTTTTTTTTTTAAATGTGTTTGGTAGGGAAAGCAAGGGGAAACAACCATTGGGAAATGGAGTCAAAGGCTTGGGGTGATCATCTTGCAAAAACAACAAATAGGAGTGAAACAGGGCAAGATAGGTGCACTGCATGGATCGCTGAGAATAAAATGGATTCAGGAGATAGAAGGAGAGAGAAAGTCACCAGAAACCCAGGAGCAACTAAGAATTCCTCAATTTCGCATCAGTAGAAAACATGTAAATTGTAACACAGCCAGAAATAAGCTGCTCAAATAGAAAATCTTAATCTTCACTTTCTTTTTTACAATTGAGGACTCAGAAATATAGAGAAAGAAATACAATGGATAAACACATAGAAACAGGAGAAAAATTCACCATTTACTACACCACTTGAATCCTGAACAACTAATCTTTTATTCCTTTGCAAACCATCACTTGAAACACAATGAGGACCATTACAGAATGGCACTCTTCCCTTCTCATGAATTTTTCACCTCTTATTTTACAATTAGAATTCTTACAATATAGAAGAGATCCTCTCCTAGGATTAGGAGGTCGAATTCAACTACCTCAGCCAAAGATAGACATAAATCCTTGAAAATCTTGGACTGATTTCCACAAAAAACGGGTCGAAGTGCTGAAAATAGGGGTAAACTTGGAGATTCAATTCTCCCAACTAAAGACACCTGTGTAAATTATGGGAGAGGTTTTTGTTCCCTAGGCCGTGCTGAAAAAAAGACTCTTTCAATTTTCCTTAATTCATCTCCAGTTCGCCAAAATATCTGCCGCAAAATCATGGCCAAAATAGGCATGCCATAAAAAATGGAGTTGAACTGCTTAAAATAGGGGTAAACTCAGAGGTTCGATTCTCCCAAATGAAGACACCTGTGTAACTTCTGGGAGAGGTTTTTTTTCTTCAGAACATTTTGAACAAAAGCCTCTTTCATTTTTCCTTAATTCATCTCCAGCTCGCCAAAATATCTGCCGCGAAATCATGACCAAACTAGGAATAACAAAAAACCTGAAAAAACGGGCTCAAAGATGAATTTGATTCTCCCAACTTCTGACACCTGTGTAAAATATGGGAGACATTTTGTTCCTCAGCCCGTGCTAAACAAAAACCTCTTTCAGTTTTCCAAAATTCCTTCCCGTTTGCCTATAATCCCTCTCGAAAATAGACTGGTAAAACTGCAGATTTTTTTTTTTTTTTTTGGGAAGTGGTTTTTTAGGTGGTAAGTGGTGATTTTTTCCCTCCCTAGAGTGGTAAGTGGTATTGTAGGGGGGGGTGGGTGGGTCCGAAATGCTGAGGTTGTGCCATGTGAGGGGGGCCCTCCTCCTCAAAACCATTTATTGCACACCCCCCCATGGCTTGAGTGACGTAGAGGGGGGGGGGGTTGAAATGCATAAAGGGAGATAAGGTAGGTTTTTTTATTTTTTTTATTTTTTGTGTTTTTTGTGTTTTTTATTTTATAATGTTTTTTATTTTTATATATTTTTAATTGTATTATTTTTTTGTAATGTTTTAATTTTTAGTTTGTTTTTTATATATTTTTAATTGTAGTATTATTTTGTTTTTTAATATTTTAATATTTAGTTTTGACCTAAACACTAACCTAATTACTAACCTACCTAATAACTTAATTAATTAATAATTTATTTATTATTAACAAATCTAACTTAGTTCTACACTAATTTATTCTAATTAATGTTAAAAAAATGTCTCTAAACATTTTTAATCTAATATATTTTATTTTATTTTATTTTTATCCTAAGCTTTTTTATGTGTGCAATGGAGGGAAATGATGGAGGGGTGAAAAAAATGGACGGCAGGGCATGAAGGGTGTAGCAGGGTGATGAAGGATTAGGCAAAATGAAATCAACCAAGCTCAATCAAGCCAGATGTCTTCATCATAGGAGCAATGCAAAATAAACAGCTGAAGAATCAAGTTACCTATAATTATAGGATACTAACAACTTCGACACTTGAATAGTGAGATGATGAGGCCAATATATTTTTGGGTACAGACTACCGTAGAAGGGTACATAGTCAAATTTGCAGTAGAAAACTATCGGTCCTTTTCAAAGGTGGACACAGTGTTCAGATCGGGGTTAAGAGGGAAACTTGTGAACAAAGTGCCTTTCTAGATTAAGATGTTGATGGTGGAAGAAGGATTGTTACCTTTACCCAGAGCAACTATGGTAGAGTAAAACCCCAGTACTAGGGGAAGGGCCTAAGGGGTGAATGCTACCATTTGGGGAAATGTAGATGTTGTTGAAGGAATGGACATAGAAGTATTGCGAAGAGCTAGAGATATTAGGGCAGCAAGGAGAGCACTACTAGCAGAGAAGTGGTAGGAAAGAGAAGTACAAGTGTTGAAGAAAAGATGTATGGGGCCCCACCAAGTAGGAGTGGTGTCAGGGATCCCGAAAGTAGGAAAGCATATGGAGAATGACGCATAATAAGAAATGGATGTCGCCTGGATAGATAGGAGCCAGGAGAATGACAAGGACCCTTCCTTACAGGTTGCGAGTAAGATGTCAGAAGGAAGCACTTGCGGAAACTACGAAGAGGAGACGGAAGGTGAGATGTGTGATGTGATGATAAGATTGTTTGTCAAAGATGATATGTCAGTTATAGTTTAGTAGAAGAATCCCCAAAGGTCAGGTAATGTTCACCCCGACCTTCCCATTGTGCTTTACAAAATTGTTGCTAAGTTTATTAAAGTAATACAAGTACACAATGTGCATGCAAAATACAAAGCTAGTTTTAATACATCTAATAGCAATGTTAGTAATATAGGGTTAAAAGGATCTCAACAACTTGAAAACCAAGGATTTGTGCTCTTAGCACACACCTGAATCAACATGGCATGGGTCTTGTTAGCGCTCAAATCTGCCTCAGGTTGAAGGAGGCAAAACTCAAGGCCACATCAAACCAAGCTCAGCCTCATAGCTAGCCCTACGAGGACAACAGAGGGCTCTCTCCGAGTCTATCTCGGAAAAAGGTCTTCAAAGGGGCTGAGATGACTCAAAATTAATACTGATTTTAGGCTAGTAAGGAGATAGGAAAGTTTGATTTAGATTTTTGAGTTTTTTGTTGGAGAAACGGGAAAACCAATTTTGGGTCCGGGGATTGAGGTCAGATCTTTGCAGAATTCGAGTTGGGGCGAGGTAGGCAGTAGTCTTGATGCTTTTAATCAGGTGTATGGATGTATCAGAATGACAAGGAGCTGAAGAGGGCAAAGGAGAATATGGATCCTCTCCAAACTGGCGAAAAACATGTAAAACTAAACAAATTTAAAGGAAGAGCACTGTAAACAATGAATTCAACCTCATTTACTCATTCATTTAGTTTCAGAAGCATAAGGAGGGAATGGCATACATTTAAACATGAATAAACTTACAATAACTGAGAGAAAACACCATCAAGAACTGAAAGCCACAAGAATCCCAACAGGTGCTGCAAAACCTCTGATCTTTCCTTAGCCAAAATATGAAAAATATGTACAATAGTGTGCCAAAATCTTCCCAAGAGTCCAACCTCTGCTACCCACAGAAAATTTACATATATAGATCAAGCCAACCCATTCCCTAACCTCTAGGTGTCGAGCTCCTCCTTCTAGGAGCAGTTTGAACAAATTCTAAACATGGAGCAAGAATCTAGGTGACCAAAACAACCTGCCTCTAAAAAGAAGGAAACTGATTCATTACATTAATTTTTTGCTATTTTGTGAATGAATCATCTAGAATAAGGTAAATAGGTGCCAAGTTACCTCATACACATCAAATTACATCATGTTGGGTCAAAAATCACATCAAGAAGTGAAACTGGTGAAAACTGGCCGAATTCCTGAGCTGGAGGATGAAAACTTGACCAAAAACCTCTATGCGTAGCGCACCTTTCAGCCTGTTTTTGGGGCACTTCCCGACATCAAAATCAAGCTCACAATAGCTGGTTGGAATGCTCTGGATGTCTGCTATCCAGCCCAAGTGGAATTTCCAAATTTGGAGCTCATTTTCCCCCTCAAAATTGCATTCTCCCAGAAGTACTTCCTGCTATTGCAAAAGGTGGCAGGAGGGTGGTTTTCATGGTGTTTTTAGGCCTTTTGATCATCCAGAACTTGATGAAATGCTTCAGAAATAACTGAGCATGCATAACTTACCATGAAAAACCCAAAAATACAAATTTTTCCTCCAGCAAGTGTCCCAATCAAAAGCGAGCGCGTCGACGCGCTACTCGTACAGCTGAAAAAACTGTTTTTTGGACCAAAAATTTGAAAATGACAAAAATTTCTCCGAATTTGCTCAAATTCGGAGTGAAGACCCTCCATCATGTGTCATGCTTAGCCAGCGAAGCCTCGGCCAAAACTCGAAGTGGATCTAGCCTCTTTCGCCGTTTTAGTGCTTTGCTCAACCTCCTTTTCAAAATCTTCATTTTTGCTTTGCCGACATGCATGCGAGCCCAATAATGATGTTTCATGTGACGGAGCATGTCTTTGTCTCTATTGGCCTTCACCAACAACTCCTCCAGATGTCGATTGACTTTCTCAAGCCAAAATTGCCGCTCAACAGGTGTCAAATCGCCAGGTCTTTTTCGGGCCAACCTTCGGTCTTCACGAATTTGTCGCAGCTCTATAAGTGTATGCTCATCCTCTAGCTGCTTATTATGCTGCTCCAAATATTTGATCAGACATTCTGCCTTTGGTAACTTCTCGTTCAAGCTATCAATCTCGACCTTCTGCTCTTGGATGATCTCTTTCAGCTTTGAGCTAGGAGGGCTCCTATCCACATCACTCAATGCAACATCAACATCATGACCACCTGACTGGCCCTCCTCATATATTGACCTCTTGCCTCTGTCCTAAACCTGTACCTGTACTAAAGAAGAAGGCGAGACCCCTTCCACACCATGTGGAGATAGTACTCGTCGTGTAGCTGCAAATAAGGCCCTGTGGCCTCGCTGATATGTCACATACACTGGAGCATTGACATGCTCGGTCTCAGGAATGTCAAATTGATGTGAAGGCTCTCCCTCATCATGAACTATCTCTAGAGGTGGCTGTGGCGCTGTGAAAAATTCACGAGAAATAAAATCCTCCCAAGTAATGCCCTGCTGTGCCAACTGATGAACCACTACGATCTTGATCAGTGCATAATGATAAATACTTCTATGCTGCTGTGTTGGGGTCTTCTTTTGTACAAGAAACACCATCCTCTCTATGTTGCGATACATGAAGTGTGGAATGTTCATCATACGTACCCTTGTAAAATGCATCAACAAACGGACATGGTACGCATAAAGACGCGAGAATCTGCCCTCACAACTGAAATACCGAATGATGAGTTTCATCAAAGGTTCATACTCATCACTTAGGTATTGGAAAGGAAAAACCTGCTCAGGTGCCTCATATACCCAGGTTTGATGTACTGCTCATAGTAGGATTTCTCTAACTGCTGACGCTTATTCCATTTCTCTCCAATATTTGGTATCCCAGTGGCCTTTGCAATAGTCTCTGGTGACAAAATGAAATCAACTCCGGCGAGGTTTACATGACCATCATGTAAATGTAGAACAAACAAACGAGCTAGTTCACGATGATGCTGGATTTGTGAAATTAGCTCACAATAGTGATAGCATGACTGATAGCGAAAACAATCCATTGCAAGCGGGCAAGCCTGCAATTGAACCAAAGAAGTAGGCTCTTCCCTGAGATGCTTACCACCTTTGCCACCTCTGTGAGGCCTCCGTGGCACATTACCCTCTGTTGTGGAATCACTGTCATTCTCCTGCTCATAAACTGAATCTGTGTCTGACATGGCTCTGAAAACACGATGTTTGCAAGCTTTGTATGTTGATATAGGTGTGGTGAAATCACAATTTCAATGCATACTCAAAACCCAAATATGTTTACCAAAGCATCATAAGAACCAAGCCATAATGGTAATAACTCTGTTTCAGTGTATTGGCATAAAACAGTCACTGTTTTGATCACAAGGACAGTTTTGACAAATGAACAAAAGTGTAATGTGCACCCTTTGTAATGTTGGCTAAAACTTGACAAATGAGTATGGGACTATATTTCACCAATGGAGAATGGGAAAGTCTTCACAAAGCCACCCACATGTCTTTAAAAAACCCTAAGGATTGATTTTGGTATGAGCATAGGGTTTCACTTTTCTACACCCAACACATCAAATTTCCCACCTTATACACTCTACAAACATTTTAAAATTGAGTGAGCAGCCATGAAATACCTACTTGCAAGCTTTGGAGTCGATTTGGCAAGATCTGGTTGCATTAACAAATTTTTTTTGGTGCTGTGACTGTGTGCGTAGCGCACGAACCAAACGCGTAGCGCCTGTGGTTTTTTTACACTGGTCGGTGAGGCCCAGTGCGTAGCGCGCACTATGTGCGTAGCGCACACCTTGTATGGGTAGTGCACGCCTCCAAAACTCTGTCCACAGGTATGAAACACGGCTTGGGCCTTCCAAAAGCTCAAACACGATTTTGCCTTGGGATTTTTTGAACAAATGGACTTGTTTGCCCCTTTTGTATGTGAACAAAATATCTTATCAAATCAGATTTGATTTAAATTTGTTTCATTACCCACTTTATAATGTTTCAGCACTTTTTCACATTTGGTCTTTTAATACAATACTGCTCTTTGACTTTCTCTTGCTTTTCTGAGTTTTGGACTTATAATACTTTGTTGATTTTTGCAGGGATCCGACATTTTGGCTTTGGAAAAGATCAGAGGCTTGCTCTGAAACTTTTTTGAGATAAAACAAATACAATTATTTACAATAACAATTTTTAGTTCCAAAACAGAGTTTTGGACTAAAAATGTTTTTAAATGCTTTCTGAGAAAAATATTAAATGAGAATCTTTTGAAACCAACCTCATGGCCTGCGGGCTTTTATTATGTGTATGCAAAGGACTGAAAACCCTAGACTCTAGGACTAAAGACTTTTTAACGAAACTAACCTTTTATGACGATGAATGCAATGATCATATACATTTTTGACTAACCCTGCAGGACAAGCATGAGGAACACAAGACAACCAAACCCCCTCGTCAGTCAATGGCATGCCCCTAACGAAATGCAACGAAGTGGAACGAGCGAGACACCTAAAAATGATATGCAAAAGCGAAAAGATCTCTGACGGAGGGCTGTAAGGACCGACTCTAACATTGGCTCCAATGGGGATGGTGGCTCCTTGGAGATGCCAAGAATGGCAGATCTCTGGGAGAGCAGACCAGTGCTTTCATCCATTGGGCGATGGAGTCATTATTTCAACAATTAACACAAAACTTTGACACATTTATTGACCGCAGATTTGACTGAAAACTGAATACAACTCTGACAAAACTGACTCAATTTTAAAACTGAAAGGACTGATAAAACTGACTCGACAAATCTCAAACCAACTAATCTTCATCTCCAGAATTATAGCCTTCGCTGCGGGCCCCAGACTGAAGATGAGAGATCAGTACACACATGCAATAGAACAGAAGTAAAACGATATATACAATGATGATGAAATGAGCAGAAAATACTCAGAAGTGGTATCGCTTTAGCAGCCGACCATTGATCGGCCCTCCAGGACAATCATCTCCATTCATTTCCTTGAGAAGAAAAGCGTTTTGACCACGATATGCTGCAATCTTATAAGGACCCTTCCATAAATTTTCAAATTTGTCGTGCTTTCCTTTATCTTCATTCCGGGCATCCCACTTCAAAACTACCTCATCCAGCTGAAACTTATCTGTTTTTGCCTTCCTATCATAAATCTTCTTTATGCGCTCCTGCAACTTGAAAGTATTTTGAAATACTTCCTCTCGTGTCTGCTGTAAATGAATCATCTGATTAATCCTCCTCTGCATGGGATCTTCCTCACTACCAGCTTCTTGAAGCAATTTGACTACTGGAATAGCAAGCAAAGTAGGAAAAACCGTGTCTGTCCCGTACACCAACTCGAAAGGAGACATGCCAATAGACTTTTTCTGACTTACCCTATCAGCCCACAGTGCATTCACTAATTTCTTGTGCCAGCCCTTTTTATTGATTTCCAGCAACTTTTTAATGATATTTACCAAGGACTTATTTGAAGATTCCGCCAACCCATTTCCTTGCGGATGGTAGGCGGTCGAATGCCCCAAGCTGATATTGTACTTATAGCAAAATTCAACCATTCTCTTCGACTTGAATGCCGCTGCATTATCTGTGATGAGCTTACTAGGACACCCAAAACGTGACAAAATATTATTTTCAAGAAAAGAGATAATTACCGCATCCGTGGCCTGTCGGGTGGGAATTGCTTCGATCCATTTTGTGAAGTAGTCTGTAGCTGTCAATATCCATCTATGCTGTCCTGACGATGCCGGATGGATTTCCCCGATGAAATCCAAGCCCCACTGCTGAAATGGTGCACTAACTTCAATTGGTTTGAGAGGCAAAGGCTGTAGTTTCTGCTTCCCTTCAAAAATTTGGCATTCGTGACAATTCTTAACAGCCTTATATACATCTGAAAATAACAAAGGCCAATAAAAACCTGCCCTTAGAATCTTATTTGCTGTGGTTTTCCAAAACAGATGGCCCCCGCTGTCACCTCTATGAAAATCTTCCACAACTCGCTTGGCTTCCTCCTCTACCAAACAATTCAACAACATTCCACTAGGATCTTTCCAATACAATGCAGAATTGAGTATGCAAAATTTGGCAGCTTTCAATTTCAATGTTCTACTCTTATTTCTAGGCATCCCGGGAGGTGAAGACAAATTTTGAAGTACGTATATAATGTTAGCATACCAAGGGGAAGAAACAAAAATTTCAGATACCTGATTTACCGGACTCTCCTCATCTTCATCGGACATAGCAGCAATCAAATTTATATCCAGAACATGCAGATTTGTTTCAGCCATTAATTTGGCGAGTCCTTGTCCTTTTATCAGCTTGGTTGGTTTAATCTCCACATCATACTCTAACAACGCAGCAATCCATTTACCCCGCCTTCCTTCTGGATCTGCCTGTACCAAAACATCTTTTACTGCTGCGTTAGGAACATATTCTATAATGTGGGAACGCAATATATACACACGGAAGTCTTTCAAGGCCTTTACAAGCGCAAGTGCTTGTTTTTCAATGATGTTGTATTTCAATGCTTCGTCCCTTATAATACGACTGAAAAAGGCAATGGGCTTCTCAACTCCATCCCTTTTTTGCATTAGTACAGCTGCCAAAGTGTTCTCAGAAGCAAATGAAAACAAAATGAAGTCCTGTGTGTAGTCCGGGCTAATTAAAGTAGGGGTTGAAGAAAGAGCTAACTTTACCAAATTGAATGATTTCACTGCCTCTTCTGTCCACTTTAAATGACTGTCCTTTTTCAGCATGTTCGTGATTTCTCTAAGATGCTCGGCAAGATTTGGAATGAAACGACGCAGAAAATTCAGTTTGCCATTAAATGACTGTATTTCTTTCTTGTTCCGGGGTTGTTCAATCTGCTGGATGGCCTCAACACGTGCAGGGTCCACACGAATGCCGTCTTTTGATATGATGTGGCCAAGGAGCTTGCCTTCATCCATGGTGAAAAGGCTCTTTTTTGGATTCAGCGAAATTCCATATTTGCTGCACTTTTGGAAAACAATTTTCAAATGATATAAATGGTCCTCATCAGAATTTGAAAACACGGTTAAATCATCAAGGTAAACAACCAAAAATACATCTTTCTCATTGGCGAAAGCCATGTCCATTGCACGCTGAAAAGTGGCACCTGCATTTTTCAAACCAAACGGCATCTTTGCATAATGAAACGTTCCCCATGGAGTGGTGAACGCAGTCTTGTCAGGATCATCTTCATGCACTAAAATCTGATTGTATCCTGAATAGCCATCGAGTAGTGACATCCTTGATGCTCTAACTACTCGTTGCAATATATGGTCCATTTTGGGCAGCGGATAATTGTCTTTTAAGGACACCTTATTCAAATTTCTGAAGTCAATACATAAACGTATCTCACCGGTTTTCTTTCTTACGGGTACTAAATTTGATATCCAATCGGAAAATTGATAGGCACAATGATTCCTGACTTATACAACCTGTTCACCTCTTTTTCTATTGATGGCAGCAGCTTAGGATTGATTCTCCTCAACTTTTGACAGAAAGGCTTCTGATTTGGTTTTATAGGGATAGTATGCTGAATGATATTAGTGTCATATGTTTTCAGATCTGAGTAATCCCAAGCAAAAGCATTAGAAAATGAAGACAACAATCTAACATACTCTTCCTTTACCTTTGGTGATAATGACTTTGATAGCTTTACCATCTTGGGATTCTTGGCTGTCCCAATGTTTACCTCTTCAACACCTTTTTCAGTCGGTCTCAATGTCGGTTTGCGGGCCACATCGTCTTGGTCAAACAGCTCCTCCAAAGGAATCAATCCCTTAGGAATAATGTTATCTTTAAGTTGCAGCACTTCCATTTGATTTACTTGTATATCAACATCACCATCATCATGTTCCGTATCTATGGAGGTATCTTTAAACTTACCCTTATTCTGCAGAAAATCATTAATCTCTTCATCATCCTAAAAGACTTGCCAACATCGCTGATTATCTGGAATGGTGGGGCGGTGTTTCACATGAATCTCGAATTTGTTGCTGGAATTCATTGGAATTTTTAAATTGCTTGCTGCCTTAGCCAGTCCATTAGCAACACCATTTTGTATGCGAGGCACACACGTCAAAGTATGATCAGAAAAGAGTTTCAAAATATCTAAAACTGCATTTCGATATGCTCTCATGCGAGGATTCTTGGCTTGAAATTCACCCTTCACCTGCTTTATCACCAACTCTGAATCACCATATACTGCAATTCTTTTTGCTTTCAGCTTTCTAAGAATCTTAAGGCCAGCAATGAGAGCCTCATATTCCGCTTCGTTATTAGAACAGTCAAATGCTAGTTTGTAGGAACATATTCTCACCTTGCTTGGAACCTTATCTGGAGCAGAAAATGGACTTCGAATCCACACACCAATTCCAGCACCGTCACTACCTACTGCGCCATCAAAATCCATGGTCCAAAGACCATCTTCATCCTCCTCCAAGTGCTGAAATTGTGTCAGCTCTGTTTTTCCTGTTTGTTGCCCATTATTTTCAGCTGATTGCTCCATAGTAGCTTGCTTTTCCCTTCTTTCTTTCTGCATAACTTCTCTAAAATTCTCAGTGATTTCTGGTATATCCTCTGCCTGAACTAGTTGACTATCTATATCATTAAAACTATCAGTAAACAAAACAAACGACTCCAAAGCTGTATGTACATAGTTTACAGGATGATTGATTGGTTTTTCTTTGCTTGTTATCATGTATTTCATCTTCTGCTCTCGATATAGCTTTCTCATTTGACCGAAGACTGGAATTGTAGCATAAGAAAAATCTAACTGTAGTGTACCTTTCAACTTAGCCCCCCAAGATCTTGAAAGCAGCATACCAAAACGCGGAGGAATGTCTGCCACAACCACATCCATCAAGACATTCTTAGCTGGAATTTGATCTAAGCTTACCACCAAATCCTTGATCAGTCCGATACACTTTACACGGCTGGAATCAAATGAATACAAATCATGGTATTTTCTTGTAATATCTAATCCCAACTTTTCCATGATTGCTTTTGGCATCAAATTGTGCGAAGCACCCGAATCAAACATAGCATTGTGTAATACATATTCATGCAACCTCAAACTAATATAAAAGGGAGGAACATCACTGTCAGGAGACTCACCATCTAAAGCAGGCCCAAAAATCAATTCTGGCTGATCATCTTCAACATTTACTGTGTCAAACATTGGATCAAAATTCAGAATTTTGGAGACTTGACCTCGGTAGCTGCTATTCTTCATGATTTCAGTCAAAGGAATAGAGACTTTCAGTTTTGAAATTTCATTTTCCAAACTAAATGCCGAAACTCTTTCAACCTCTTTGACCGGAACTTCTCTTTTTTCAACTTTATCCCTCATTGTGTTTGGTGGCTGATTTACCTTGTCTGCTGATGATGATTTACTAGCTGCGGGATCAATTATCTCTTTTCCTTTCTTTTGTGGTACAGGTGAATCATTTTTTTGCTGAAATCTCCTTCTTCTTCTGAATGGGGTTTATGGGAACATCTCGATTTATTAATGAGTATTGTTTCTATTGGGCGGACAAAGCATTCATGTATCCTCTTTGGTACTCCTCCTGTTCTTCTTCAAGTGCTGCATCATTTGATAGAATAAAATCCTCATCTTTGTGTGTGGTGGAGTTTTCCACATATTCTTCCTCTTCAGTGATGTAGATAGGCAGATCATCAGGAGTAAAGAAATGGTTTTCCTCCCCTACAGTATCACCATCATCATCAGATTCTTGACTAACAAAATTTTGCTGAAGAGGAGTCTTTACCTGCTGCTGAATTACCGACTCTTGTGTTCTTTGTTCACGCTGCTTAATTCTGAATTGTGGCTGTTGCTGACCACGGAAATTGGGATTGCGGATCTGCGGCTCCGGCTTGTCAAGAGTGAGCTTTTCGAACATCCTCTCTACCTTGCGAATTATCTGATCTGATGTAGAAGCTTCTTCCTTTATGGTCACTCTCTTTTCAGCTTTCATCCTGGCTCTTTTATCATTCAAATTTGCTTCAACACTAACAACAATCTTTTGCATATCCTCCAAGGTAGGCGGATCTCTGTCCCGTAATGAATAAGCCATCTCCAGATCAAAACCATCCGGGAATTTAAGAAGAGCTGATTTTCGAGATGGTCTTAAATCATCTGGAATAGCATTATAAACTGTATTAAATCTGATAACATAGTCTTGGACAGACTCACCAGGATTGCGTTTGATATTGTTATACTCGGCATTGATCTGAAGTGGATCTTTTCTGATTTCCCAATGATCTAGAAACTGTCTATGAAGCTCAGCCAATGTAGTTACACTTCTAGCTCCCAAGCCTCTGAACCATTTTCTTACCTCTCCTCCAAATGTTTGCACAAACAATCGCATAGTTACATCCTCCTCATCAATCTCATGTAAATCACAAAAATCTGCCATTCTGTCTATGTGTTGCTGAGCGGAAACACTTTGAGGAGTGCCATCAAATATAGGGATCTTACTCTGATAATCCGCGGGCATATCATGCAATTGCTGAGGTAAAGCAAGAGGTGCAAAACGAGCAGCCATTGCTCTTGACGGATTTGGTCTGGGGGTTGTTTGAGACGGTGTATGCAGAGGAGTAACAATGTGGGATGAAGAAGGAGAATTTACTGCAGACTTTTGATATGTGATGATAGGTTGCAAGGGAATAGTGGGAATGAAAGGCGGTTTGGTGGGAATTTTGGAAGTGAAATCAGTGATAGAAGATCCAATATTTGCAGATGCAGCTTCTAGGAAATCAACAAGATTTGCAGCCTGAATGTTTCTCTGAAGGTGCCTCAAGATAAAATTTTCAATTAATTTATTGTGTTTTTCAACTTCAAGAGCTGCAGCAAAGTCAAGATTTGGAACAAGAGAATCAAGTGCACTTTCGGATTTGGTTTTAAACAGCGACAATTCAAACTTCTCGTCAAAGTCAAGTTCTTCAAGATACTTAAAAATTGTAGGACAAGAGTGAGACTTAAACAAAGGAATTATGGGACTTTCTCGTCGGTGTATTCTTGCAATCAGATTTGGGTTCTCATATACTGGAGGTGGATCTGGATCAGGATTTAATCTCATGTATCTTCTGGAAGCCAGTGTGGAATTGTTTCGAACAATCAAAAGGACACAAACAATTTTTCAGCCTATCAACTTCTAGACTCAATCATCCAAGGTCTAGAACAAATAAGTATACTGGGGTAAATTGCAAATCAAGTGCTACATTCACAAGCTCACCGGAGATCGACTGAAGCAGCGTTTATCTACTTTCGCTTATGCATAGCAAAAGCGTTTCAAAGGCTACCTGGCATGACTTCAGACTCCGTCTAAGACTCATGAAACAAACACATCAACCAACAAACAATAACAATTTTCTTCCCCAGTATGGTCGCCACTATGTTAGCGCTCAAATCTGCCTCAGGCTGAAGGAGGCAAAACTCAAGGCCACATCAAACCAAGCTCAACCTCGTAGCTAGCCCTACGAGGACAGGAGAGGGCTCTCTCCGGGTCTATCTTGGCAAAAGGTCTTCAAAGGGGCTGAGATGACTCAAAATTAATACTGATTTTAGGCTAGTAAAGAGATAGGAAAGTTTGATTTAGATTTTTGAGTTTTTTGTTGGAGAAACGAGAAAACCAATTTTGGGTCCGGGGATTGAGGTCAGATCTTTGCAGAATTCGAGTTGGGGCGAGGTAGGCAGTAGTCTTGATGCTTTTAATCAGGTGTATGGATGGATCAGAATGGCAAGGAGCTGAAGAGGGCAAAGGAGAATATGGATCCTCTCCAAACTGGCGAAAAACATGTAAAACTAAACAAATTTAAAGGAAGAGCACTGTAAACAATGAATTCAACCTCATTTACTCATTCATTTAGTTTCAGAAGCATAAGGAGAGAATGGAATACATTTAAACATGAATAAACTTACAATAACTGAGAGAAAACACCATCAAGAACTGAAAGCCACAAGAATCCCAACAGGTGCTGCAAAACCTCTGATCTTTCCTTAGCCAAAATATGAAAAATATGTACAATAGTGTGCCAAAATCTTCCCAAGAGTCCAACCTCTGCTACTGACTGAAAATTTACATATATAGATCAAGCCAACCCATTCCCTAACCTCTAGGGGTCGAGCTCCTCCTTCTAGGAGCAGTTTGAACAAATTCTAAACATGGAGCAAGAATCTAGGTGACCAAAACAACCTGCCTCTAAAAAGAAGGAAACTGATTCATTACATTAATTTTTTGCTATTTTGTGAATGAATCATCTAGAATAAGGTAAATAGGTGCCAAGTTACCTCATACACATCAAATTACATCATGTTGGGTCAAAAATCACATCAAGAAGTGAAACTGGTGAAAACTGGCCGAATTCCTGAGCTGGAGGATGAAAACTTGACCAAAAACCTCTATGCGTAGCGCCGTGATCCCTATGCGTAGCGCACCTTTCAGCCTATTTTTGGGGCACTTCCCGAAACCAAAATCAAGCTCACAATAGCTGGTTGGAAAGCTCTGGATGTCTGCTATCCAGCCCAAGTGGAATTTCCAAATTTGGAGCTCATTTGCCCCCTCAAAATTGCATTCTCCCAGAAGTACTTCCTGCTGTTGCAAAAGGTGGCAGCAAGGTGGTTTTCATGGTGTTTTTAGGCCTTTTGATCATCCAGAACTTGATGAAATGCTTCGGCAATAACTGAGCATGCATAACTTACCATGACAAACCCAAAAATACAAAGTTTTCCTCCAGCAAGTGTCCCAATCAAGCGTACAGCTGAAAAAACTGTTTTTTGGACCAAAAATTTGAAAATGACAAAAATTTCTCCGAATTTGCTCAAATTCGGAGTGAAGACCCTCCATCATGTGTCATGCTCAGCCAGTGAAGCCTCGGCCAAAAATCGAAGTGGATCTAGCCTCTTTCGCCGTTTTAGTGCTTTGCTCAACCTCCTTTTCAAAATCTTCATTTTTGCTTTGCCGACATGCATGCGAGCCCAATAATGATGTTTCATGTGATGGAGCATGTCTTTGTCTCTATTGGCCTTCGCCAACAACTCCTCCAGATGTCGATTGACTTTCTCAAGCCAAAATTGCCGCTCAACAGGTGTCAAAACGCTAGGTCTTTTTCGGGCCAACCTTCGGTCTTCACGAATTTGTCGCAGCTCTATAAGTGTATGCTCATCCTCTAGCTACTTATTGCACTGCTCCAAATATTTGATCAGACATTCTGCCTTCAGTAACTTCTCATTCAAGCTATCAATCTCGACCTTCTGCTCTTGGATGATCTCTTTCAGCTTTGAGCTAGGAGGGCTCCTATCCACATCACTCAATGCAACATCAACATCATGACCACCTGACTGGCCCTCCTCATATATTGACCTCTTGCCTCTGTCCTGAACCTGTATCTGTACTGAAGAAGAAGGCGAGACCCCTTCCACACCATGTGGAGATAGTACTCGTCATGTAGCTGCAAATAAGGCCCTGTGGCCTCGTTGATATGTCACATACACTGGAGCATTGACATGCTCGGTCTCAGGAATGTCAAATTGATGTGAAGGCTCTCCCTCATCATGAACTATCTCTGGAGGTGGCTGTGGCACTGTGAAAAAGTCACGAGAAATAAAATGCTCCCAAGTAATGCCCTGCTTTGCCAACTGATGAACCACTATGATCTTGATCAGCGCATAATGATAAATACTTCTATGCTGCTGTGCTAGGGTCTTCTTTTGTACAAGAAACACCATCCTCTCTATGTTGCGATACATGAAGTATGGAATGTTCATCATACGTACCCTTGTAAAATGCATCAACAAACGAACATGGTACGCATAAAGACGCGAGAATCTGCCCTCACAACTGAAATACCGAATGATGAGTTTCATCAAAGGTGCATACTCATCACTCAGGTACTGGAAAGGAAAAACCCTGCTCAGGTGCCTCATATACCTAGGTTTGATGTACGGCTCATAGTAGGATTTCTCTAACTGCTGACGCTTATTCTATTTCTCTCCAATATTTGGTATCCCAGTGGCCTCTGCAATAGTCTTTGGTGACAAAATGAAATCAACTCCGGCGAGGTTTACATGACCATCATGTAAATGTAGAACAAACAAACGAGCTAGTTCACGATGATGTTGGATTTGTGAAATTAGCTCACAATAGTGATAGCATGACTGATAGCGAAAACAATCCATTGCAAGCGGGCAAGCCTACAATTGAACCAAAGAAGTAGGCTCTTCCCTGAGATGCTTACCACCTTTGCCACCTCTGTGAGGCCTCCGTGGCACATTACCCTCTGTTGTGGAATCACTGTCATTCTCCTGCTCATAAACTGAATCTGTGTCTGACATGGCTTTGAAAACACAATGTTTGCAAGCTTTGTATGTTGATATAGGTGTGGTGAAATCACAATTTCAATGCATACTCAAAACCCAAATATGTTTACCAAAGCATCATAAGAACCAAGCCATAATGGTAATAACTCTGTTTCAGTGTATTGGCATAAAACAGTCACTGTTTTGAGCACAAGGACAGTTTTGACAAATGAACAAAAGTGTAATGTGCACCCTTTGTAATGTTGGCTAAAACTTGACAAATGAGTATGGGACTGTATTTCACCAATGGAGAATGGGAAAGTCTTCACAAAGCCACCCACATGTCTTTAAAAAACCCTAAGGATTGATTTTGGTATGAGCATAGGGTTTCACCTTTCTACACCCAACACATCAAATTTCCCACCTTAAACACTCTACAAACATTTTAAAATTGAGTGAGCAGCCATGAAAAACCTACTTGCAAGCTTTGGAGTCGATTTGGCAAGATCTGGTCGCATTAACAATTTTTTTTTGGTGTTGTGACTGTGTGCGTAGCGCACGAACCCAACGCGTAGCGCCCACTATGTGCGTAGCTCCTGTGGTTTTTTACACTGGCCAGTGAGGCCCAGTGCGTAGCGCGCACTATGTGCGTAGCGCACACCTCTTATGGGTAGTGCACGCCTCCAAAACTCTGTCCATGGGTATGAAACATGGCTTCGGCCTTCCAAAAGCTCAAACACGATTTTGCCTTGGGATTTTTTGAACAAATGGACTTGTTTGCCCCTTTTGTATGTGAACAAAATATCTTATCAAATCAGATTTGATTTAAATTTTTTTCATTACCCACTTTATAATGTTTCAACACTTTTTCACATTTGGTCTTTTAATACAATACTGCTCTTTGACTTTCTCTTGCTTTTTTGAGTTTTGGACTTATAATACTTTGTTGATTTTTGCAGGGATCTAGCATTTTGGCTTTTGAAAAGATAAGAGGCTTGCTCTGAAACTTTTTTGAGATAAAACAAATACAATTATTTACAATAACAATTTTTAGTTCCAAAACAGAGTTTGGGACTAAAAATGTTTTTAAATGCTTTTTGAGAAAAATATTAAATGAGAATCTTTTGAAACCAACCTCATTTCTTCACGGGGATTTGGAAGACGAAATCTACATGAAGCAACCTGAAGGCTTTGCTGTGAAGGGTAAGAAAGAACTGGTATGCAAGTTAAAGAAGTCTCTGTATGGGTTAAAACAGTCACCAAGGATGTGGTATCAGAAATTTGATACATTTATACGGGGACTTGGCTTCACCAAAAGCAAAGCAGATCATTGTGTGTATTTTAAATTAATTGGTGACCGTATTATTTATCTGGTCTTGTATGTGGATGATATGTTGCTGGTTGGAAATGACAAAGAAATTATCTAGGATTTGAAGACCCAATTGTCCTCCAAATTCGACATGAAAGATCTTGGTGCTGCAAACTATATTTTGGGCATGGAAATTAAAAGAGATCGGTCAAAGAGGAAGCTTTGGTTAAACCAGAGGAAGTATGTCGAGACAATACTCCAGAGGTTTAATATGCAGGATAGTAAACCGGTGAAGGTTCCTATTCCTGTAGGTGTGAGGTTATCTGCTGAACAGTGTCCCAAGATACAAGAAGAGGAAGAGGACATGTCCCGTGTTCCATATGCAAGTGCAGTGGGTAGCCTGATGTATGCAATGGTCTGTACTAGACCAGACATTGCACATGCAGTGGGAGTATTGAGCAGGTTTATGTCAAAACCTGGGAAGGAGCACTGGACAACAGTGAAGCGGGTTTTCAGGTATTTGCGTGGCACTAGTGATTATGGTTTGTGCTACCAAGGAAGACCAGAATTGGACAGAGTGTTTGATATTCATGGCTTTGTTGATGCAGACTGGGCTGGAGATCTGGATCAGAGAAGATCTACAAGTGGGTATGTGTTTAACCTATTTGGAGGTGCAGTCAGTTGGATGAGTAAGAAACAATATGTAGTGGCACTATCAACTACAGAGGCAGAATACATGGCAGCCACTCATGCAAGCAAGGAAGCAGTTTAGTTGCAGAGATTGTGTTCAAGTATGGGGTTAGTACAGGGAGCTATAAGAATAGACTGTGACAGCCAAAGTGCAATTTTCTTGGCAAAGAACCCTGCTTATCATTCAAAGACAAAGCACATTGATGTTCAGTATCACTTTGTGAGGGATATGATAGAAGACAGAAAGGTGTTGCTGGTAAAGGTGGACACTTTGAAGAATACTGCAGATGCATTGACAAAATCTGTGAGCTCTGAGAAGTTCTCTTGGTGTAGAGAAGCAATGGGAATCTCAGGGCTGAAAAAATGACTAAGCTCTCCTGTGGCCCCCTGTGGAAAGAAAACAACAAGTGGGAGATTGTTGGGTTGTGTTATATTCTTTCCACGTAGTTAATAGGGGGTTTGAAGGGCACCCGTAACCCCACTTTATGGGGTCCGGGACAGCGCCCCGGAAAATTTTGGTTTTGGACCATATGTTAGGTT
The DNA here is from genome assembly GCA_031772625.1 of Pinus tabuliformis. Taxonomy (NCBI): domain Eukaryota; kingdom Viridiplantae; phylum Streptophyta; class Pinopsida; order Pinales; family Pinaceae; genus Pinus; species Pinus tabuliformis. Next base: position 794,734,280 of record CM062816.1, on the reverse strand, counting down.
GGGCGGACCCACCTATGGTTTTGTGCATGATTTTCACACATGTTTTTTGGACGCGATGGTTTTCGGTCCATGGTATTGGACGCGATGGTTTTCGGTCCATGGTATTGGATGCTTCGGCATGTATAAATATGTATTGTAACATTGAAAGGAACATAATGAAAAATCATGCTGGTAGTCCCGGTTTTGGGATCCAAGGAAAAATCTCTGTGCATATGTGTTTTATGGGTTATGCTCTCGCATTGTTTATTTTCTTTGTTTAAGAATTCGTATGCAGGTAATTTCTGTACAGGGTTAAAACCTACAGAACCACCTAATTCATAAAATTACCCGACTCTCTTGTAAGGGGGAGGACCCAAAAAATATTTCGGAGGGTAAGAGCAACGACTTGGCCATCGCGAATGTCATGAAGGCAAAATTCAAGCTGGAGAAAAAGAAGAGAGGGTACGCGATCTCCAGTATCAACAATAAGGTAGTTAGAGTTGCCACCCAGATACTAGTTGGCAAGGTTATGTGGAAGTGCCGCGCCGATGAGGTGCCCGCGCCAGTGATAGCACTTGCCGCGCAGTGCACGGAGGAGGTCTAGTTTAACTGGTCAGAGTACTTTTGCAAGGAGTTCCTGGAGAATTGCCGCGAGGCACATGAATAGGGGAAGACCTTCCACTATGCATGGCTTCTGTTGTCCATAGTGCTGGTGGCTTGGGAATTGCCTGAGGACAGCTAGTTCCCCACAATTGCGCAGGATCTTCCGGAGGCAACGAAGTATGCTTTGTTGTGGGCCACTAAAGGCGCGCAGAGGATCCGAGACAGTAAGATATTCTGGGTGTTCATGGAGATGAACATCAGAATGGGGATTAACCGCAAGTCGCGGTTATCGCCCACTGTCTATAATGTCTACAAAGTTTCGCGGAGTTCAAGGCAGATTTCCATCATGTGTATATCAAGGCGCGCAAGGATCCCGCGAAGAAGTGGAAGGAGCTCTCGTACTTGGCCACGGACGATGTCATATTCGTCGTACTTGAGTCGTGGCCGTCAGAGTTATGCGATCCATCCAGCTCCACGGTGGAATCCAAGAAGTCTGTTGTGCAGAGGAAAAAGGAGGAGGAAAAACTGCGGATGGCGCAGTTGGTAGAGAAAAGACGGAATGAAGCAGCAACAACCAAGGCACAGGAGGCGCGGGATGCCGTGAAGGCAGCAGTAGAACAACAACAAGCAGCTGAGAAGGAGAGCGAAGGCCAGAAGTTGCCTTCGCCTGAACAGGAGCTCGAAACAAAGGAAGGTGGCGCAGACCCACAGACAGCGTCCACACAGCTAAAGCGACAGCGCCCGAGGGAGCAGATGGGGCAGCGAAAGAAGTCAAAAGCCTCCAAGACTTCTTTCGACCCGATCACCCTCACTGAGGGGAATCTACTTGATATAGGGGAGACGGTGCGCGACGTCACCGCGGAGGCCCTCCAGCAGTTCGCAGAGGAAAATCAAGTGGTATTGGGAGCCCTCCGGACACAGATACAGGAGTTGCAGGTGCGCACTCCTCAGGCTAGTACTCTATCGACACTATAGTGCTACCAGAAGGGGCACTGGTTACAGAAAATGAGGCCGACAGGCCTATGGTTAGTGTGCTGAAGGGAGTTGGGATAAACATAGCTGTGCTTTCTTGGGAGACGCTCTATGTGCTACATGATGAGTGACTGTAGAGCTGTGGGCCAGGGAGAAAAGCGTGCTCCAGGTAATGAGCAAACAACGAATTAACATGGAACAACTGAGCTTGCAACGCGACGAGGTAGTGGCGTAGAACCGACAAATTGTGCAGGTGGTTGAAGATGCCTGCCAAATGGTCCCTGAGTTGGCCATCCCAATAGAGGCACTAGCAAAGGCGCGCATCCGAAGGCTAGCAACAGGGGTGTGCGAGGCGAAGGAAGAGATGGCTAAGGTTCAGCTAGAGCTGAACCTTCAAATAGATGAGCTGCAGTTGAAGATGCAACCTGCAACTCCACCAGAGGGGAGGGAACAGCGCGCCAGCGCCATTACAACGAGAATAGAGGAGATCAGCAGTGCAGAGAAGGACTGCACCAAATTATTTGAAGAATCATTCGAGGTCCTCACCACTCTGCAGGAGGACCCGAACATACAAAGCTTAGAAACAGAGGCGCGTGAGCTGCAGCAAAAGTACGATGATATAAAAGGGGCCATGTAGATGGTGGCCCTTACACAGAGGTTCGCGCGGATGCAACAGGCAAAAGCGCTCAAGGAGTAGGTAGACGCGGTGCGACATAAGGAAGCGGTTTTGAAGGTGCGCGTACAACCTTGGATTGATGAGGCATTCGTCATTACAACCTTGATCAAAGCTAAGCTCACGCAGATGTAGGGAATGCAAGAGCAGATGCAGGGAAGTAGTTCAAGTACCGCGGTCTTTGAACAACGCATCCAGGAGGTACAACAGGTAGCCGCTCAGTGCACTGCCGACCTTACAGCGGTCTGGGCAGAGTTGGGAGGTCTCCCCGCGAAGATCTCTGCACCGACAGAGTGACTCGAGGGCAAGTCACGATATTTATGTTGGGGACCTGTTGGGTGTGGGATCCCCCAAGGGAAGTTTTGGGGCTTAAAGCCTAGATTTTGACTAAATCCGATGTAAAGACTCCGCGTTTTGTGGGCAGGGAGCGCGAACTTGTAAATAAGTCATAGGATCCTTCACCCTCATTTTTGTAATGTAATGTCGGCTTTAGAGATCTACCCATGGTCGGCGGACCATGGGATTGTATAAATAGAGCGAGGCTCTAAGTTGTAAATCACCGAATCAATTGAGGAATGAAGAAGAAGAATTAATTCTTATCTAAGTGTAGAGTCGAGTCGTTGGGTCGTAGAGTAGGAGAAGGCTCTGCAGTTGAGTGCGCAAAGGCCTAGTAGTCCGCAGCTGAGTGCGCGGACCCTTGCAGCTGAGTGCGCAAGGCAGGTTGAGTCTGTAACCGATTGAAGCATTAATAAAGAGAAGTTTTTTACCATTCATGTGTATTTATTTACTGTTTTCTGCAATGAATGTATTGGGTATAAATTACATTTTTGATGTTTATATGATGCACGAACATATATGATTGTTTTGATTAAGTGAATATAAGATAAAGTATATGTTTACGCGAAGTTAACTAACAATTATAATAAGATAAGTAAGATCTGTGGTGTAACTTGGGGAAATAGCGCAGATCGCTGCCTTAGCAACGCGAAAGCTCCTCAACCCCTGGTTAGGGTTGCGTGGAGGCGATTATTGCAGATCGCGAAGGCCTCGCAGGTCAGGGCAGTGCGTCAAGTAACCTGCGTGAAGGTATTTACTGTTGGACTAAATCAACCCCTCAGAGATCTCAAGTTGGCGAAAACTTGGTTCCAGCATCCCTCCCTATATTGCTTTGAGTGAGACCTCAGTCCCCACTCCGCGGGCTATTGTCGAAAGGGCCATCAATGTAGGGATTTGTTTGGCTAATTAACTCCAAACCTAGGTCAGGCCGCCTCAAGCCAACACTTGCTAGGATGGCAACTGATCTAGTGTTTGCGGTAGTCGAAGAGAAGAGAAGAGAAGGCATTGGGTGCTTTCCAGGATGCAAATCCATCTGGTGTGTACACGTGGCAAAGAGAAGAGAAGGCACTAGGTGCTTGCCAGGATGGGAACTAATCTGGTGTGTACGTGGCAAATAGAAGAGAAGGCATTGGGTGCTTGTCGGATCCTGTGTGTGTGTACGTGGCAATGGAAGTGAAGGCATTGGGTGCTTGTCAGATCCTATGTGTGTACGTGGCAAATGGAAGTGAAGGCATTGGGTGCTTGCTAGGATCTCAACTCTTCTGGTGTGTCTATGTGGTTTAAGAAGGAAGCAAGGAGCAAATTAAGATAAGTATTAGAATTTGATTGATTTTTGAGCCTTTAAATTACAAATCAAAATACCATATTCCGATATATGATGGTTTGGTTCATTAGATGACTCGGTTTTGTTGTGGTAGGAATTAAAGCAAAATTCCAAGTTCACTATAGGAATAAAATGCTAATAAGGTATGGTTTAAATTATTATGGTTCCTTACGATGAACCTCATGAAGTCTGTGTGCTCATGATGTAGGAATGAGTATAGGATTACCCGATTCGAATGAATGAAGTTAACCACAAGGTGGAATGACATTAGTATGCTAAAGTGAAAATAGAGCCATTGTGGGACATGGGAACTCAATGATTCCCACTAATCGCCATGAAGTATGCTACGACCTGTGTGATAGTTTGGAGGCAGGGAGATGCCTCAGATTGAGCTCCTTTTGATGTGAGGAAGCCTTGCTAAGGGATGGATTGCTCGAGGGACTGAGAAGGAGAGAAGGGGATGCTTGAACTTGGAAGGTGAGTGACTACATAGAGAGGGGGGTATTCGGATTGCCCGAGGGACTGAGAAGTAGAGAAGGGAAGGCCAGAATATATAAAATTTAGTTTCTTGGTCATGAGCATGGCTAAGTGGGATTAGGAGCACATATAATGAGCTGAAAGGACAAGGAGCACAAGGATGCCAAGCGCTGGACATTGGAGGCAAGCAACACTCTAAGAGGAAGAGGAGACCGGGATGGTATGGACATGCTTAATGCATCCAAAGATTGCCATGGAAAATGATTGAATTTTGATTATACTTACATTTGCTAGTTGAAGGAATTTTGATTATACTTTGTAGAGTTGTACATATAAAGCACCATGGAAAAGCATGTGTTCTACTTTGTTTTCGGTATTACATAAGAGCAGAAGAACACCGAGGACGGTGTTCCCTCAAGGGGGAGGGATTTGTGACAACTCCAACCCGAGTTCCTTATGAAAATGCATTGTAAATATTTTGGAATATAAATATAATTAAAATAGGTTGAGTCAAAAGGCACACAAATTCCAGAGCTGAGAAGGTTACTTGCTTGGGATGTAAAGGTTTCGTTATGAGGAAAATCTGCATTGTTGTTTTCAACCATTAAAGGCTGGCTGGTGTGCCTTTAGAAAAACTGGTCTTCTGAATTAAATTGGATTGCAAGGGAGTACGCAAGCCCCTTTGATCAAAGAGAGAATTTAAAGGCGAAAAGGACATGAATTAATGAAGCTAGGAGACTGTGCAACAATGTTCACCCATTCATACTTTCATCTATGGGAACACAAATTTAGTCGAACATGGGGGGGGCATGGAGGAGGATTCAGACATACATTCATTCAAGATAAGAGCAGGGAAGAGAGAAGAGCATTCACTCGGGAACACGAATTCCTTCAGGCAAGATCTGTTTCCATTGGAGCATTACTCAACATAGAGAAACGCTGAAGATAAGTGAAGGAGAATTGCTTTGAGGTTCCCCGATGGCTGTGGGTTGAGATAGTGATCTCTGGAATCCTAGACAACTTTGGAAGGGACCATCCCAAGAGACAACATCTCTAGAAGCCGCTTCTGAAGTTTCCCTCACTTATTTCCTTGTCTTGTAGTGGATTTTGAACTCCCTGGAAAGGGGGTGAATCCTTTGTGCTCGTTCGTGAGAGAAGTGTTGAACCTACAGATTCCTTGTGCTAAGGAATGATGTATTAGTTAGCTAGTGGGATTAAGGAAGAGATCCTTTGGAGTCCCTGTTCCAGCTGGTAGTTGGTGTCTAATCCCAAGCAGGACCCCTCAGTCTCTGGAATCTAGATCGGGGATGACAATTGCAAGTGAGTCTTGGTTGCAACTGTTTATGGTTGGGTGGAGAGTCATAGTCCCAGACTCAGTTGCCCAAACATTTCAAGATAAGTGTTTTTTGTATTCGCATTGCCAATAATCACGTGCTTACATTTCTGGAATTGAAATGGTGTTTATGTGTGCTATGAATGAGTATTGCATTTCTTTGTTGAAATGGTATTCATAATGAAATGAATGCGTGTGCATTTCTAAGCTAATCTTGTGTCGTAGAGCAAGGCTTATGATTACATTAGGTTCATATGATTTTAAATGCTATAATGTGAAATGTCCTATATAATAAACAAAATCATGTTATACTTCTAATTGAAATGATGTGTGTATAACGCAAGAATATATCTCTGATATGATAGAATGAATAATACACACAGTAAAGCCTTGAAGGCATTGAAAAGGTTTGTAAAGATCGGGGTTAAACCATGACAGTATATAACATAAGATCCTCATATGTTAATAAGTAATAGTTACATCGAAGACGCCTGTTTGACAGGGTCTGTATACATATATTGGCTACAAGCCATTTTGTAATTTACATGGCATCATGTTGATCTTGAGGATAATATCCTCTCTTAACTATGTTAATGTAACCTTTCCAAAGGCCTCTTAGCCTGCTATGATCGGTGCTTCAATGTCGCGAGGATATGGCCACTTGTGTTCATATTGCTTTCGCTGGTAGCATTTTATTAAGGAGGGATGGTTGCATGTCCATTCCAATAGCCAAACGCCTCTGGGACCTTTGACAAGTGCAGCTATGCACTTTCAGCAACCATGGAAGTCTTCGACGATTGCCATCGCATTGTCAGTCAAGGCATTGCAAGCCTTGGGGTGTACCTTGGCCTCCGATCATCGAGTAGTGTTCATCTCCTTAAGCCCTTTTCATATTTTGCAACTCCCGCGGAATCGAGAAAAGCAGTTCTATTGTAAGCTCAGGAGGATAGCACCATGAATGCTTAGGGAGTGATGGTTGCCATGGCGGAATGCTGGCGCAAATCCAGCTAGTTGTAGAACCACCACAACCTAGTCATGGATGAATCCATACTCGAAGGGCTAAGTAATGCATGGAGCGCGTTGTGGTGAGGTCAGGCAGGCCTTAGTTTATAAGTTATTTGGGTGAGATTATGCCATCGGTCTGATAAAAGACCTAGACGTGGTAACCATAGATTGGTTGCCGAGATTTTCCCTTATCACGATTCGGTGATAGCGGGATGATGTGGCCCAGAGATCTCACCCCGAAAGTTCTAATTTAGTGCAGCGAAGGCTTGGTAGGGAGAACTGGAACTGGCCCAGCTAGGCTTACAACTCGGAGGAAGAGTGTAGTCCCATGGGCTAGGAGAGAATCCTGTGGGACAACTCATCCCTAGAGTTGTAAAAAATAATGTCCTGCATGCTAAAACAGGGAAATTTGCAACGAAATGTGGGATGTCGTGGGCCGGGACAAAGTGGCTTCCACATCTCCTTTGCTGCAACAGGACTGGTGCGGGGCTGTCTGTAAGACAACTTAGCCCGTTGGGCCTTCCCGGAAGTGAAATGCCAGCGTAAATGTTTGGCGGGATGACGTAAGTTGCGCCCTAATGGCAAATGCGAGGGATGACAACCATTTTATTAGCTAGGGCCCAACCTCAATCAGACAACAGAGGTCAATAGAGATCTGACGACAGTAGTGGTCTGCGACACCCCCTCAGTGATGTCAGCGAAAAAAGGTGGGGTTTGGTGCAATTAACGTGAGCTGTCGGATGGGCAGAGTGGTTGTGGACCTTCGGATGGGGGTGTTGGAACCCACAACCAGAATTGTGATTGTGTTGGGGTACCCCCCCATTAATGATCGAGGACAATGACTCATCGCAATTCACCTACTAACCGTCGATTACTCTGCCCTCTTCGCGATCGTCGTATTGGATGGCGCTGGTGGGGATTGTTGGTGCAGGCTTGTGTGGGAAGTTTTCATTCACCTGGGGGGGTTAGTGCACAGTGGGACCTGTCGACTGGAGATGCGTGAATATGATAATTGGTTATTATAAGATGACAAGAGTTCATGCACAAGATTGATTCCTGCGTACCTGTAAAGGCATGATTGCAAACACAAATTATGCTGGGATGTAAAATGCGCACATTAGGTCCTACATTTTGAGACATGTGACTAACGTTTAATTTGAGATATGTGTGCATGTGATTGCATACATGATCCTATGGTTGCTACTATTGAGCTTTTATATATGTGTGTGTGTGTGTGTACTAATTGGATTGGAACATCCAATGCCCTGTATATGATATAGTGCCTCAAGGGATTAGGGGTATGATGTTGTGCAACTTTTAAGTACCCAAGTGATTGCAGGTATTTGTCATAGCAACAAAGATCATGGTTAGTTAGTGACTAGTTACAGGAGTAGAGTGCATGCTCACTGGGACGGTGTTATGAATTGTGTTAACTTGAATTGCACGTTGTTCCTATAATGCATCTGTGTGAAATGACAATTATAAGTATAATAAATGTGAAGATAACATGAGATTTTTTCTAACTGACCCTTTGAAGTTGTAGGTTGCATGGCTGTTGTTGACCTTGATAAGAGGGCCGAATTCTTCTTGTGTTCAAAAGTTGATTAAATGAGTATTGTGGCCTTACAAGAGGGGTTGATATTAAATAGTGTTTTTAGTATGAGTCAAAGATTGAACTCTAATTTTTGGTTTGGCATGATGACAATTATGAATAACATTAATACATATGCATTGCTGAATTTGGAAAACAAGCTTAAGCATGTGATAACTAGTGCCTTGGTCTATGATACATGGTTAATGATGATCTTAAGGATGTGTGATAGCTGCAGGATTATATACTTGGGCTGACATGGTATGATGATAGCTAGCATATGTGTTGTTAATTTATTTTGTGCACTAACATCTTATTGTATGTGGCAGCATATAGTAAGACTCTGTGGCACTAAAAGGAAACATGCATATCGTGGCTTGGTGCAGCAGGGTATGGACCAATCCCATGAAGAACGAGGAAGAGGGACATCCCTCCAAGGGAAAATAATTTTTGGGAATTTGGAGGTTAAGCTATAAGACTTGGAAGATGAGCTTTGTAGAGGATAACTCAGAAAACTGACCAGGAAACAACAAGAAGTGGCTGAGTGGAATGATGAGTTGCAAAAGTAGTTGCGAGAAATGAAATACCAAGCCGAACCCTCAAAAAGTCCTTATGGTAATAGCAGGAAGAGGCCTCGTAAGGATGAAAAGGAGAAGGGGATATTCTCTAGCTGTAGTTGTGGGGAAGAGCATTTGAAAAAGGACTATGCCTGCAAGAAGAAGAATGAAGAAGACACAGGGACACGAATCAACAATACAAAAGTGCACTTGTGTGATGGCTAGAAGTGCCAGGAATGTTGAACTCATGGGGACAAAAACTGATTTGGAAACTATTGTTCAAATGAGTGTGTTCGTTGTATAAGCACAAGACGTTTCCTAACCTTGATTTTGTGTGAATATCTGTTATATTATTTTGATGATTAAATGAGTATATGCAATGCCATTGTGTTTGACAGGTTATTTTCAAGAATCATTCGTGGAAGGATGATTGGTTATGCATTAACTATGCTTATAAAAGGAATTTGATGAATGTATGAATTTTGGGATGGCATAATAAGGTCGTTCCATGAGATTCCCTATTTTGCGAGGAATCCAATGAGTATATTAAGTTCCAACCAGATTCCTTAGTCAAAGGATTGAACCTAACTGTCATTGAAGTTGGTGCCTTGGGGTTGGCAAACCACTTGGAAGACTGGTTGGGATCGTGGGAAATAATGCACGGTGGTATGATAGCCATGAGAACGGCAAAAGGGAAGTCTCCTGACCTTGAATCGATATACATATAAATCTATGATATGTCCAAGATCATGCCAATTGTTGTATGCAATATGAACACTCCGTATTGTTTGACAGAGTTTTGTCAAGGGCCCTTCTTGTAGAAGAGGGTTTGGTTAAACTTGTTCAATGCAGATGTGAATGGCATGACAGGTTCCTGGTTAATAAAGAATCAACGGGGCAAGGATGGCCCTGACTGATCTATTATTTTAACATTTGAATATGATTCATGAATTATGGCAATGCTATGTCATGAACATGAAATACTACAGAGTACATCGGAAGAAGATATCAACAGAACAAATCAATATGATCTGCAACATATGGAAAAGACACTAGAGGCATTGTTGCCTGGTGTCTGTGGATGGAGACAACGTGGTCTCTGGATTTGACAAACTGTTGTGCACTTATCATACCATGTTATGTGTGTTGTGTTGTACATGTGCATCTATTGTGTTGTACGTATGTATGTGTTGTGTTGTACATGTGTATTATTTGTGTTGCGCATATGCATCTGTTGTGTTGTGTCATGGTTATGTGTATGTGTTGTGGTACATTGTATGTGGAAACGACACTAGAGGCATTGTTTCTTGATGTCTGTGGATGGGGACAACGTGGTCTCTGGATTTGACAACACTGTTGTGCACTTATCATATCGTGTTATGTGTGTTGTGTAATTGTTGTGTTGTACATGTGCATCTATTGTGTTGTACGTATGTATGTGTTGTGTTGTACATGTGTATGTTTTGTGTTGCACATATGCATCTGTTGTGTTGTGTCATGGTTATGTGTATATGTTGTGGTACATTGTGTATATGTGCATATGTTGTGTAATGTTTTGGGTAGACAGGTAGTGGATTCCCTGGGCCCTAGTGTTGTGAGCTGTCTGACGGGCAGGTATGGGACTGCCTAGGCTCATGAAGGTGTGGGATACACATGAATTCCTGTCGACAAAAGACAACCTAGATTGGTAGTGACTACCTTGTTGGTAGTGCCCATGTTCGCAAGATAGCGATTGGACTTAATTATATCCCATATGCCCACCATTGGATGCTTGCCGGGATGGCAACCAATCCAGTGTGTGTGGTAGTTGAAGAGAAGAGGAGAAGGCTGTGGGTGCTTGATCGGGATGGTCTGGACATGCTTAAAGTATCCAACGATTTCCATGGAAAATGGTTGAATTTTGAATATACTTTCATTTGCTAGTTGAAGCAAATGCATGAAACATTATAAGTACTATGTGGAACTGTACATATAAAGTGCCATAAAACAGTGTGTGTTCTATTTTGTTTTCGATATTGCATAAGAGAAAAAGAATACCGAGGACTGTGTTCCCTCAAGGGGGGAGGAGTTTGTGACAACCCAACCTGAGTTTCTTATGAAAATGCAATGTAAATATTTTGAAAGATAAATATAATTAAAATGGGTCGAGTCAAAAGGGACACGAATTCCAAAGCTGAGGAGGTTACTTGCTTGGGATGTAAAGGTTTCCTTATGAGGAAAATCTAGATCGTTGTTGATAACGATTAAAGGCTGGTTAAGGCTGGTTAGAAAAACTGGTCTTCTGATTTAAATTGGGCTGCAGGGAAGTATGCAGACCCATGTGACTAGACAGAGACTTGCAAGGAAAAAAGGGCAGGAATTAATGAAGGTAGGAGAGTGTGCAACAATGTTCACCCAGTCAGACTTTCATCTATGGGAACAGGAATTCAGTCGAACATTTCATAAAAAGGAACCTTAGAAGAAGGGAAAGACATCATCTGAGAAGATTGAATTTGGTCATCTTACTAGGGGATAGAAATGTCAATGATCAAGTACATGATTCTTTGATGGAGAGCTATCTCAGACCCATCATCCTCTAGGTAAGAAGGATTGAATGTCTCAAGCACATTTACGATGATGTTATTTTTGTCATTGGGAAAACAGGAAGTGGACTTGTCATTGTTTTTGGGGAAAAACCATGATTCGTGGTTCTTCATTGGGGAAAGCAACCCTTCATCGAGACTAGGGATATGAAGATCATCACAAACATCTATTTCCAGGGCATGGGCATGACAAGGGGAGGAATGCTCAAACATGAAGAAAAACCCTTCATTAGTGGCATGGCCCAAGGAAGCATCTTCCTCAATTTTTTCTATATTAGAGTCATCAAAATTTCGCACAATTTTGGAAGGCTCTTCTTTGATTGAATCATCTTGGAACGTAAAGAAGAGACCTTTCCAATCACTAGGAAGGGCTTCATAAGGGTCAACATTGTTATTTAGAAGGGGCAGAGCATCCTCTTCTTCCCTGAGCTCATTCTTATGGACTTGAGAAATGATGGGGTCTTTATTTCTATAATCATCGACAACCCAAAAGTCACTTGCAGATTCTTTGTTTATTCGATTATCATAATTTTCCTCAGAATCCTCCAATTCTTCACTATATATTTGGTGTTGGTTAGGATTCCATTTCTTCTTTTTTTTTAGATAGGGAGGACTTCTCCTCCTTCATTCGCTCCCAAAGAATGATCTCCAAGGTATTTACTACATGATTTTGATAAAACACCTCAAGAAGAAGGTCATCGATAGGACTCTCTTTATATTCACTCTTCGTGTTACGAAGCCTTTTTTATTGCTCAAAATAGTGGGAGAAAATCCCTTGGGAGTTATATGTGGCCATAAGTTTCCTGCAAGACTTTTCATATTCCATCATCCATTCTTGCAATGTCTGAGGGTTCTCGGTTGAGATCTTCCTCGTTAGATAGGGAGGACTTGCTATCCAATTCATGAATCTCTCCTTTGGCACCACCATCAAAATATGCATCAATAAGAGGCACCTCCTCAAACATAAAACCATATTCAATAATTTCCTCCTCTCGAAGGGCCATATCTAACATTTGGGATATGTCTTCATGAGATTGAAAACTCGGCCCTTTGTGCATCAATAATTGGGTAGTCAACATTGGAAGAGAAGGAATGCTTTTAGGTTTACATGACTCAAGCCAATCAGTACTTGGGGCAATGGATAGGAAAAACAATTCCATTTGGTCACATGGTTGAGTTATATTTTGCTTTGATAGGTACCTTATGAACCTTACCACTTGGTTGGCTGCGGAAAGTGGATCCCCATCGAACATTAGCATATTCTTCATGGATTTCGATGAAGGATATCTTGGGGTCCCTGTCATATCTATGGCAGGAATATATGCTGTCAACATGTTGCTGGGTCCTGAATGACATGGGAGTCGCTTGGGTGAATGAAATTGCCTTAAAAAATGCTTGCTTCACCCTACAAGCATCGACTTTGAACCAAATGATCAATAATGGAGGTCCCACGAGACTAAGATCCAAGGGTAACATCCAAAAAAGATCAAGGGGACAGGAGCACAAACTAAGTCCACCCTTTCCACCAAATCCCCCCATCAATCCATACCCAGAAGCATCCATGATAAGTAAACCCAATACTCAATTACAAAATGCCAAGACATACCTTTAGATTTGGGCGGCCCACCTTCAAGCATATGATCAATATAGGTGGGTAAGGGAGCACAGGGATGGATCAGGTGGCAGAGAAATGACACAATGAGCTAGTAGGTGTGTGGAAGGGGTTGCTGACTGCCGACTGAGGTTCATCAAGGAGAAAAATTTCTTCTACGTATATCACCCACGAAGTGGTGGGTAACAAAAACCTCAAAAAGGAGGAATGATAATAGCAGGAAGAGGCATCGTAACGCTAAAAAGGAGAAGGGTATATTCTTTTGTTGGTGCTGCGAGGAAGATCATATGAAAAAGGATTGTTCCCACAAGAAGAAGAAGAAATAAGACAATAGCTCCTATGAGCCATAGGGACACGAATCAACAATACAGAAAACCAAGAAGGGGTCACTCCCTCCAGTTCCTTGACACATACATATATATGAATTCCCTGGGAACTTTGGGGAATATGAGGCTTCAAGGTTGTTGCTAGACTTGTGTAGAAGCCTTGAATTGGTTTGGTTTATGAATATGCATGTGTATATGTATACATATATGCACTTGTGTGATGGCTAGAAGTGCCAGGAATGTTGAGCTCAGGGGGACAAAAACAGATTTGGAAACTACTGTTTTAAATGAGTGTGTTCGTTCCATGAGCAGAAGAGGTTTCCTAACCTTGATTTTGTCCGATATTGTGTGAATATATGTTATATTTTGTCGATGATTAAATGAGTATATGCAATGCCATTGTGTTTGATAGGTTATTGTCAATAATCATTCTCGTGGAAGGATGATTTATTACACCTTAATTATGCCTATAAAAAAATCGATGAATGTATGAATGGCAAGTTTGGGATGGCATAATAAGGTCATCCAATGAGATTCCCTGTTTTGTGAGGAATCCGACGAGTGTATTAACTTGCAACCAGAATCCTCGGTCGAAGGATTGGACCTAACTATCACTGAAGGTGGTGCTGCGGGGCTAATAATCCACTTGGAAGACTGGTTGGGATCATGGGAAATAATGGGCAACGGTATGATAGCCTTGAGAATGGCAAAAGGGAAGTTTCTTGACCTTGACTCGATATACATATAAATCTGTGATATGTCCACGATCATGCCAATTGTTGTATGCAATATGAACATGCCATTTTGTCTAACAAAGTTTTGTTAGGGGCCCTTCTTGTGTAAAAGTCACTGGCTAAACTTGTTCAATGGAAATGTGAATGGCATGACAAGTACCTGGTTAATAGAAGATCAAGGGGGAAATGATGGCCTTGGATGATCTATTATGTTAACATGTGAATATGATTCATGAATTGTGACGATGCTATGTCATGAATAGGAAAATACCGCAGATTGGGAAGAAGATATCAACAGAACAAAGCAGTATGATATGCAACATGTGGAAAGGACACTAGAGTTAATGTTGCCCGGTGTCTGTGGATGGAGACAATGTGGTCTCTGGATTTGAAAACACTGTTGTGCACATGTCGTACCGTGTTATTCGCGTTGTCTATGTGTTTGGTTGTACATGTGCATCTATTGTGTTGTACATGTGTATGTGTTGTGTTGTTCATGTACATCTCTTGTGTTGTGTCGTGTACGTGTATGTGTTGTGGTACATTGTGTATATGTGCATATGTTGTGTAATGTATTGGGCATGCAGGTATGGGACTGCCTGGGCTCACGAAGGTGTGGGATACGCCATAATTCCTGTAGACAGAAGACTACTCGGATTGTTAGTGACTACCTTGTTGGTAGTGCCCATGTTCACAAGGTAGTGATTAGGATTAATTATATCCCATATACCCACCACTGGGTGCTTGTTAGGATGGCAACCGATCCAGTGTCTGTGGTAGTCAAAGAGAAGAGAAGAGAAGGCACTAAGTGCTTGCCAAGATGCAAATCCATCTGGTGTGTACACGTGGAAAAGAGAAGAAAAGGCACTGGGTGCTTGCTAGGATTGGAACTGATCCGGTGTGTACGTGGCAAATAGAAGAGAAGGCATTGGGTGCTTGTCGGGATCTCAACCCATCTAGTGTGTGTACATGGTCCAAGAAGGAAGCAAGGAGACAATTAAGATATCCACCATTGGGTGCTTCCCAGGATGGTGATCGATCTAGTGTCTGTGGTAGTCGAAGAGAAGAGAAGGCACTAGGTGCTTGCTAGGATGGAAATCCATTTGGTGTGTGTATGTGGCAAAGAGAAGAGAAGGCAATGGGTGCTTGCCAGGATGGGAATTGATCTTGTGTGTGTACATGGCAAATAGAAGAGAAGGCATTTGGTGCTTGCTAGGATCTCAACTCATCCGGTGTGTCTACGTGGTTTAAGAAGGAAGCAAGGGGCAAATTAAGATAAGTATTAGAATTTGATTGATTTTTGAGCCTTTAAAATTTAAATTACAAATCAAAATACCATATTCTGATAAGTACGGAGAGGAGTTGTAAGCTCTGTCTATAGTTTATAAAATAAACAACAACAACAAACAAACATCTATTCGCTCCCCAGTGGAGTCGCCATTTTGTTTCTGGGAAAACTAGTGTCTTTTCAATTTACTAGCCCTCTAGGTTTGGCAACTACCCTAGAAACAACAGTTTAAATCAATTCACGATTTCTTCTATGCAAAATAGATAAGAGAAAGATGAGTGGACCAACCTGGAACTTCTGCTTAATCCTTTGTTCGATCTTTCTCCCCCTTGACAGAGCTTGCAACTCCTCTCCGTACTTATCCCGCTTGAAGAGTACATGTAGAAACATAGTAGCAAAGAACCATCAAAGCATCTTGATCTATTGTAACATAAACACTACAGAATCAGATATATAATGAACATACAATGGCATTCACAAATAATAACATTCACGAGTGCACAATTATATGGAAGAAAATTTGAAGAACTTTACTAAATAGAAGGGAGAATTACAACCCAATTTTCTGATCCAGCATCATCCTCCCAGCATCAATCCCTCTTCACCTCAAATACAAACTATCAACACTTCCTTGTAATTCACAATATTCCATCCTCTGGATCTCTTAGATGAGTGATCCATTTATAGATGTGTGCAAGGGTGTGAGTCATCTCTGGGGTTTTTATTAGTGTCATTCCACTTGTCGCATTTGGTTCCACTTGGAGATTTTATTGAATCATCCCTGGGAGAATTCAGAGAGGGAAGTGTCGTAAGAGAAGTTTCTAGAAGATTCCATGAGCATCCACTTAGCAAATTGTCTCGGACATTTGTCCATCCTCGCCCATCACACCCTGCAGAAGGCCTAATCAGTATGCATCACACCTGAGCAGTGTACCACTCAGTATGCATCACACCTGGCCAGTGTAGCAGTCAGTATGGTTCAGTTTGGGCCATTTTTGGATGGTTTTTCATTTTGGGAAATGATGTAATCAGATGACCATGTTCCTTTAGGGTGTGAAACAACTCTTTTAGGGGTTGATGATTCCTAGTTTATTGACATATAAGATTGGGGTTGAAGTGCCCAAATATGTCTATAACAAGAAGGAGAGGTGGTGATGGTTAGGGATAGTCGTAGGGAGAGAGAGAGATAGAAAAAAGAGATAAGTATATGAATAAGGAGGGAGACATAGAGATAAGGGGAGAGAATAGAGATAGAGAAATTCCTAACCCATCCTACTCTAGCCTAGATTACTATAACATACTCTATCCTCCACTACTCCACCCTAACCTAGCGTAACCTACTCTCACCTAGCGTGAGCTACTCTCCCATAGCTTAGCGTAAAGTAACCTAATCTACTCTATCCCAGCCTAACCTAATGTTGTCAAGCCTAGCCTGGCATAACTAAACCTAACTTAGCCTAGCGTACCCTAACCTAACCTACTCTACCATAGCCTAGCCTAGACTAGCCTAACCTACTCTATTATTGCCTAGTCTAGCCTAGCCTAGCCTAATCTAGCCTACTCTGTCTTAGCCTAGCCTAGCTTACTCTAGCCTAGCCTACTCTACTCTACTCTGTCTTAGCCTAGCCTAGCCTACTCTACTCTAGCCTAGCCTACTCTACTCTAGCCTATCCTACTGTACTTTGGCCTAATATAGCTCAGCTTAGCCTAGCCTAGCCC
Organism: Pinus tabuliformis; assembly: GCA_031772625.1. Lineage (NCBI taxonomy): Eukaryota > Viridiplantae > Streptophyta > Pinopsida > Pinales > Pinaceae > Pinus > Pinus tabuliformis. The sequence continues at coordinate 794,717,169 of CM062816.1, read as the reverse complement.
TAAACTAGCCTAACCTACTCTAGCTTAGCATAACCTAGCCTAACCTACTCTAGCATAACTTAGTCTAGCTTAGCCTAACCTAGCCTATCCTACCCCTAGCCTAACCTACTCTAGCCTAGCCTTACCTAACCTACTTTAGCCTAGCCTAACCTACTCCAACCTAGCCTACTCCAACCTAGCCTAACCTACTATAGCCTAGCCTATCCTAGCCTAACGTACAGTAGCCTAGCCTATGTTAGCCTAACCTACTCTAGCCTAGCATATCCTAGCCTAACCTATCCTAGCGTAGTCCAACCTAGCCTAACCTACTCTAGCCTAGCCCAACCTAGCCTAACCTACTCTAGCCTCGCCTATCCTAGCCTAACCTACTCTAGCCTAGCCTATACTAGCCTATCCTAGCCTAACCTACTCTACTCTAGCCTATCCTAGCCTAACATACTCTAGCCTAGTCCAACTTAGCCTAACCTAATCTAGCATAGCCTAACCTAGCCTGACCTACTCTAGCCTAGCATATCCTAGCCTGACCTACCCTAGCCTAGCCTATCCTAACCTAACCTACTCTAGCCTAGCATAACTTATCCTAGCCTAGTCCAAACTAGCTTAACCTACTCTAGCCTAGCCTAACCTAGCCTAGCCTACCCTAGCCTAACCTACTCTAGGCTAGCCTATCCTAGCCTAACCAACTCTAGCATAGCCTATCCTAGCCTAACCTACTCTACTCTAGCCTATCCTAGCCTAACCTACTCTAGCTTAGTCCAACCTAGCCTATCCTAACCTATCCTAGACTACTCTAGCCTAGCGTAACCTAACCTAACATACTCCAACCTAGCCTAACCTACTCTAGCCTCGCCTATACTAGCCTAACCTACTCTAGCCTAGCCTATCCTAGCCTAACCTACTCTAGCCTAGCCTATCTTAGCCTAACCTATCCTAGCCTAGTCCAACCTAGTCGAACCTACTCTAGCCTAGCCCAACCTAGCCTAACCTACTCTAGCCTAGCCTATCCTAGCCTAACCTACTCTAACCTAGCCTATCCTAGCCTAACCTACTCTACTCTAGCCTATCCTAGTCTAACCTACTCTAGCCTAGTCCAACCTAGCCTAACCTACTCTAGCGTAGCCTTACCTAGCGTAACCTACTCTAGCTTAGCCTATCCTAGCCTAACCTACTCTAGCCTAGCCTCTCCTAGCCTAACCTACTCTAGCCTAGCCTATCCTAGCCTAACCTATCCTAGCCTAGTCAAACCTAGCCTAACGTACTCTAGCCTAGCCTAACCTAGCCTAACCTACTCTAGCCGAGCCTATCCTAACCTAACCTACTCCACTCTAGCATATCCTAGCCTAACTTACTCTAGCCTAGTCAATCCTAGCCTAGCCTAACCTACTCTAGCCTAGCCTATCCTATCCTATCCTAGCCTAGCCTAACATACTCTACTCTAGCCTAGCCTAGCCTACCTTATCCTATAGTAGCCTACCTTAACCTATCCTAACTGAATCTATTCTTACCTACCCTAGCCTACAGTATTATAGCCTAGCCTAGACTAGCGCTACCCTACTATATCATAGCCTAGCCTAGCGTAACCTACTCTAGCCTAGCCTATCCTAGCCTAACCTATCCTAGCCTAGTCCAACCTAGCCTAACCTACTCTACCCTAGCCTAACCTAGCCTAACCTACTCTAGCCTAGCCTATCCTAGCCTAAACTACTCTAGCCTAGCCTATCCTAGCCTAACCTACTATACTCTAGCCTATCCTAGCCTAACCTATGCTAGCCTAGTCCATCCTAGCCTAACCTACTCTAGCGTAGCCTAACCTAGTGTACTCGAGCTTAGCCTATCCTGGCCTAACCTACTCTAGCCTAGCCTATCCTAGCATAACTTATCCTAGCCTAGTCCAACCTAGCTTAATCTACTCTAGCCTAGCCGAACCTAACCTAACCTACTCTAGCTTAGCCTATCCTAGCCTAACCTACTCTACTCTAGCCTATCCTAGCCTAACCTATGCTAGCCTAGTCCATCCTAGCCTAACCTACTCTAGCGTAGCCTAGCCTACTCTAGCCTAACCTATCTTATCTTATCCTATCCTATCCTAGCCTAGCATACCTTACCGAATAGTAGCATATCCTAACCTACCCTAACCGAATCTATTCTTACCTACCCTAGCCTAGACTAGCGCTACCCTACTATATCATAGCCTAGCCTAGCCCTCCATTATTCTAGCATAACCTAACCTACTCTAGCCTAGCCTATTCTAGCCTAACCTATCCTATCCTAGTCAAACCTAGCCTAACCTACTCTAACCTAGCCTAACCTACTCTAGCCTAGCCTATCCTAGCCTAACCTACTCTACCCTAGCCTATCCTAGCCTAGCCTACTCTACTCTAGCATATCCTAGCCTAGCATACTCTAGCCTAGTCCAACCTAGCCTAACCTACTCTAGCCTAGCCTAACCTAGCCTAACCTACTCTAGCCTAGCCTATCCTAGCCTAACCTACTCTAGCCTAGCAACCGAATCTATTCTTACCTACCCTAACCTATTCTAGCCTAACCTATCCTATCCTAGTCAAACCTAGTCTAACCTACTCTAGCCTAGCCTATCCTAGCCTAACCTACTCTAGCCTAGCCTATCCTAGCCTAGCCTAGTCTACTCTAACATATCCTAGCCTAGCATACTCTAGCCTAGTCCAACCTAGCCTAACCTACTCTAGCCTAGCCTATCCTAGCCTAACCTTCTCTAGCCTAGCCTATCCTACTCTATCCTAGCCTATCCTAGCCTAACCTATCCTAGCCTAGTCCAACCTAGCTTGACCTAGCCTAACCTAGCCTAACCTACTCTAGCCTTCCCCATCCTAGCCTAACCTACTCTAGCCTACCCTATCCTAGCCTAAACTACTCTACTCTAGCTTATGCTAGCCTAACCTACTCTAGCCTAGTCCAACCTAGCCTAAACTACTCTAGCCTAGCCTAACCTACTCCAACCTAGCCTAACTTACTCTAGCTTAGCCTATCCTAGCCTAACCTACTCTAGCCTAGCCTATCCTAGCCTAACCTATCCTAGCCTAGTCCAACCTAGCTTAATCTACTCTAGCCTAGCGGAACCTAGCCTAACCTACTCTAGCCTAGCCTATCCTATCCTAACCTACTCTACTCTAGCCTATCCTAGCCTAACGTATGCTAGCCTAACCCATCCTAGCCTAACCTACTCTAGTGTAGCCTAACCTACTCTAGCCTAGCCTACTCTAGCCTAGCCTATCCTATCCTATCCTTTCCTAGCCTAACATACTCTACTCTAGCCTAGCCTAGCATACCTTACCCTATAGTAGCCTATCCTAACCTACCCTAACCAAATCTATTCTTACCTACCCTAGCCTAGAGTACTATAGCCTAGCCTAGGCTAGCGCTACCCTACTATATCATAGCCTAGCCTAGCCCTCCATTATTCTAGCATAACCTAACCTACTCTAGCCTAGCCTATTCTAGCCTAACCTATCCTATCATAGTCAAACCTAGCCTAACCTACTCTAGCCTAGCCTAACCTAGCCTAACCTACTCTAGCCTAGCCTATCCTAGCCTAACCTACTCTACCCTAGCCTATCCTATCCTAGCCTACTCTACTCTAACATATCCTAGCCTAGCATACTCTAGCCTAGTCCAACCTAGCCTAACCTACTCTAGCCTAGCCTAACATAGCCTAACCTACTCTAGCCTAGCCTATCCTAGCCTAACCTACTCTAGCCTAGCAACTGAATCTATTCTTACCTACCCTAGCCTATTCTAGCCTAACCTATCCTATCCTAGTCAAACCTAGTCTAACCTACTCTAGCCTAGCCTATCCTAACCTAACCTACTCTAGCCTAGCCTATCCTAGCCTAGTAAGTAAATAAATGCATAATTACATTAAAATCTACCCCAAAAAAATCTGATAAATAAATACGAACCAAAAAATGACACAGAACAAAAGATGATGCAGAACAACTATAAAGATTTGGATATTTACATAAATACAGTGAAAATCTGTCCAGAAAAACAATGAATACTAACCAAAAATCCAGAAAACGATAAATTTTAGAAATACCTCTAAAAACGGTGAACTATGAAAGAGTACAGCCATGAAAGTAGTAATCCCTCCGAGTGAAGCGCGACATTCATTCATGCATCAAAGTGCCGGTAAATTTGTGACCTCTTAGGCGTGAATGCATGCCAGTAAATTTGTGACTTCTTAGGCGTCTTCTCTCTTCTTATCTGATAACAAGAGAAAATAAAATACTATAACAGAAAACATGAAGAAACGCAGAAACATCTACAAGATAACAGGCAGCAACAAAATATTTGCAGGCGCAGAAACATGCAAAAAAATATTTGCAGGCGCAGTGAATGAAGACCAAGGCCAAGATTATATAAGGCCAAGGTTATATAAGGCTGGATAGCGGATTTTCTCTGGTATCGGATAGCTTTTAGCTTTCTTGAACTAAACTTTTAGCTTTTTTAGCTTTTAGATTTTCCAATGATGAACTAACGGACAACTTTTAGCTTTTTTAGCTTTTAGCTTTTCCAATGAAGGACAGCGGAAAGGCTGCGCCCAACTGGTTTGCACCAACGTGGATAGATGACGTGGAGCTTTCTCGTTAAGAAAACCCAACAATTTCATGAAAAGCATCTCAATTTTTTTTAAAGACGTTGTGGTAGGCTCCTTTAACGGTTGATCAAGCTTAAACATTTTTGAGATTCTGAGGGAGGGAATCTTTATGCTTTAGGTGCCTCTGAACGACTAGTTCCAAGTTCTTTTGTTCACATCGTCTTCTTCTATTTGCATCTGTATTTGCAGCGAATTTTGTTCACATCCTCTTCTTCTATTTGGAAGTGTTTTCTCTTCTGTATGTCAATGTTTGTGTGCCTGTGACTGTTCCTCTGTTTTACTCTGGATTGGGTGTCTATACTCTATAGCTTTTGATAGAAAACACTACATATTATTCAAATTTGAATTTGATTTCGATTTCTCGGATATGGATCAAGAAGAGCAGCAGGAAGGGATGAATGAAGAGCAGAGTTGTCTCATCATTTAAAATTGTAAGGAATTTCATTATATTTGCAGTAAAAATTGTTTCTCTTGCGCTGGGAATTTCATTGTATTTGCAATGGAAGTGCTTCCTGTTGTCGAAGTCTATGTCACCGTGACTGTGGGTTTTTCTGGTTCGTGTGGGTCTTTTTGTTTTGTCTATATGCTTATGCTTTTGATATTAGTTAAATCTGAATTTGATGAAGAGATCAGCGAAAAGGATGCATGGTTAAACCTGAATTTGTTGAAGAGGATCAGCGAGAAGGATGCATGGCGAATGAAATGAAAGACGTTGTTGTTCGATGCCATCCAGGGAAGTATTTACAGTGGAGAGGAGGAAACCAGGGAGTTGTAACCATTAGTGACAGGTTTGTTTCTTGTATTTATTTTATACTCTCATTTATTCTTCGGTTATGGAAATTTATATTCATATTCATATTCATGATTTATTTTTCGGTTTTGGTTCCATAGATTAAAGTAGAATTTTCAATTTTCTCCCTTCTTTATCAAAACCATAACCCACCCAATCAATTTGTCATTCCTGTGATTGACTTGATTTTAGTCCCCTATTTTCACGTGATTTCCCTCACCTAAATCATTATATGTGACAGCATCGAATCCCAAGTTAATGTTATACCCAGAAAAAACTAAAGAAGCAAAGCCCTCTCAGCATCGAATCAATCCTTCAGTGCCTGCCTAATGTTTTTAAATCTTTATGCTGTGTTATCATGCTCTATTATTAATCTCTTATCTACTGTCTTTTTAATTTTTAGTTTTCTTTCCATGTGTTTGCTTTGTTCTTGGTCCTTAATCGCATTAGTCACTTATTTATAATGTCTTTGGGTCTTTGTTCTCTGGTCTTGGTACCCAATTCAATTAATCCCCTGGAATCCTTCTGCTCAATTGGACTGCTTTGATTTAAGTGATTTTATGAGTCTTCCAGAGTTCATCTCTAAAGGTACAGTAGCTTGTCTCCTCCTTCAGTGCGTGCCTTAGGCAAATCTTTTCCTGTTATAATATCTGATTAGGACCCTTTTCTTACTGCAGGAGGGATGTATTTAATGATGATAATACGCAGTGAGACAGAGCCTTATAGGCTTAGAGAAGGAAATGAGATCATTTCTAGGACAAGAAACAGAGTGAGAATGTGAATGATAGTAAACAGTAAAACATGCCTGGCCTAATGTTTTTCAATCTTTATGAGCTCTATTATTAATCTTTTCTCTACTATGTCCTTTAATCTTTTAGTTTTCTTTCAATCGGTTTGCTCTTTTCTTGGTCCCTAATCACATTAATCACTTATTTATGATATTTTTGGATCTTTGTTCTCTGGAATCCTTCTGTTCAGTTACACTCCTGTAGCATTATCACTCACCCATGTAACAACCGATCATAGTTACCTATAGCAGAAGGTTTCCATTCACCCATGTAACAATAGTTACCAGAAGGTTTCCATTCACCCATGTAACAACCGATCATAGTTACCTTATTTTGTTTGACTTGCGTTTCTAAAGACAGTAAAACAAAAACGCCTCATTATCTTCTCAATAAAACAAGAAAGGCTCTCTATCTTCTCTCTCCTCTTAATTGTTAATTTTTCCTCATCTTCTTTTAATGGTTTATAATGCAGATCTTCTCTCTTCTCTGTATAAAAAGAGAAAGTTAAGTTTTCTTTGTCTTCTTTTAATTGTTTATAATGGAGATAGACAAGTTTATATAATCTTAGAGTTATATTCAAGAACCATCTACCGAACCTTTAAACTAGGATTCACTATTTTTATCTATTTACACGTTTATGTGTGATACACTTTCTCTATGTCTAGGAATGTGCAGTTAAGCCATCATTATGCTATTTCTCATTTTCAAAAAGCTCATAGATATTCTCTCGCAAATCCAATACCCTCGTAGATAATTATAACAACTGGCTCTCTCTCGCAAATCCAAAAACCATTTTCAATTCTCTCTCGCAAATCCAAAAACCATTTTCAATTTATTGAGAGAACAATTTTCAATTTTCAATTATAAAAACTATTTTCAATTTGTTTTTAAATCTTTATGCTAATCCATTACTTTCTTTTTTATCTATTCTCCGTGGGCAGTCATCTTTATTTTTACTATGTCTCCTCCTTCTAGTGTTTTTAAATTTTTATGCTCTGTCATCCTTATTTTTACTGTGTGTCATTTTTACTTTTACTGTGTCTCCTGATCTAAGTGTTTTTAAATTTTTATGCTTTGTCATCCTTATTTTTACTGTGTCATTTTTACTTTTACTGTGTCTCCTCCTATGGTACCGATCTGATCTATATTTTTACTGTGTGTCATCTTTATTTTTATTGTGTCTCCTCCTTCGGTACCGGTATGATCTAAGATAGTGTTTTTAAATATTTATACTGTGTTCTTTATCCATAATCCTATTAATCTCTGGGTCTTGTTTTAAAATATTTTTATCCTGTTTTTGGTCATTTATTCTATTCTATATTACTTCAGAAAAAAACACACACTCTATGCCTGATACCAAATCTCATTAATCCCTCTTCGTATTTCTTATCAAACCTTTCTTTTTCATTAATGCAAAAGGCATCTCTGCCTTTCTTTTAAATGTTTTTTTTTTAATTAGTGAAGACTAATTTTATATAACTTGACCGCAAGCATTAACATGCAATAAAGTCATTATTGTACATTCTTATACTTTTCTTATTACATTTTATGATTTTTTTTTTGCTTTTGTAATTTTTAATATATAATTTTAATCTTTTGTATAAAAAATAGATAATTTATTATGGGTGCTACAAGAAATGTGAGCTAATTTTTTTTAGTGATTTATTATATTTTTTAGAAATGAATATTGTTGCCAATTAAAATTTTTGTATTATACATGCTTGTTTATATTGTAAAATGATATGCATTATTCAATTATATATTTATTCTTTTTTTTTTTAATTATATAATGTAAAACAAATTATTCATGAACATAATTGTTTTATTTATTTAAAATATTTGAAATACATGTATTTGCTTATTTAACTATAAAAAACACTGAAATTATCTTTCTTTAAAATTTCATAAATGTATGAATAATTGTGTTGTTGAAATAATATGATGATTTTTTTTTTAATTGATAAGATGTTTTTCTTTGTTACATGATGTAGATTGTACATGTTAAATGATAAGATAATAATAATAATAATGATAATGATAGAGGGGGAGGGGAGAGAGGGGAGGCGGAGAAAACGGGGGTGGATGAGAGAGGGGTAGAGAGAGCAAGGGGGATAGAGAAATTGAGGGGGGGGAGAGAGAGAGAGGGGGGCGAGAGAGCGAGAGAGAGAGGGGGAGAGAGAGGGGGGAAGAGCGAGAGAGAGAGAGAGCGGGCAAGAGAGAGAGAGAGAGAGGGAGAGAGAGGGCGGGGCGAGAGAGATTGAGGGTGGGGAGGAGAGGGGGCGGTGGGGAGACAGTGGAATAGAGAGAGAGAGAGAGGGTGGGGAGAGAGTGGAATATATATATATATATATATATATATATTCCACTCTCTCCCCACCGCCCCCTCTCCCCTATAGAGAGAGAGAGAGAGGGAGAGAGAGAGAGAGAGAGAGAGAGAGAGTGGGGGAGAGGGAGAGAAAGAGTGTGGGGGGAGGGGAGAGAGAGAGCGAAAGAGGGAGGACAAGAGGGAGGGAGGATTTGAGAGAGAGAGAGGGAGGTATCAAGAGAGATAGAGAGAGAGAGGGAGAGAGAAAGAGAGGGAGAGAGAGAGAGAGCGAGAGAGTGGGGGACAAAGAGGGAGAGTCAGAGAGGGGTGGAGAGAGAGGGGCGGGAGAGAGAGGTGGGGGAGAGAGGGGGCAAAGAGAGAGAGTGTGAGAGAGAGGGGGGATAGAGAGAGTGTGGGAGAGAAATATGGGGAGGGAGAGAGAGAGAGAGATAGTGGGGAGGTGGGAGGGAGAGAGAGAGTGAGTGTGGGGAGGGAGAGAGAGAGGCTGAAAGAGAGAGAGATAGAGAGAGAGAGGTGGGTGGAGAGAGAGAGGGGGGGAGAGAGAGAGAGGAGAGAGAGGGGGGAGAGAGAGAGAGGAGAGAGAGGGGGGAGAGAGAGGGGGAAGAGAGAGAGAGAGATAGACAGATATAGAGAGAAGAGAGTGAGCAAGAGAGAGAGGAAGAGAGAGGGTGGGAGGGGGAGAGACAAAGAGAGAGAGTGAGAGAGCAAGGGGGAGAGAGAGAGGGGGAGGGAGAGGGCGGGTGAGAGAGAGAGAGAGAGAGAGAGAGGGGGAGAGAGAGAGAGGGGGGTCGAGAGATAGAGATAGAGAGAGAGAGAGAGAGAGAGAAAGGAGTAGGAGAGAGAGGGGGGTCGAGAGATAGATAGATAGAGAGAGAGAGAGAGAGAGGGGGGAGGGGGGAGAGAGAGACGCGGGGAGAGAGAGAGAGAGACACGGGGAGAGAGAGAGAGAGGGAGGGGTAGAGAGAGAGGGAGAGAGAGAGATAGAGATAGGGAGAGAGAGAGAGCGGGTGGAGGGAGACAAAGAGAGGGGGAGAGATGGGGATAGAGAGAGGCGGGGAGAGGGAGGTAGAGAGAGAGAGATCAAGCAAGCGAGGATGAGAGGGAGAGATATCAAGGGGGGAGAGAGAGAGAGAAAGAGCGGGGGGTAGGGAGAGAGAGAGAGAGAGAGAGAGAGAGAGAGAGAGAGAGAGAGAGAGAGAGAGAGAGAGAAGAGTGTGGAGAGAGAGGGAGCGAGAGAGGGGGGCAGGAGAGGGAGAAAGAGAGAGAGAGATAAGAGGGGAGAGAGGGGGAGCCAGATGGAGACAGGTGGAAAGAGCGAGAGAGAGAGAGGGTAGAGGTGAGAGGGAGGTGGGAGGGGGGTGAGAGAGAGAGAGAGATGGAGCGAGGGAGACAGAGGGAGCGATGGGGAGAGGGGGGTCGGGAGAGAGTGGAATAGAGAGAGAGAGAGAGATGAGGTGTGGGGAGAGAGTGGAATAGAGAGAGAGAGAGAGATGGGGGCAAAGAGAGGGGGAGAGAGGGAGAGGGACATGAAGGGAAAGGGGGGGAGTGAGAGCGAGAGAAGGGAGAGAGAGAGATAGAGAGAGACAAAGGGGGGAGAGAGGGGGGGAGAGAAAGGGGGGAGAGAGGGGGGGAGAGAAAGGGGGGGGGAGAGAAAGAGGGAGAGAGGGTGGGTGGAGAGAGAAGGGTATAGAGAGAGAGTAAAAGAGAGCAGGGGAGAGAGAGAGAGAAAGCAAGAGGGAGAGAGAGAGCGAGCAAGGGGGAGAGAGAGGGGGGGAGAGAGAGAGAGAGGGGATGGGAGGGAGGGAGAGAGAGGGGGTGGGGAGGGAGGGAGGATTTGAGAGAGAAGGGGGGAGCAAGAGAGAGAGAGAGAGAGAGAGAGAGAGCAAGGGGAGAGAGGGGTGGGGGAAAGAGGTAGTGAGAGAGAAAGGTGGGGGGAGAGAGAAAGTGAGAGTGAGAGAGACAGATGGGGGGAGAGAGAGAGAGAGTGGGGAGGAGGGACAGAGAGACATAGAGAGTGGGGAGAGAGAGAGAAAGAGAGAGAGAGAGAGAGAGGTGGGGGGAGAGAGAGAGCGAGTGGAGAGAAAGAGAGAGGGAAGATATAGGGGAAGAGAGAGAGAGAGAGAGAGAGGGAGAGAGAGAATGATAGAGAGAGGAGGGTGAGCGAGAGAGAGGGAGAGAGAGGTTGGGAGAGGGAGAGACAAAGAGAGAGAATGAGAGAGCGAGGGAGAGAGAGATAGATTGATAGAGGGAGAGAGAGATAGACATATGGTGGGGGGGAGAGAGAAAGCAGGGAGGAGGGAGAAAGAGAGAGAGGGAGAGATGGGTGGAGAGAGAGAGGGGGGAGAGAGAGGGAGTGAGAGAGTGGGGATGGTGGGAGAGAAAGGGAGGTGGGGAGTGAGAGAGAGAGGCGAGGGTTGGGGAGAGAGAGAGTGGGAGAGAGAGGCAAGGGTTGGGGAGAGAGAGAGAGTGGGAGAGAGAGAGAGAGAGGGTGGGGGGAGAGGAGAGAGAGAGAAAGAGAAATATGGGGGCAAACAGAGGGGGAGAGGGAGTGGGAGAGAGAGAGGGGGAGAGAGGGAGAGAAAGAGGGAGGAAGGTGAGAGCGAGAGTGGGGGGAGAGAGAGGGAGAGGGGGAGAGAGAGAGACAGGGAGAGGAGGGACATAGGGAGGGAGGGAGAGAGAGAGAGAGGGGAGGGGGAGAGAGAGAGAGAGAGAGAGAGAGGAGAGAGAGAGAGAGAGAGTAGGGGGTAGGAGAGAGAGGGGGGGAGAGAGAGAGTGAGGGGAAGAAGAGAGAACAAACACATAGAGAGAGAGAGAGAGAGAGAGAGAGAGAGAGAGAGGGGGAGAGGGAGAGAGAGAGAGAGTAGGGGGGGAGGGGAGAGAGAGAGGGGGGGAGAGATAAGGAAAGAGGGAGGGCAAGAAAGGGGGGAGAGAGAGGGGGGGAGAGATAAGGAAAGAGGGAGGGCAATAGGGAGGGAGGATTTGTGATAGGGAGAGAGGGAGCTATTAAGAGAGAGAGAGAGAGAGAGAGAGAGAGAGAGAGAGAGATTGGGGGCGAGAGAGAGAGAGAGAGAGAGAGAGAGAGAGAGAAGAGAGAGTGTGTGTGGGAGAGAAAGATGGGGAGAGAGAGATAGAGAAAGAGAGAGAGTGGGAAGGTGGGAGGGAGAGAGACAGAGAGAGTGAGGAGGGCGAGAGAGAGAGAAAGGTGGGGGGAGAGAGAGAGCGGGTGGAGAGGGGGGGGAGAGAGAGGGGAGAGAGAGAGAGAGAGGAGAGAGAGAGGGGGGACAGAGAGGGGGGAGAGAGAGAGATAGAGAGAGGAGAGTGAGCGAGAGAGAGAGGAAGAGAGAGGGTGGGAGGGGGAGAGACAAAGAGAGAGAGTGAGAGAGCGAGGGGGAGAGAGAGAGGCAGGGGGAGAGAGAGAGATGGGGGAGAGAGAAAGGGAGAGAGTGGGGAGGAGGGAGACAAAGAGAGGGGGAGAGATGGGTGGAGAGAGAAAGAGGGAGATAGAGAGATAGAGAGTGAGATAGAGAGGGGGAGAGAGACCAGGGCGGTGAGGAGAGAGAGAGATAAATATGGGGGCAAAGAGATGGGGAGAAGGAGGGGGAGAGAGGGAGAGAGAGAGGGAGGGAGAGGGCGTGGGGGGGGGTGAGAGCGAGAGAGGGGGGAGAGGGAGAGGGAGAGAGACAGGGTGAGGGGGGCCAGAGGGAGGGAGGGAGAGAGAGAGAAATAGGGAGAGAGGGGGCAGAGGGAGGGAGAGAGAGAGAGAGCAGGGTGTGGAAGAGAGAGGGGAACAAAAGAGAGAAAGGGGCGGGAGGGAGAGAGAGAGAAAGAGAGAGGGGGAGAGAGGAGAGGGGGAGGGGGAGAGAGTGAGATGGGGAGAGAGAGAGGGGGGGGAGAGAGAGTGAGAGAGAGGGAGAGAGGGGGGGGGGGAGAAAGTGAGAGAGAGAGAGGGGGGGGGGAGAAAGTGAGAGAGAGAGAGAGAGAGTGGGGAGGAGGGAGGGAGAGGTAGAGAGTGAGTGAGGGGGTGGGAGGAGAGAGAGGGGGGGGAGGGGGAGAGAGAGAGAGAGACGTGCGGAGAGAGAGAGAGGAGGGGGAGAGAGAGAAGGGGGGAGAGAGAGAGAGATAGGATAGTGCATGAGAGAGAGAGAGAGATGGGGGGTGAGAGAGAGAGGGGTAGAGAGGGAGAGACAAAGAGAGAGAGTGAGGGAGCAAAGGGGAGAGATAGAGAGAGAGAGAGAGAGAGGAGGGGGGGAGGAGAGATGGGAGGAGAGATAGGGGGAGAGAGAGGGAGAGGGAGGGAGAGAGATAGATCGAGAGATCGAGGGGGAGAGAATGAGAAATAGGGGGGTGAGAGAGAGTAGGAGAGAAAGAGAGAGAGAGTGAGAGAGTGAGGGGGAGAGAGGGGGGGGGGGGCGAGAGAGAGGGAGAGAGACAAAGGGAGAGAGGGATAGAGAGAGAGAGAGAGTGGGATCCTCCACTAAAATCTCATTGGTTGGCTCTTTACTTTCCTGTCTTGGTGTCTTCTGCCCAATGCATTTCTTTTGTACTCTAAAACTATACTACTGGGGTACTGCCTCCGGGTGGGCTTCACTCGCTCTTTTGATCCCAGTTGCTTAGACCTATGCATCAAAAGGATTGTGTTGGGGTAATATTGTCGGGCCAGGTTGTCAGGTGGGCTTTTTCTTCCCACTACTGTTGTGGCTTCCACGTGGGCCCGATCCATTCTTTGGTCGCTTTGCCACTAGGTTTTGCACTTGTGCTAACTTTGGTTGCACTCTAAAGCTCATCGAACCACCTCTAACTATATCCTGATATTGGGGTCACCAAATTTGACTACTCTATCTCTCGATCTAAGGTGCCATTTTCATACTTCCAAACATCATTATAAAGCTCTCTCTCATGCCTCCCACGGTCGGACCATATTGTATTGGTCTGCCATTTTCTCATGTTTTTTTTGTTGCTCCCTCTGTTGATGTCTTTTCTACATGATTGACATATAAAATACATCAGCCTCATATATAAAACATTATTTTTTTATTAAATGAGAAATGTATTTATAAATATGGACATATAACATTCAATTAAAAATAACCATCCTCGGTGTGCGAAGAAATAAAAAATTCACTCAAAATGGTGCGCCACAAAACATGAAAGCATTAGCCACAGTGCGTACATCCAGATGACACAGTGCTTTTGGTTCACATACAGAGAAACAAATTCGTTAGTTTTAATTTCAACACAATGCGTCGAGACAACATTGTGCACTGGTTTGTACATATAACCTTTTCACACTAAAATGAAATGTTTTTGCTATCGAATGCAGTAAGCTATATTTTTTTTTATATTATGCATGTGGTGCATTTGGTAAATAAAAACACAGTGGGAGTAACTTTACCGTATGCACTGATGTAAAAATTATATCTTTTCTTGTCCTATTTTCATTTACCAAACGCATCGACATGCATAGTACACCCTATAAATTTAAAAGTTGCATCGCTACTGATGGGAGTCAAACCTGTTGAATGCACCTCGTAGGGGGAAAAAATAAAAAACAGTGGATTTTTGGACCTAATTTACAATTCTAATCCACTAAAAATTTAAATTAGAGAGAAACATATACATTACCTGAACATTTAGTCATTGGGGAGGCATAGTTGACATGTAAATGAAAAAACCAAATTTCACCATCATTTGAGAAAATTTGAAATCCATGCACTGAGCACGGGGCAGAAGGATGGTGAGAAAGGGAAACACCGACGATGGGGAACTTGAGTGAGGCAAGAGTAGCACTGATGCTTCAAATCTCTAGAACACTGTAAATGGTAAAAATGAAATTTACGACCAATAAGTTTTTTTATTTAAACCTATTTGATGTGTTCTTGTAACAACATCAATGTGTACTATTTCCAAGTGCAACAATTTTTTTTAGTTAAAAACCCTGTAGTGATTCTATTGGTGAGTACGCACCAGGGAATTTGAATACACAAACAACACCGACGCTTTGTGTGAATATGAAACTAAAATGAAGAAAAGAATTTTAATATCGACATTTTTTAAATTTAACCTTTTTTTGGTGCTATTAAGTAGTATAAGCAGTGGTGCATTGGTAGTTATGTACTAGGGTGTCTGAATACATTAAGAACGCTGATACCTCATGGGAATGTAACAACAAAATGCTGAAAAGAATTTTACAACCGAGATTTTTTAAATTTTAACCTTTGTCCATTATTATCAACTAGTATAAGGATCGATGTGCCATATATAGTTGGTGCACTGTTGTTTTTATTTGCATTAAAAGTAACGATTCAATGGTGCACCACTCTCTACAACGCACTAATTTTAGTTCAATTAACAACACCAATGCATATAATATAATAAGTACATTATTATTTTAAAGTTTAAAACTCCACAATGGTGCACTATATCGTGTATGAATTAGGGTATAAATGCACTAGTTTAGCACCGGTTCATTGTTACAGTATAGCACCGCATTGGGAAAAATGAATTTTATGACCAACAATTTTTATAATTGAACCCTTTTCTGGTTCTATGGAGTAGTATATGCACCAGCTCGCATTTTGTACTTAGGGAATTGATATATATATATATATATATATATATATATATATATATATATATATATCTTCCAGGGTGCACCACATGCTATTAAGAACTAGTGTGTTAATGTATTAGGGTCTCATCATCATCATATATATATTATATATATATATATATATATATATATATATATATATATATATATATATATATATATATATATATCTTCCAGGGTGCACCATATGCTATTAAGAACTAGTGTGTTAATGTATTAGGGTCTCATCATTAAAAAAAATCCACTAAAACATCTTCCCACGCAAATCCACTAGCAACCTCCACTAAAAATAGATTTTTAGGCTATTTTAATAGGGGCTTATGCAAAAACCTCCGTTAGAGGGTATTTTCCTTGTACGGTGGGAAGGGGAGAGAAAGGTAGAGAGAGAATGAAGGAGAGGAAGAGAAAGAGAGATGGAAGTAAAGAGAGCAAAGGAGAGAGAAATCAAGGCAAGGAGAGGGAAATAGAGAAGGGGGGAGGGAGAGAGTGATGGAGATGGGGAGGGAAAGAGCGAAGAAGGGGGGGGGAGGGAGACGGAGGCGGAGAGAGATGGATGGAGAGGGAGAGAGAGAGAGAGGGAGAGAGGGAGGAAGAGGGATAGAGAGGGGGACAGAGAGAGAGAGAGAGAGAGAGAGAGAGAGAGAGATAGAGAGAGAGATAAAAATCAAGAGAAAAATAAGAGAGAGAGGGAGAGAGATAGGGGGAGAGTGAGGGGGAGAGGGATAGAAATAGTGAGCAAGATGGATATAGAGATACATAGAGAGATAGAGAGAGAGAAGGGGGGGAGAGAGAAAGTGATAGAGATTGTGAAAGACAACATGAGAGATAGAGAAGGGGAGAAAGAAAGAGAGAGAAAGATAGAGCAAGAGAGAACGAAAAAGGAGAGAGTAGGAGAGAGTGAGAGAGATGGGGAGAGATGGATAGGGGGAGAAATAGATAGAGTAAGTGAGAGAAAGAGAGAGAGAGCATGGGAGAGTGATTGAGAGAGTGCAAGAGTAAGCGAGTAAGAGAGACAGAGAATAGGAGAAATTAGGAGAGAGAGGGAAATATAGGGAGAGCAAGAGAGTAGGACAAGGGGAGAGTAGAAGAGGGGGAGATATAGAGAGGGCGATAGGGAGAGGGAGAGAGAGAAAGAGAGATGAAAAGTAGGAGAAGGAGAGAGGGATAAAGAAAGGGAGTGTGGGAGAGGATGAGAGGGAGACAACAAGAGAGGGAAAGAGAAAGAGAGAAAGAAATGGGG
This sequence comes from Pinus tabuliformis, assembly GCA_031772625.1. Classification (NCBI taxonomy): domain Eukaryota; kingdom Viridiplantae; phylum Streptophyta; class Pinopsida; order Pinales; family Pinaceae; genus Pinus; species Pinus tabuliformis. Next base: position 794,700,782 of record CM062816.1, on the reverse strand, counting down.
ATAGAGAAAGGGAAAAGGATGGAGAGAGAGAGAGAGGAGCGGGAAGAGAGGTAGAAGAGGGAGAGAGTTAGAAAGAGATAGCAGAGAAGGAGAAGGAGAGAGGGAGAGGGAAGGAGGGAGGAAAAGAGAGAGGGAGGGAGGTATAGGGAAAGATAAAGGGTGAGAGAAAAGGGGGCAGAGAAAGCTAGAAAGAGGGAGAGGAAGAGAGACAGAGAGAAAGAGAGAAGACAAGAGAGAGAGTGGGTGTGTATGTGTGTGTGTGTTTGTGTTTGCGTGTGAGAGAGAGATATAGACAAATGGAGAAAGAGAGAGGGAGTGTGTGTGTGTGAAAGAGAGTGAGAAATATAGAGGGTGAGAGAAAGGGATATCTGGAGAGGGAGAGGTAGAGGAGGAGGGATGGGGAGAGAGAGAGTGAGGTAGAGCGTGAGCAGGTGAGAGAGTGTAGGAGAGGGAGAGAGAGAGAGATATTATGTGTGAGAGAGAGAGAGAGAGAGAGAAAGAGAGAGTGAGTGAGAGAGATAGAGAGAGTGATAATGAGAAGGGGGAAGAGAGAGAGAGAGAGAGAGAGAGAGAGAGAGAGAGAGAGAGAGAGAGAGAGAGAGAGAGAGGTGGAAGGAGAGGGAGAGAGGGAAATAGAGGGTGGGAGAGGGAGGGGAGGTGGTTCCATTCTATTTGAGGAAAAGATGTTCCTTTCTATTTTAGTGCTTTTTTTTACATAGATAAGTAGAGAATTTGAGATTAGATAGAGAGGGAGAGAGGCAAAAAAGGGCTTTCATTCCATAGTATCCCATGGGCCACAGGTTTCCCTCCTTTATACTTGCATCCATTTCCATTCCGAGAAATAAAATAGAAGTGTAGCCTCACCTTCCAATCTCGTTTTCTCCTATAAGGGTTTCCTATATCACACGGGAGCCTCACTCAATGAACCTATGACATATCACGTGCATTCGTGGCATACTAAAAAATACCCCTAATTTGACTACATATTGGAAAATACCTCTAAAAATCACATTTTAACTCCCTACCAATACAAACCCAATACACCTTCCCAATTTAAACAACCCCTACTTTCACTACATATTGTAGGTATCCATTTTTTCATTAACTTTTTTTATACCCCTTTATAGTTTTTCATTAGCTTTGAGATCCATTTTTTATACCTGCCAATATAAAAACCCTTTACCCCCTATATATCCCCCAATATATTATGTCATTTTTTCCTCAATAGATATCCCCTAATATGAACCCACGTGCTATGGTATTTCTCCCCTAGTGAAGCCCCTGTGCCTATATCATATCATATGTTATTATGATTGTAAGTAATTGTATTTGTGTTTATTCTCTATTTTCCACATTTTATATATTGCATTCTAGAAAATGTAACTTAATAAATCCATAAGTCTAAGGAAAATAACCTTAATATTATAGATTTCATATTTTAAGTATAATTTTATCCGATATATTGTGATGAACTCTCTAGTATAATATCCAAGATAGTTTATGAGCCATATTGGTATCAAAGCAAGTGGTTATGGATATTTTGTGGGATTTTTTAAGGGGTCTAGATTGGTTTAGGCATAAAGTTGTAAAACCCTAGATATGATCAATAAATCTATTAAAAAACCTCAATATGTGTCAGAGGAGAGGTTCTGAAGGCCAAAATAATAGGTTGTAGATATCAACCACAACATGAGTCTCCTTACGGCAGCTCTAGAGAACAAGTTGGGAATCAGAGAAGATGTATATTAACTTAGAGGTCATCTCAAAGGGGAAATTAGATGTAAGGGATAAACCAAACGGGTAAATAAGAAAGAACAAAAAAAGGAACAATACAGTTCAAGTGTCATGAACCATTCATTGTCCCCGTTGAAGATGGAGATAAAGTTTTACATCAATCCATATAAGGTGATATTGATGCTTTGAGGTTGAATAACTAGTTACAATAGCTAGCACATTATTTTAGTGTTCCCTACATAGAGGAAGGACATAAAATATGTTTTGCTCATCCAAAATTAGAGGTCCATGCCCTCACTTGGTCAGAAATCCATATGGAAAACTTTAGAGTGGAGGGAGATCCTCTAGTGACTAATTGGGAGGATTTCAAAACTCTAATAAACTCACAAGTCTACCCTATTAGGTATGTAGAATACTAGTGGATTCAATGGCATTACTTAAAGCAAAGATAAGAGTTGAGTGTATATGAGTACTCCATGAAATTTAGGAATATGGAAATAGTTTTTGATATCTCCTCAAAGAACCCAAATGTGCTCCTCAAGTATATAAGGGGTTCAAACAACCATCTGTAGAAGTGTTGGGGCCTTCATTTAGAATTTTGTAAGTTTTGAAGATATGAAGAGGGAAAAACATGTGGTAGGAGCAACGGTTAGGTTGTAGCGAAGACAACGGGGAAAGGAAGCAAGACCATGAAGTCATGGGGAAGTTGCGAAAAGGTGTCACGAACAAGCAAAAACAGTCGAGCGAACAAGGAGGAGGATGAGAAGAAGCTGAGGGGATAAACAGTCAAATGGAAATTCGAGCAATGAAGGAATAGATAAAAGGAGAGAACAACATGAAGAAGAAGGTTGGTATCTGAGGGATTCTGAGGTATAGAAGAACCCGATCAAAAGACTGGAGCAGTGGTGGGAAGACCAATGCTGGGCTTGGTCTCAGATCTGGAACAGTTTGTGGTCACAATATTTTATGTTTTTTTTCATGGATTTATGTCGAATGTATATTGTAATGAATCTTTTGTTGATTTAATATGAATGGGTAATTGGACCAGTTGCATAGTATTATTTGCGTGTAATTTTGTGATTTATGGGCCTGCTCAAAGGTTTTTAATGTTGAAGGTATTTCCTCATGTGAATGTGATCTATATAGTGATATAATGTTATGATGAGTGTATGCTTTAAGCTATATGTAGAGTAATGGTTAGGTCATCCTTGATATCCTTGTGAACCCTTCTTAGTTTCGGTCACAACACACCTTGGGTGAGACTCCTTATCCTTAGGAAAGGGTCAGTGTTACTTGGGAGTGGGAGCAAAAGTAGGGAGCGGGAGTGAAAACAGGTGCGGGAGCGACATTTTCAAAAGCTCCCGGTTTGGGAGCGAACCCGGAGTGTTATATATATATATATATATATATATATTTCTATATTTTGATACATATTTTTCAACAAAAACATGTCGAATTATGAATTAGATATAAAAAACATAAAAAAACATAGATTGAACCATATAACAACAATCATTTAGAAGTTATAATCTTCATCAACCACGTCCACAAGTTAGTAACATAGTAACATACAACATATTGAGCCTTGTGATTCATCAACCTTAAAGTTTCAAGCTTTCAAAATTCAATATATAACATTTATTATCATTGATCACCAAAGTTGTACTTGTAAGCTAAGTGTAACCATTACAACAAATAATACCTAACATGAAATGAAATGTTGTAAAATGAAATGAAACAACTTTCAACATTCATGAAGCATCATATTCATAATTCATTACTAATGAGTTATAATTTCCAACTTCAAACATAAATTGTCATATATTGTTTAAAAAAATATCATAATAAATATGAAAGAGTCAATAGTTATAAAAACTACTAGAAACTAGAAAAGACAAGTAAATCTATTATCTATTGTTTATGATTGGGCCTCTTGCCACCATGAGAAATGTCTAATTTTTTAGTCTTGTTGGAAAATCAGGATATTTTTCATTAATATCACCCTATAAGCATTAATATCCAGAGGTATCTTTGTCATTACCTTTGTATCTGTATAGGGATCTTTGTCATTAATATCACCCTCTAAGCATTAAAATAAGATAGAAAAAGCATAGCATGTCAAGTCAAGATTTTGTTTGAGTGATGCATACATTTTTAGGAGGGTCATGATAGAGTAGTTCGACAACCAATGTCACTAACATCAAGGTACATAGAGGGATTGTTACTCTTGATTAAATACGAGTTCCATACCCTAATACACATGCCTCCACCGGACAGCTCCGATCTGCAACAAAAAATCACAGATTTTAAGAGAGAAAGGGCTGGCGCTCTAATCAACGCCGAAGCCGCGCTAATTGCGGAAAATGAAAATTTATGATGTGCACGAAATTTGGCGCGTTTAACAGCCACGGATCCGCGCTAATTTGTTCGTTCTTTTCTCTGGCGCGGTTTTCAGCCTCAAACCCGCGCTAATAGCGCGACTGTTCCTTAAAAATCCGCGCTAATCGCTGCACCTTCTGAAGAAAAAAATTAAATTTTGCTCCAACCCTTCCTTCGGCTCAGAGATGATCAGTCATCTGATGCCTTTTCGCTCCAGGTGTTACTGCAGTTCCACCTAATCACACAGATACTTTCACATGCACTCCTACCACTACAGATGTACAACTAATGATACATCCCAAAAAAAAAAAAATTTAAGGCTACCTCTACCCTAAGCTCTGATACCAAGATAAAAATAATCAAACTTTGAATTAATCAGAAGGAGTTGCAGCTCACAGGTGTGTACACCACCTGGAGACTGCACTCAACAAACAAGGAGGAGACTCTCGCTCACATTCACTCTGCATTACATGAATGAATATTACATATTAAATACATCACTGAAAAATAGGTAGTTGTAAACAACCTCCTAAATTATAGGAACAACTCCTAAACTAAGAAGATGCGTTACAACCACATAACCATTTCTCCATTATTTCTAACTATAACATAGTAACATACAACATATTGAGCCTTGTGATTCATCGACCTTAAAGTTTCAAGCTTTCAAAATTCAATATATAACATTTATTATCATTGATCACCAAAGTTGTACTTGTAAGCTAAGTGTAACCATTACAACAAATAATACCTAACATGAAATGAAATGAAACAACTTTCAACATTCATGAAGCATCATATTCATAATTCATTACTAATGAGTTATAATTGCCAACTTCAAACTTCAATTGTCATATATTGTTTAAAAAAATATCATAATAAATATGAAAGAGTCAATAGTTATAAAAACTACTAGAAACTAGAAAAGACAAGTAAATCTATTATCTATTGTTTATGATTGGGCCTCTTGCCACCATGAGAAATGTCTAATTTTTTAGTCTTGTTGGAAAATCAGGATATTTGTCATTAATATCACCCTATAAGCATTAATATCCAGAGGTATCTTTGTCATTACCTTTGTATCTGTATAGGGATCTTTGTCATTAATATCACCCTCTAAGCATTAACATAAGATAGAAAAAGCATAGCATGTCAAGTCAAGATTTTGTTTGAGTGATGCATACATTTTTAGGAGGGTCATGATAGAGTAGTTCGACAACCAATGTCACTAACATCAAGGTACATAGAGGGATTGTTACTCTTGATTAAATACGAGTTCCATACCCTAATACATGACAAAATTCAATGGAAACATTGCAATCCTGAAATCCTAATAAACTGATAAGTCTGCTGGATTTTGAATGAAATCGAAAATTCCACTTTCTCCATATGAAATCTTCATTTTCATCCATTTACTTTAATAATTTAACGTTACATGAATCGCATATCAATACTAGGGCCATAGGCTTGATCATTAAGTTGCCCCACTCAAAACTTATTTGTTTCATTGAAAATAATTGCATTTGGAACATTACTGCATAAAAAATTTTGCAAAAAAGGCTAAACGCTCTCGAAAAGGTAGGGAGCATTTTTTTTGTAGGGAGCGTGCTCCCGACCCGCTCTCGAGTCACGCTCGCTCGGAGTGCAGATTGGGGGCGGGATCGAGGGGGGGGAGGCGCTCCCCCACAACATTGGGTAGGGTGAAAATGTCAGTGTTGTCCTAGACTACAATGGACCATTGTTGGCCCCTTGTGCCTAAACCCAAGGTCTTTCCCAGATGACATTTTTGTGCCAACAAACGGTTCCGTTGTCAGGACCTGAAATCACAAGAACTGATTTGGAATATGGTGACAACGATATTTAAGAAGGAGATTCGGGATTGGTGGGATACTAGAGTAGATCGATTCATATCAGAGCAAGCTACTTGTCAAAGCCAATCTGTCGCTACGGTGAGTGGAGAGATTTTGTACTCTTAGGCTGTGAGTGATCAGTGCGAGATCTTCAGGTGTAAGTTTCTAGATGACTTGTATAACTCGTTGAGGAGGCTAAAATTAAAGAGTATGCTAGAAGGAGCTACATTAGCTTGTCGCGAATGGGTTCCCGCAGAACTCGCAACACTTCTGTTATCACTCTATAATTTCGAGTCTAAAAACAAAATCACAGAGGTAACATCAAAACTGCGTTTGGAGCTGGGATCTAGCCCTGCCAACTTTAGAGAGGGCTCTCTCTTTGAGATTTAGCATTGTTGGCTGAATGGATATTAGGCTAGTTAATGAGCACAGGCTTGGTTTTTTTTTTTTTAAATGGGTTTGGTAGGGAAATCAAGGGGAAAAGACCATTGGACAATGGAGTCAAAGGCTTAGGGTGATCACCTTGCAAAAACAACAAATAGGAGTGAAACAGGAAAATCTAGATGCACTTCATGGATATCTGAGAATAAAATGGATTGAGGAGATAGAAGGAGAGAGACAGTCAACAAAACCTAGGAGAAATTAACAATTCCTCGATTTTTCATAAGTTGAAAGCATGTAAATTGTAATATAGCTAGAAATAAGGTGCTTAAATAGCAAAACCTAATCTTCACTTTTTGTTTTACAATTGAGGATTTAGAAATATAGAGAAAGAAATACAATGGATAAAAACATAACAACAAGAGAAAATTTCACCATTTAGTACACCACTTGAACCCTGAATAGCTGATCTTTTATTCCTTTGCAAACCATCACTTGAAACACCATGAGGACTGTTACAGAATGGGACTCTTCCCTTCTTATGAATTTTTCCCCTCTTCTTTTACAATTAGAAATCTTACAATATGTAGAAGATATCCTCTCCTAGGATCAGGAGGTTGAATTCAACTACCTCAGCCAAAGATAAACATAAATCCCTGAAAATCTTCGTCTAATTTCCATAAAAAACGGGTCGATTTGCTGAAAACAGGGGTAAACTCAGAGATTCAATTCTCCCAACTGAAGACACCTGTGTAAATTCTGGGAGAGGTTGTTGTTCCTCAACCCATAATGAAAAAAATCCTCTTTCATTTTTCCTTAATTCATCTCCAGTTTTCCAAAATATCTTCCACAAAATCATGACCAAAATAGGCATGCCATAAAAAATGGAGCTGAACTACATAAAACAGGGGTAAACTCAGAGATTCGATTCTCCCAAATGAAGATACTTGTGTAACTTTTGGGATGATTTTTTGTCCATCAGCATGTTCTTCAAAAAATCCTCTTTAATTTTTCTTTAATTCATCTCCAGCTCGCCAAAATCTCTGCCACAAAATCATTACCAAACTAGGAAGAAAAGGAAACATGAAACATCGGGCTCAAAGATGGCTTCAATTCTCCCAACTTCTGATACCTGTATAAATTTTGGGAGAGGTTTTTGTTCCTAATCCCGTGTTAAACAAAAACCTCTTTCATTTTTTGAAAATTCCTTCCCATTTTCCCGGAATCCCTCTCGGAAAAAGACTGGTAAAACTGCAAAAAAAAATGTAGTTTTTTTTTTTTGGGGGGGCGGGGGAAGTGGTTTTGTAGCTGGTAAGTGGTAATTTTGGCCCCTGGAGTGGTAAGTGGTATTGGAGGGAGGGGTCCAAAATGCTAAGGTTGTGCCACGTGGGGGGGTGCCTCCTCCTCAAAACCATTTACTTCACACCGACGTAGAGGGGGAGGGTCTGAAATGCATAAAGGGAGATAAGGTAAGCTTAAGGTAAGTTTTTTTATTTTATTTTATTTATTTTTTGTGTTTTTTATTTTATAATGTTCTTTATTTTTTTATATTTTTAATTGTATTATTTTGTCTTTAATGTTTTAATTTTTAGTTTTAACCTAAACACTAACCTAATTACTAACTTAATTACTAACTTAATTAATTAATAATTAATTTATTATTAACAAATCTAACCTAGTTCTACACTAATTTATTCTAATTAATGTTAAAAAATGCCTCTAAACATTTTTAACCTAATATTTTTTATTTTATTTTATTTTTATCCTAAGCTTGTTTATGTGTGTAATGGATGGAAATGATGGAGGGGTGAAAAAAATGGAGGGCAGTGCATGAAGGGTGTAGCAGGGTGATGAAGGATTAGGAAAAATAAAATCATCGAGCCCAATCAAGCTAGATGTATTTGTCATAGGAGCAATGCGAAATAAACAATTGAAGAAGCAAGTTACCTATAATTATAGGATACTAACAGTGGCTCCAATCGGAGATGGTACTCTCCTTTAGGAGTTGTCAAGAACACCATAGACTAGTAGCCTAATCAATTGGGCTGGTCCCAAATATGCAAATTGATCTGTCACTGAAAATATTGAAGCTGAAATCAGAATTATCTGCAAATTGAAGCCCGAAACATACTTGAACTAAAAATTGAAAAGCAATCTGAAACTGAAACTGAAAAGATGCTCAGAGTATTGAGCTTATTTGCACTCACCTACCTACTCTATTCTGATAAAAATACTGTCGTATCAAGTAATAACAAACTTCCAATGCAACTAGTCAAGTAAATGGATACTTAACAAAATTTTGCATTCTACTTCTCTAGGTAGAAAAGTAAATTCAGAAAATGGCATCTTAACTTTTCCACTAGATTCAATAGCTCTATTGATGAACTTGGAAAATTCTTCTTCTATTGATGGCTACAATAGATTGACCCAATGATCACGATAATCCTGCCACATAAGATCTTCTGGATGATTTCTAATAGGAAAACAAACCTTGTTCCAAATTGCTGCTTGATTTAAGCGATTCTCTTGAAACAGAAAGGAAGCAAATTGTCTCTCCTCCTTGTTATCCACTGTAACCAAGTGCCCTGAATGCTCTTGATCTTCATCAAATATAACAACCATATCATATACAACACTGAAGTCCCTATGATTCTCTTTGTTACATAAAAGCTTGCAAGGAGCTGCAAACTCTCACTAATTTCACATGAAGGAGCGTGATCTATAAAAGTATGTTGTCTTATTTTATTTACATCCAAAGAGAGAAAATTTGAGAGATGGTTTTCATCAAATAAATTTGACTGGTCTTTAATTTTTGAAGAAACTACTACTTTCTGAAGATGCTCTTGTGGATCAATACCTTTAAGCTCTATCACCTCTATCTCCAGATCACCAGACTGCTATTGATTTTCACTGTTGTCCTCTACTTGAGCAATTTCAGGAAGCTAAATTTCTTCTTCACCCTTTCGTTGATTAGTTTGTTGTGCTGCACGAATTCTTTCCTGTGGGGAAACTTCATGGACCTCTAAACAACATACATGATATTTTTCTTCATGAGGAGAAGATAATTCAAGCAAGGCTTCTACTTTTTGAAAAGATCTTTCTTCTAAAGCCTCTAATATTTCATCATCCATGAACTAATCATCATCATAGTAATCTTCCAGATATTGAATAAAACTTTCACAATTGTCACAACAATTTTGAATAAGCAACAGAGATGACTAAGTTTCCTTGTATTTGTCATGAAATACAATATGAAAATACTTTAAAGAACATTAATTTTGCCAGAGGCTGGAAAATTTTCATACCAAGATCTATCCTTTCCCTCCAAAGTTGCCATAAATATTTTCATAAGACAATATTCATGGAATTTGAATTTAAACTTTTGGATATGCATATGAAAACTCAATAAATGTAAAGGAACATCATCTCCCTTTTCATCTTTAAAGAATGGAAGATATTTTAACCAATCAATGTTGAGCATGGGATTTGGAAAACCTGGAATCTTTGATCTATCCATAGGAACATACCTACATTGTACTCTTGAATTCATCTTAAAAACACTCAACACTAGAGTGTAGTCACCATAGGTTCTCAACAATTCTGGATTCTTTTACCAGTGGAGTCTTTAGATCACATAAACTGTGTGGAGTCGCCAGGTGTTGGCTTTCAACCTTTTAGTGTCTGGCTGTTTGTCCACCATCACCAACCAAATCTGAATCTTGAAAATTTTTACTGAAGAACTTCGTCCCCAGTATGTTCACCACTATGTTATCACTCTATAATTTCAAGGTTGAAAACAAAATCATAGAGGTAACATCAAAACCACTTTTGGAGCTGGGATCTAGCCCTGCCAGCTTCAAAGAGGGTTCTCTCTTTGAGATTTAGTTTTGTTGGATGAATGGATATTAGGCTAGTTAACTAGCACAAGTTTGGTTTTTTTTTTTTTAAATGTGTTTGGTAGGGAAAGCAAGGGGAAACAACCATTGGGAAATGGAGTCAAAGGCTTGGGGTGATCATCTTGCAAAAACAACAAATAGGAGTGAGACAGGGCAAGATAGGTGCACTGCATGGATCTCTGAGAATAAAATGGATTGAGGAGATAGAAGGAGAGAGAAAGTCACCAGAAACCCAGGAGAAACTAAGAATTCCTCAATTTTTCATCAGTAGAAAACATGTAAATTGTAACGCAGCCAGAAATAAGCTGCTAAAATAGCAAATCTTAATCTTCACTTTCTTTTTTACAATTGAGGACTCATAAATATAGAGAAAGAAATACAATGGATAAACACATAGAAACAGGAGAAAAATTCACCATTTACTACACCACTTGAATCCTGAACAGCTAATCTTTTATTCCTTTGCAAACCATCACTTGAAACAGAATGAGGACCATTACAGAATGGGACTCTTCCCTTCTCATGAATTTTTCACCTTATTTTACAATTAGAATTCTTACAATATATAGAAGAGATCCTCTCCTAGGATTAGGAGGTCGAATTCAACTACCTCAGCCAAATATAGACATAAATCCTTGAAAATATTGGACTGATTTCCACAAAAAACGGGTCGAAGTGCTGAAAATAAGGGTAAACTTGGAGATTCAATTCTCCCAACTGAAGACACCTGTGTAAATTATGGGAGAGGTTTTTGTTCCCTAGGCCGTGCTGAAAAAAAAACTCTTTCAGTTTTCCTTAATTCATCTCCATTTCGCCAAAATATCTGCCGCAAAATCATGGCCAAAATAGGCATGCCATAAAAAATGGAGTTGAACTGCTCAAAATAGGGGTAAACTTAGAGGTTCGATTCTCCCAAATGAAGACACCTGTGTAACTTCTGGGAGAGGTTTCTATTTTTCAGAACATTTTGAACAAAAGCCTCTTTCATTTTTCCTTAATTCATCCCCAGCTCGCCAAAATATCTGTCGCGAAATCATGACCAAACTAGGAATAACAACAAACCTGAAAAAACGGGCTCAAAGATGAATTTGATTCTCCCAACTTCTGACACCTGTGTAAAATCTGGGAGACATTTTGTTCCTCAGCCCGTGCTAAACAAAAACCTCTTTCAGTTTTCCAAAATTCCTTCCCGTTTGCCTGTAATCCCTCTCGAAAACAGACTGGTAAAACTGCAGATTATTATTATTATTATTATTATTATTATTATTATTTTTTTTTTTTTTTAAATTTTGGGAAGTGGTTTTTTAGGTGGTAAGTGGTAATTTTTTCCCTCACTAATAACTCTACAAATACTTTCAAATTGTTCAATCCATTGTCCATGTAATAAGGTCTGCAATAAATATAACCAATTATCAGGCATAATGCTCCAAATAATGAAATTCAAAAGCCATATTAAAGCTTATAAAAAATAATATAAAACATAATCATAACTTTATGCGGAGTACATTATTGTTTAGCTATCCACACAACATTGAGTAGCCATAATTGGCAATTGAATTGAATGATTAATATCTGACATAGTTAGAGAAATTTGAGGAGAATGAATCTCACATAGGAGTTTAAAGTACTCTTGAATGATTGAATATCTAATAAAAAGTAGTGAGTTAAATATGAAAGTGAAATGAAATGAAAAACTTCTTACGTAAATTTGTGTCATTCCAAGGAAAAGACTTAAATATTTTTATGTATGTTACAATTATAATTGTTTAAATTTAAATAATAAGTACTTAAGTCATATTAGCCACAAGGGTTAGCTCAATTGGTTGAGTCCTCGTCAGTAAAGCACCTTTTCTAATGAGAAGTCACAAGTTCAATTCTCTCAACACCGTCAGGGTCAAGCTCCATGGTTGAGCCGATAGGAATTGATCCCTTCAGGTGGATCTTCCTATTAAAAATATTCTATGGATGTAGTGGTCATTGATATCTAGAGTCTATGAATGACATAGAAATAAAAATGCTTAAGTTATATGAAACCCAACAAATTAAAATTTAAATAATATCAAGGGTGCAACCCTGTTGATTTTGGTGCGAAACTAAATGCAATTGACATAATGGTTAATAGTTTCACATATAATAAATACAATCCATTAAATATCAAACAAATAAGGAATTTGTTCCTATTGGAGGAAGAAAAATAACTAAGAAAACAAGAGACCCAAGTCTACTTATAAAGGATGGAAGAATGGTAGAAAAAATTAAAGGAAGACATCCTTTCTTAAGAGGCGAGGAATCACTTTGAGAAGTGCATAAAGATATGCAAAGGAGAGAAGAAAGCATTATAATAATAGGAAGAGAAGAAGGATAAGAGGAAGGTTTCAAGGCCCATGCATGCTAAGACAAAAGGGGAATTCCTACTTTTTGGAAACAAAAATAGTTATCAGGTTAAGAGGTTATTTGATATACATATAGTATATACATACAAAAATAATTTTGTTGTTCATAAAAAAATAATTTTATAAAGCAACACCCTTATCAACACTTCTAGTCAATAGTGAATGTGAATGTGGCAGAGGACTATAAAAAATTAGAACTTCTTAAGCAAGTGAAGACCATATATGAGCACATCCAAGTCTTCACTAAATCAGTGGTGATAGAAATTTCATAACTAAATATTGCTAAGAAATGTAGCTCAAGAAAAAAATTCCCATATTGCAACATGTCATGATATCCTTTTACAATTGTTATTGGTTTTCGGTTAAGTGTGCCCTTGTTAAAAACTATGCCATTATTTGATATAAAATATATTACCATCGTTGCGTCAAATCTTAAGTTTGATTTTTTTTTTTTTACAAAACATGCCATGTTTGTTAGAAGTGTGATGTAGGGCTTGAAAGACTTCTAACGTCACTCCCATTAACTTAGGACATCAAGTTTGTCACAATTGAACAACATGATTTTTTTAAAGATAAATAATATGCCCTGCTCATTTTAATTGGAATGCAAAATTCAATGAACTTGTAACCATAGTTTGATTAACCTATGATATTTGATCATCACATTTATGACAACAGGATGATGTCTCTTAAAGAAAAAAAAAATATACCCTATTCTCTAGAATTACAATGTATCATTTTTCAAACTTGTGACCATAGTCAATTGAACATGGGTACACAATCCATCGAACTTGGGACTTTTGTATCGGTGCACTTGTGACTAGAATTTGATGAACTTAGGATGTTTGTTCTTTGGGGTTGTGACAAAATCAAATTCTTACGTCTTATTCATCACAATTTTCATGATGAGTCTATGAAATTTCCATCACATGTGCGATGAAAAATCAATGATTCTTTCATTGGACTAGTGATGGGATTTGGGTCACAAGTGAGACAAACACTATGATGTCTAAACGTATTAAATTTATGACGACAATATGTGGTTACCAATACTACGATGAAATTGTTTCGATGGATATTCCATTTCTTAGGCATCAAAAGTATGATGGTGCATCATCAAAAGTTTGTCTAAAAAATATTAGAAAGTATAATCATTTTTAGTAATGAGGGGGGCAGAAGTAAATTTCATTATTTGGAAGAAGGTATTGTAAATATCAATGTCATCCCCTAGTTCATTATGTTGGAATGCATTTAACAATGTTACCTCCATGGCATGGGTATTAGATATGAAATATTCCATACCAACCTTTATATCATTGTCTTCATCCTTAACTTGTGAAGAACTTGTGTTATTATAGAGGTTTTGAATTGGTGACTCTAGATGTAGTAGGAAATAAATAAGTGGTTGATTTAATGATGGTTGGTATGTTTCCTCTATGATATTTTCTCATTTAATAACATTTTCTTGATTTGAAATCATATCGGGGTGTAATAGCACATGGTATTTAAGTTGCTCGTCATTAGAATCGTAGTTGTTAAAATGTTGAACATTACATCAATAATATTAGTAACACAATACATTTAGTATGTTTAAACATTACACCAAACATTCACTAGAAGCATGGAATCTTTTCCCCAATAATAAACATGAAACCAACCACTTTATAAAACAAATGTGGAATTAAGCAACACATTTATATTAGTTTGATATAAAATCCAAAAATATAATTACTCAATCATCGTTTCTTATGTTCCAAGGGGACATCTACAAGTATAACCAACAAGAGGAATTTTTTATGAGAAAGTGGTCTAGAGAAGTTATAGTTTAATGATAAATCATCGCTAGTAGAAAAACTCTATATTTCATGCACAAAAAGAAATCATAAAAAGCTCTTTATCAATGATGTGTTCCTCAAAGTAAGAATTTGCACTAAAAAATGAGGACTTATACCTCTTGTTAAAGTATCTATAAGCATAACCATTCATGCAGATACTATACTGGAAAATGTTATCATTGTGTTTAACAATATTCAAGTAATTAGAATTACTATATTGACGACCAAAAAATTGCATACATGTTCCTTGATTATTTTCTTGGAATAGATATATGTGAAAGGGTGAACAACCCAAAATTTGCAACATCTATTTTAGACTTGGAATTCATATGAATAATACCATAAAACGAGCTTTAGTTTCAATATCAGGCATTGGCATGGAAGATGTCAAAGAACCATATAAAGCATGATTGTAATGGGCTTCGTATTTATTTGTAAATTGCTAGGAAGAGGGGTGTCATTGCTACCTTATAGAAATTGAAGTGACTTTCATGTGTACCTAGATATTTTTTCTCTCAACTCATACACATTTTTAAATTGTAATGCCCCACACTAATAGATCAATAAATAATAATAATAATAAACAATAAACAATAAAAAACGAGAATATTAATATATAAAGAAATAAATAAATGATAATAAAAATAGTAATAATAATAGAAAAAAAAATAAAATAACAAATAATAAAGAATGATAATAATAGTAAATAAGTAGAATATTAAATAACAAAGTGAAATTTTGGATAAGTAAATAAAAAAACTATAAAAATAATAAAAATAGGTTAAAAAAAACTAAACATGAATAAATCAAGAAAAAGTTAAATTAAGAAAAGAAGTCGACTGAAGAAAAACTTAAGACAAAGAAAAATAGAAGTTGGCATGATGAGACACAGATCCCCTTCAAATTCACTCTCTATTTAATGGAAGAAAGGGATATGATAGTCATTCATTGTTTCCAGAGGAGAATGTTGGGAGACCAAATATTAACTGGCTATAGTAGCTAATTGATAGCTTTGAGGTATCGAACTGTATAAAATATTTTGTGCAACTTAGTGTACAATTGGGTGGAGAGTCTTCTCCAAAATATTGTTGCAGCCAATAGGATACAAGTAGCACAACAACTCCAAAATATGCAATAACATATATGTTCACTTTATAGATAAGTCTTTACTTCTCTGTTTTTGTAAATTATATGCTAATCAGTTGAATATTTATGTTTTAATTATTAATCACATGCATTGATGTAAATAGCTTGTATGTTTTGATTTGAGATCATTACATATGGTACTAGAGCTAGATTCAAACACTTAGAACCTATAGAACCTTCACATTAATTGTTATTGTTATTAGTTTTATTTTGATAAGATTAATTTCCTTCATAAATTAATATGATTAATTGTTTTTGTTTTTGTTTTTGATTTTTTTTTCTTAGTGTGGTTCGTGAACACCCTGGTCAGTGAGTCGTCGTTACGTCCATGGAAAAATATAGTCTAATCGCCCCTCGGCCTACTGGCAAGACCTAACTCCAAGGGCTTTTGGTAGAATCGTCCCTGTGACCTCCGATGGCGAGGCACGATTTTTGACCAACTGAGCTAACCCTTGAGGCTATATGATTAATTGTTATTTGGTAAAAGAAAACACTATTAAATGAATTATGAAAATGGGAAAAGAAGAAAAGGATTTAAAATTAATGATTTAACTAAAATCACATAAATAAATTATATAGTATGAATTAGTTTGCCTCATCACAAATAAAATTCATACCCAGTGCCAAGAATTTTAATTTGACATCACTATAAATAACCTACATTGATTTTTATAGCAATGATTAATGTGAAATGCTAGGTCAAATAGTTTTAATTTTAAATCTTAAAAATATAACAAATTAAATGACCTGGAATATCTTTCCTCTTATATTTTAGAAAAAAATACAGAAAAAAACTCTATAGAGCATTCGTTGCGTTTTGTGCTTGAAAGGTAAATCCAAACCCTAGGTAAACCAATTTCATTTTTTTCTCATAAGGGTAGTGAAGAAGTTTTAACCCAATTTTTAATGGGATTCTCTTAATTATCAAACAATTAGTTCTTCCATAGATTTATGATTGGCCTAAAAACAACGCAAGTCTAAACCCTAAAAGAAATGGCTCAATACCACTGTTAAGAATTGAACTCGTCTCAACCCTTCCTTGGGTTTCCAACCCATCTTAGAAGGGGGAACAAAATTTACAGTTCGAAAGAAATTTAGAACATCAAAATCACTTCTCAATCATGAAGGTTATATTAAATTTTTATATTTCAAAAGAAAGGAAATATTTCAAATAACTAGTCAATATTTTTTTAAGTTTACGAAAGTTTGATGTTTTGTAGAAGCTTTAGGCTATGATGAAATAAACCTTATTACAATTAGATGATGTGGCCTGAAAGATTAAAATGATTTCTTAAGATTTCTAGGTTGGGGGTCAAGACTCTATGACAATTGCATCTAATACACCTTTCCATTTAAGATCCATTTAATTATTGATTCGCCAAATACCACCAAACCTCAACATGTCATCACTGTTGAGGTAGTCACCAGTTTACCAACCTATCTGACCAACGTATCCAATGTATATCATCGAAATTTTCCATCAAGTTATTAATTTTCCACCTAATATTCCCTTTTCTTAACCCTTGCCTTAGCCTCAGAGTTCTTTTCACTATACAATGTGATTTCTCTTGTTGGCCTCTATTTGTTCTTCATTCATTCTATGCTTGTATTCAGGGATATAGGGGAGACTTATAAGAAGCAATGAAGCAATTAAGGAGAAAAATTGGAATAGAGAGTAACAAAAATGTTTTATAATACCAATGGTGTATATAAACCATCCTCTCTTTGAGAAACTCATGAAACAGGTTGAAGAGAAATATGGATTTGAGCATAAGGGCACCATAATAATTCCTCGTCATGTATCCAATTTCTAGTGAATGGAGGATTTCATTAATGAAGAACACCATCAATCTCACAACAACAATAACGTTTCTTGTAGTAACTATGTTAATGTTTGACTCGACGTTCAAGTAAATTTTTTAAGTTCCCTACAAGAACTTCTAATAATCAAGCCCATCTTCAGGACTCTGGTTCTAGTTCAAACTTTGTTTTAATGTAATGTTTGGATCGACATTGAAGTTATTGTTGTAAGCACCCTACAGGAATTTCCAAGAATCAAGCCCATCTTCAGGAGCATATTTCTCGTCTAAAATTTGTTTTAGTTTCTTGCATATTTTAGTTACTTGTCATAGAAACAACCTAATTAAATTAATTGCTTGGCATAAAATAGTTTGTGTTCAGTAGTGGTTCGATGCATGTTTATATATCTATAAATATTGGAAGAATTGCACTCTTCTTTTATTTTAACAGAAGTGTGTTGTATATAAAAACATCTATGAAATTTTTGGATATGAGTGTACATTTTTATATGCGAGTTTCCCTTTGAGTGATATGAAATACTAAATATAAGTCAGCCCAAGCAAAACTAATTTATTTCCATTTGCAATCTTCTCTTGTCACTACATCTGAACTTGTTGGCTATGTGCAACTTCGTGTGAATGGTGGTATGCTTATTTGTTGTGTTTGTTGCATAGATAACAACGTAATAACCCAAAGTGTCATAATTAGCTTTGAATCTTATTTTTTGAACTGTTGTCTTTACTTAACATTTTCAAAAAGGAACAGAGTTCTTTGAACAAACAAGAATACATGTTAGGCTTCTAAAACATAGAAGAGCTTATACCTTCTTTTAGCTGAAAAAAAATTGGGTTAAAACTTTGTCCTAGGTTAGTGGGTTAAATCTTCTATATTTTTCTCTTCATGTGAGTTAAATGTAAAACAACAACGTAATTGGGAAAGCATAAAATATTTGTAATACTCAATTAAAAAAAATCAAAATTTTTGTTCATATATAAATTATCCCCCCAATCGGGGTGCAAGTCAGAGGGAAACCCCATCAAATATGAATTAATGTAAAGTATGTCGGACTACACACCCATCAGCCCCCACATGCTTGAGGTGATGGGTACGGTAGATCCCTACATGCATAAGGATAATACCGATGTGGAAGGTAGCAGAGTTAGTATGTTAAGGTTTGAGTTTGCTGGCAAGTGTTTCGTGAGGTTTGTAGGTTGTTTCAGTTCCCAAGAGATTGGAGTGTGGATGAGGGACGACACGGGCAGATAAATGTAGCGTATCTAGAAGAGGCAGTGGAACCTTCATCTTCGAGCAACAATAATTTTGTACGTAAATTGTTTTTTCTCCCCCTCCCCCATACATTTAAGTGTCAGGTTTGGGGATTTGGTCTTGCATGAGGTTGAATTTATAGTTGTTGGTCTTTTTATATTTGTTTCGTTTGATTTTAGAGTTCAAGGGCCAGGTATATATGTAAAATAAATCACTAAAAGACATCTGACATCCTCCATATGACTGCGTGAAATTATTTTATTTTTCTTTCTGGTTTCCATTTGATTTGAGAGTTCAAGAGTCAGGTATATACGTAAAATGTGCTTCTCCTCCATTTTCATCCAACTAGAGCACCCATAAGGAGATGATTCTAACTCGCCATCTCCAAGAGTTCAGTGGCATTTTTAGCTAATACCTAAAGCATTTCTAGAGAAAAATGACTGACATATTATTCCTTTCAATTTATGAAACAAAAATTCACTCATGTTATTGTGAAGATTTTCAAGACTTTCCAAACATTCTATAAACATCTAGGATGGACTCCAAACAAGGAATTATTCATACGACAGAGTCCCTATACCAAAAAGTATGTTAATCGATGTTGCCTTTATTTGCAATGTCAGAGGCTTTATTAATGACCAAAAATCTACCCTAAATTCATAGGGTTTCAACCTCATGACTTACTACTTGCAAATGAAGAAAATCCTATTGGGATGGATTGCAGATGACTTTGTGAAATCACCTAGGCTAGAGGAGTAGGAATATAGTTAATTGAAAGGTTAGTGGCTGATTAAGGGAGCTTTCTATCAAAAAGGCCATAATGATGGAACAAGAATTGGAGACAATGGGGAGAAGGAAAGGGAATGTGACTGTCGATGGTTCCACTGTGTTATGGATTGATAATGGTATTTGGAGAGGTTCATGACATGAGTTTTCCATTATTATTGACAAGATCCCAATGAGACTTTTCAGATATTCAAGAAAGAGTCGGGCCAAAAAATTTCCATGTCAATTTCAAAATAAAAATATTAAACTTGATTTTAAAGAAAATTAGAATTTGAAAGTATTAAAATTATTTTTGACATGATGTCACCTACTAAAGATTCTTTACTTGACATACTTCCATTAGAGATCAAAATTTACTCTTTGTATTTTCGTTTTAGGAGTCCCATACTGAAATTTTTTGCATCATCCCATTAGGTCATGACAACCTGATCCACTGATGGTTTTTCTCTCTTTAGTTCTTCCCTCATAGACTATACTTGCTGATCCTTCTTAAGATTGTCTTCAGTTATGGTTTCATAATTAGTCTACAGCTCATTTCATTAGGTCATAGGGTATGATTTCATTAGGTCTAGGGTTTCATCACCAAGTTCAAGAAACTGATTTCAAAGTGTAAATAAAGGTCAGTAAGGGTATGAGGATCATTAATAAATCAAGCATGATGGCTTGTAAGTCATAGCTACTAAAGTTATTATCTTTTTAACCTAATGTAATTTTCACCTCAAAAACATGGTTTTTAGGTGAAAATAGAGTGTTTTGAATTTATTTGTATTTCTTATGTAATTTTAAGTTTCTATATGTAATAATGGATCCCAGATACACCTAAGCACCTCTCCTTGTTGCATGACAAAGAAACACTGCAAAAGAAATCGAGTCAGATTGAGCATTTATCCACTTGCAAAGACACAACAAGAAAAGGCATTAAAAATATGGTTTTGAAGAAAAACAAGAAACATTAGAAAGTGGGTTTTTCAAAGTGAAAAATCAAATTTACTCCTATTTAAGCTCTCATATTTCATTATCAAAAATCATTATGTTCACTTAGCAAGCAAGGAGTCCAAAAGTAAGAATAAGAGGCGAATTTGAGTGAGTTTGGGTAAAAGAATCTTGGTGCTACGCGTTGGCTGAGTGGCATTGCGCTTCTGGGCGAAATAGTTTGGCGTTGCGCATAGAGCCTGGCGTTGCGTGTCTGGAAGAGTTCTCCAGTGTAATTTTACACGGGCATTGCGCATTGGGGCCGCCGTTGCGTGTCTGGGTAAAGGTGCTGCACGTTGAGGAGAAAGGCTCCAAACCCTCAAAACCTCAAAAAATCTTCAAATTGCTCTCTTTTTCCCTCTTTTCAAGTAAGTTACCCTCCTCTCCTTCATTTTTTGTTTGCATATGAAGTCATAATCACCATTCTTCATGATTAAAATCAAACCCTAGTTTTACTCTATTCATTCTAAAAAAACACCTAAACCCATTTTTTCTTCCCATCACTTATCATTAGAACTCAAAACCCCTCTCTACATCACTACCTATCCCCTCATCTATATCCCCTCATTATATCCTCTCATCCTCAAACCCCCCTCCCGCACTCTCATAATTCACATCTTACCCTTCATTGTCCAATTTACCCTAGTACATCCCTTCACTCCTAAAAGACTCCCACTCATTCCCTTTATCCCTTTCTAGGAGTGTGCCACAAAAAAAACCTTGCAAACATGGATAGAGAAGACAATGATGACAAGGAGGAAAGGGACTTTGACTTGGCAGAACATGATGAGCCTGAGCATCATAAGATTGAGACC
The DNA here is from genome assembly GCA_031772625.1 of Pinus tabuliformis. NCBI lineage: Eukaryota > Viridiplantae > Streptophyta > Pinopsida > Pinales > Pinaceae > Pinus > Pinus tabuliformis. Next base: position 794,679,529 of record CM062816.1, on the reverse strand, counting down.
ATCGACTTAGAGGCTCAAGAGAGGGAGACAATAAAAGACAACATCATATAGGAAAAGGAGGCTTAAGTGCAGGCTTTGATGGAAAACTTAGAGAAGGCCAAGTATGTCATCACATACTTAGAGCAAGAAAACAAATAGTTGAGTGACAAACAAGTCCTCATGAAGCTGGAAGTGCTCAAGGCAAAACGATAAAGTGACAAAGAAACACAAGTCACTTTGACCCCTATTGAGTAGGAGATAGAAGAGGATAGGGAAACATGGATTGAGAGAGTCAACCTACACCTTGAGAAGCTACTACAGAAGGCCAACAAAGATAATTAGATGCTCATACACATGGCCTATCATTACATGACTCACAATAGGATTTGCAACACAAGGATCAAGAAGATGAAAGCTACGTTAAGGCAGGTCTTGAAGGGAAAGAAAGAGGAGGATAGACTTAGAATTTTGGCTGAGACTTCCTTGACTCATCAAATCATATGATGCTTAGGCTTCACACAAATTTTGGGGAAATTTTAACATTTGCAATTTTTGGAAATTTGACACATAGAAAAATGGCCTAGATGCACAACACCACACCCAATGGACAAATGGCTTGCATTTTTTTATTTAAGGTAGTGAGGACATGTACCCTAGAAAGTTTCAAAGTTTTTGGAGCAAAATTCGGCCACCAAAAGGTACAAAAAATCTTAAAAATGACCTTTCTGCCACTTTTTGGACACACAGAAGCAGTCTTGAGAGAATCATGTTTTGAGGGGTCAAATGAGCTCCAAATGCAGATATTCTAGGTTTTTAGGAAGTTAGACCTGAATACCTTTCCAATGAGATATCATGGGCTCAACTTGGATGCCGGGAAGGCCTTAAAAAGGGACCTGAAAGTGGCGCTGCGCGTAGAGCAAATTTTGCTCAGGATGCCTATTTTTCCAGTTTTTGACTATGATCATGGATTGTCTCTCATGGTGGATGATTTACTATTGTAAATGATATCATGGATTGTAAATATGATGGTTAAAAAGTTGTATAGGGTAGATTCATTGCTTTAGGAGTTAGTTTGAAGTCAAATGAATCAGTTTTTCACTTTTAGAGGCAAGTTGTTGATGATGCCTATATTCTTGTTCCTTGTTTAGTATCAATTAGATCAGCTCCTCATCTTAGGGATTCGACCCCTGAATATGGGAGGAGGTTGAATTCTCGTCGATATCTTCTTCTTCTTTCTCTTTGTGAGGGGTTGGACTTAGTTGGATGCTCAGAGCTTGATTATACATCATTATAAGTAGTTTTGGCAAGGAGATTAATAAGATTTATAGATATTTTTATAGGATCCTTGTGGTAAGGAGTTTAGTACAATTTCTTCTTTTGTGATCATTTGTTTAAATTTTTTATATATGTCATCATTCATTCTAGTTGAATGTTTTCAGGTTTCATAGGTATAATCCATTGTATCATTGCTCTACTTTGGGAAATCATTCAACATTTCATGTTTTCTACTGTTTAAGAAGGATCCATGATTGTCACATGCCCTTCTTAGCTCCTCATAAGTATTAAACACCTCACATCATCAAGCCTAAAGTGATAAATCCTATGCCTACCTTGCCCCATAGAACACCCTGCATTTCTGACCTAATTTCCCAGACCTAAACTGCCCAGCTCCTCCTGATCCCACAAAACACCAAGAAAATTCAATCAAAAATTTCAAGCTACTATACCTAGACTAAAATCATTTACCTGATCCATTCATTTTGACTGATATCCTTCTGGAGAGAGCCCTCTCCCGGCCTAGTAGGGCTAGCTACTTGGCTAAGCTTGGTTTTTGGTTACCTTGGCATTGCCTCCCTTCAGCCCGAGGTCAATCCAGGTGATAACAGAGCTAACAGAACAATTTTTAATGACTAAGTTAGAGGTATTACAAATTCATCAAATTAAGTGGCTCTCGAGAGGCAAGGTCATGGAAAGACTTGCTAAATGCTTGCCCACTTTGTAAAAGGTTCGGGAGTAAGGGGAGAAAAAATGTGTGAGTTGGCAACAATATTTCAAGTGCATTTTTGGATTCATCTACTTTCATATGTTGTCGTTACATTCGCAACTTGAATCAAAAGTCCCAAGAGTACCATGTTGATATTAGATCTATTGGTACTATTTTAGATGATTCTATTAGCATGCTTCACAAATGATTTTTGGGAAGCATTTTTGGGGTTAGTGGAGTGCATAAGTCATATTTTTTAGTTAAAGCACAAGGAGAAACAATTGAATTTGTAGATAACATGAGTATGGTACATTTATATCCATTGAGGTTCGAAATTTTGCCAAAGATCCAAAGATTGGGGCACTAGATGATAATATTAGTTAGGGAAAATGTTTTATTAGAAAGGTGATTGAATATTTAGGTCGGAGATTCACAAGTCTATATGTATTTAATGTTGCTCAATTTTTACTTCCTTGGCATTATTATGAAGTGAATGAGAAAGACTCTTACAATAAGGTAGTTGAAAGGTTTATGTGAAAAAACTAGTGTTTGGGAATCACCTATTGTGGATACTACTAGATGTTCAAGTGAAATGGATGAATCTATTTGTACTATTTCTAAAGCATACCCCCAAAAAAATATGTATGGAACATGGGATGTATGTGGAGGTGAACCTAAATGGTTTGAAGGATTTCCATATTTGATGAAATTATGGTAAGTTATTCTTGTTATCCCAGCAAGCACAACAATGTGTGAAAGAGTCTTCTCAAATTTAAATGGGATTAAAAATGATGGTAGATCAAGACTTTCATTGGGCACTAGAGATCATGTAGCATAGCTAAGGAAGCTTCCACGATGGACCTATTTTTTCTTTAGCGACACCATTTTGCTCAGGATTGTAAGGTACAATAGTTTAATCCTTGATTCCATCCTGCTTGCAAACTTCAACAAACTCATTTGATGTATATTATCCACCATAGTTAGACCCGAAGACCTTGGTGTTTGTCTATTAGTGCTCCTCATACTCTAAATGAGGTAGATTGTAGTGTTATTTATGATGTGTGGAAATAAATGAAAACTAGAAAGCCTTTTTCATTAGGCAAATAGATTTATATTTTCAATGATGTAAGTGCAAACAATTTTGAAGAACATCAAGTGAATTGAAGAAGCATATACCTAGTTTGGATTAATGGAATTTTACAAAAATGTTTTCTTATTTACTAAGCTCTCTTGAGATTTTATAGTGTTTCAATGTAGTCACTCTTTAAATTTTTAAGATTTTAAAATATTAGGACACTATTTCATTTTGACAATATTTTTATGAAGAGTTTATGATGAAGAAAAGTCAGAATGTTATTGAAATATAATATTAATTAATGGAAAGATAGGACAAATTTTTGATCATTTTAAACAACCATAAAGGACTCATCAGTGTAGCAAGTCTCCTTGGACCTTGCATATGATTTTGCCAGTTTTTGTAATATACTATTGATGGCTTTTATAATTGTTCTCCTCAGACCAAGATTAGTAGGCTACTAGTGTTTCAGATGAAGTTGATATCATGATCATCGTAAAATGGAACTGTAATGTATCTAAGTAAAATGAAAATTATAATGTATCTATGATTTAATATCAATAGAAAAATATAAGAGCTTTTTTCTTTAAAAAAAAAAAGAATGTAGAGAACCACTAAGAATGAATTTTTGGGACCTATAATTCAAAATATACAAATTGATAGAGTGATCAAAAATATGTTTTCTTAGAAAATTGAGTAACCTTAGGAAGACATACATACTGCAGGGCTCTTTTTATTTCAATTGCAATGGGCCATGAACCATGATGTGAAGCATGTGGCATACTAGGAATAATAAACCTATAAGCTTTGAAAAAAGAGGATTTGATTTTTCGCTCCATTGAAATGGATATACCTTTGTTTTCTACTCCATTTTCTCTCTTGTTTGGAGTGTGGCTTTTAGCTCAAGTTGTGGCATAGGAAATCAAGTCTAACCATTATAATATGTATGACTCTATTGTTTTAGTATTTATAAGTGTCATGTGTTTACTATTGTTAAAGTAATAAATAATAATTAGATTTTGGATTTTATATATGGCAATAAAATTTATGTCATTAAATAAATGAGAATATTGAACGTTAAAATAAAGTGTAGATTATGGGTTAAATTGCATATAATTTTAGAGAGATTTAAAGTTATTTAAAAAAAAATATGAGTATGTTTTATGTAAAAAGTGAAATAAATTTATATTTAATTTATTTTATGTGAACAAAGAATTTGGTATAGTATGAGTAAGTTTAAGATTATTCATTAAGTATTTATTTTAGTAGTAAATTTTGGAATGTTTTTATGGAAATTTTAAAATATTAGTATTATGAATGCTAAATAGTTAAAAGGAATGGATGTAATCTAATCTCAATTATAATAGATAATTTTGTAATGATTCGTGTTCATGAAATTATGATTATGGTATTAATCTTAAAACTACAAATAATATATTAATATGTATATTGGAAGTTAAATGTGGTATAGAGGTATATATTTTAAAAGTATTATAGTTATCTAATAAATTTAAAGAGTAGGATTTACATTAAAGTTGGTTTATATAACTCACTATGTAAGAGAGATAAAAAATTGATAGATATATTAGGCATAATAATGTTTTGAATTTAGTTATGGACAGGATGATATGGTAGTTCATGACAGTGAGTAACTTTTCATAATTTTTTTCATAATTTTGGGAACTATGGTTTGAAGAATAATATCTTATTAGCACATTTATATGTTACTATGGCTTAATTTATGTCTCATATACTCGTAAAGAAAGAGAATCGATAATCGACCTTGTTTTGACTATGGAATAACCTCTCGTTATGGAATTGGAAATAAACAAGAAAATGCATATTGGAATTAGGACTTAAGCAATGTATTTCAATGTTCCATGGTGATATGCATTCGATATAAAACTTGATATTTTATTTTATTTTTTATTTAATACCAGAAATTTTAAATGTAAGGATAATGATGTTGTATTTTTATGATGGAATTTGTATTATTTTCTATGATATTATGATGCTCTCTCTCTCTCTCTCTCTCTCTCTCTCTCTCTCACTCTTTTTCCCTCACCCTCCCAGTCTCCCTCTCCCTCTCCTACTCTCTCTTCCCATCTTCCTCTCTCTCTCTCTCTTTATGTCCCTCTCTACCGCTCCCTCTCCCACTCCTCCCCTCCCGTCGTTGCCCCATCCCACTGCTACTGCCCCACTACCTCTCCCTTTCCCCGTCTTCCAATCTCTCCACCTCCCAGTCTATCTCACTCTACCACCTCCTCCCCTTCCCCGTCCCCCTCTCTCTCTCTCAAACTTCCCTCCCTCACTCTCCCACTCCCATTCCCCCAATATTATCTCTCCCTATGCCTCCCTCTCTATCTCTCTCCCTCCCTCTCCCTCCCTCTCTCCCCCTCTCTCTCTTCCTCCTCCTCCCCCCTCCCTTTCCCTCTCTTTCTCCCTCTCCCTCTCCCCCTTGACTCTCTCTCCCCACCTCTCTCTCTCTCTCTCCTCTCCCTCCCTCTCTCCCTCTCTCTCTCCCTCTCCCTCCCTCTCTCCCTCTCTCTCTTTGACACACTTTATTGCTCTTTCCCTCTGCCTCTCCTCCTCCCTCTCTGCCTCTCCCTCTCTGCGTCCCCCTCTCCTACTCTTGCTCCCCCTCTCCCTCTTCCACTCTCTCCACACTTCTTTCTCTCTTTCTCCTCCTCCCCCTCTTTCCCCCTATTCCTCTCCCTCTCCCCCTCTCTCTTCATCTCTCTCTCCCTCCTTACCCCTCTCTCTCTTCCTCTCTCCCTCATCTCTTCCTCCCATATCCCTCTCTCCAATTTCCCCCTCTCTAGCTCTCTCTCTCTCCCCCCACTCCCTATCTCCCTCTCTCTCCCCACCCTCCCTCCCTCTCTCCCCACCCTCCCTCCCTCTCTCTCCCTCCCTCCCTCTCTCTCCCACCCTCCCTCCCCCTCTTCTCCCTCCGTCTCCTTCCCTCCCTTTCTCTCTCTCTCTCTCTCTCTCTCTCTCACTCTTCCTCTCCCCCTCTTCCCCTCCCCCTCTCTCCCTCTCCCTCTCCCTCTATTCCCTACCTCCTCTCTCCCTCTCCCTCTACTCCCTCCCTCTCTCTCCCTCACCCTCCACCTCTCCCTCTTCCCCTCCCCCTATCCCACCATATCTCCTTTCCCCTCTTCTGCCCTCTCCCCCTCTACATAGCCCTCCCCCCCTCTCTCTTTATCTCTATCGCTTTAATTATCTCTCTCTCCCTCTCTCTCTCTCTCTCTCTCTCACTCTCTCCCTCCCTCACTCTCTCTCTCCCTCCCTCTCTCTTTCTCTCTCCCCCCACAATCTCACTCTCTCGCCCTCACTCTCTCTCCCTCTACCCCTCCACTCCTCCCTCAACCTACGCCTCTCCCACTATCTCTCCCTCAATCCCCCTCTCTCTCTCTGCCCCACTCTCTCTCTCCCCCCCTCCTATCTCTTCCTCCTGCACTATATCCTGCTTCTCCCCCCCTGTCTCTCCCCCTCCCTTCCTCTCACTACCACCCCTTCTCCCTCCCGCTCTCTTATTTCTTCCTCTCCCTCCTTCCCTTTCTCTCTAGCTCTCCGTCTGTCCCTGTCCCTCCCTCTCTTCCTCCCCTCCTCGCTCTCTCTCCCTCCCTCTTTCCCCTGCCCTTCCCCCTCTATCTCCCTACATCTATCTCCCTCTGCTGCCTACCTCCTCTCTCTTGCTATCTCCCCTTCCCATGCTCTCCTCCTTTCCCTCTCCCCTTCCCACGCTCTCCTCCTCTCTCTCTTGCTACCACACCCCCTCTCCCTCCCTCTACCTCTTTCTCTCTTTCCCTCCCCCCACCCCTCTTTTTCTCTCCCTTCCAACTCCCCTCCCCCCGCTCTCTCTCTCTCTCTCCCTCTCTCCTGCCCCTCTCCCTTTGGCCATCTCTCACCAAATCTATCTCTTTATCTACCCCTTTGATGCCCTCTCCCTCTCTCCCCATATCCGTCTCTCTCCCCCTCTCCATATGTCTCTCACTGTCTCCCTCCATCTCCCCATATCCCTCTCTCCCTGCTTCTGTCCCCCTCCCTATGTCTCTCTCTCCCCTTCCCTCCCCCTCCATATGTACCTCTCTCCCCTTCCCTCCCCATCCCTATGTCCCTCTATCCCTCCCCCTCTCCCTCTCCCTTCCCCTCTTTCTCCCCCTCCCCCACTCTTCTCTCTCCCTCTCCCCCTCTCTCTATCCCTCTGCCTCTCCCTCTCCCTTTCTCTTTCCCTCTCCTCTTCCCCTCTGCCGCTCTCTTCCCCTACCCCCTCCTCTCCCTCCCCCCTTCTCTCTCTCTCTCTCTCTCTCTCTCTCTTCTCTCTCTCTCTCTCTCTCTCTCTCTATATATATATATATATATATATATATATATATATATATCTATATATATATATATATATATATATATTATATATATATATATCCCTCTCCTCCTCTCTCTTTGTACCTCTCCCCCTATCCCTCTCCCCATGCCTCTCTCTCTCTCTTCCCCCCCCGCCTTCCCTACACCTCTCCTTCTCTTCGCCTCCCCCACCTCTTCCTCTCCCTCTCCCCCCTATCCCTCCCTCCCTCCCTCCCTCCCTCCCTCCCTCCCTATATATCTGCATCTCTCTCCCCCTTCACTACACCTATCCCTCTCTTCGCCTCCCCCACCTTTGTCCCCCCTCTTCCTCTCTCTCTCTCTCTCTCTCCTATCACCCCCCTCTCTCTCCCCACTCCCTCCCTCTCTCTTCTCTCTCCCTCTCCCTTCCTCTCCCTCCCTCCCTCGTTATATATATCTCCATCTCTCTCTCTCTCTCTCTCTCTCTCTCTCTCTCTCTCTCCCTTGCCCTTCTCCCTCACTCTCTCCGCTCTCTCCCCCTCCCCCTCTCTCTATGTCTCCTTCTCATCCCTACGTTATCTCTCATGCTCTCCCCTCAATCTCTCCATCTCCCACCATCTCCCCCTCCACCTCTGCCACCATCTCCCCCTCCACCTCTGCCACCATCTCCCCTCCATCTCCATCTCCATCCTCCCTCCCTCTCTCTCTCTCCATATTTATATCTCCATCCTCCCTCCCTCTCTCTCTCTCTCTCTCTCCATCATTATCTCTCTCCTCTCTCTCTCTCCATCATTATCTCTCTCTCTCTCTCTCTCTCTCTCTCTCTCTCTCTCTCTCTCCATCATTATGTCTATCGCTCTCATTATCTCTCTCTCTATCTCAAAACAATTCAAATATAATAATTAAGTAAAAAATTCATTCACTGATAACCATATAAATATAAATGATTCTCTCTCTCCATCATTATCTCTCTCTCTGTCTTTCAAAACAATTCAAATATTTTAATTAAGTAAAAAATTCATTCGCTAACAACGGTATAAATATAAATGATATAAATCAAATAGAATATAAAACAAACATAAATCAAATAGAATATAAAACAAACTTTGATTATATGATATTAATTTAATTTTGTATATATAAAATAATTTAATCTAAGTATTTATTCAATAAAATAAATATTTAAAATAAGAAAATCAAATATTTAAAAGAAGATAAACTAAAGAATGAAATGTAAGAAACTAATTTATATAAAAAATCAAAATATGCAATGATATGAGAGGTAGGATATTCATCAAAAATGTGTTTAAAATATATGATGATATAAAAATAATTAGAATATATTAATTACAAAATTAATGGTGAATCAAAGTAAAATATATAATATATAATCATATAAAAATGATTAGAATATATTAATTACAAGTTAATGGTGGATCAAAGTAAAATATAATATGATATAAAATGAATAAAATATATTAATTACAAAATTAATGGTGGATTAAAGAAGTAAACAAGGCAATTGCATAGGAGATAATGACATGCAAACATCAATGAAAAGAAATTGCATATAGCCTTAGGCTTTCTTATATCATGACCAATTGGATAATGTGAAAAGAGCAACGAATAATTATTTAGAGCTATTTATCTTGATACATCAGAAAAATATGATGAAACAAACTCTGAAACTAAACTAAACTAATGATATATGTATTAAGTGCTTGAACAATTCCAATTTCACAACTCACTGCATTTAAGCATAAATGAGAGTTTAAACCTTTTAGATTTATAAAAAAATAAAATATAAAATCCTGAAAAAGTAATTATAAATTAAGAAAATAGTTGTACCTATATTGATGATTTTAATGGTTTGATAACTCTATTTTCAATGACTTTAATTATTTCATAACAACATTTTTAAGTAATTAATTTTATAATATGAATTCACACATAAAATAACATAAGAAACATACCTGTCATGGCTGTAACAAATATCGCTGTTACGGCTCTCTGGTTCCCTATTCTCAGCTGTAAATACCTCCATTCATCACACGTCCTTGCATGGTGCGGACATATTGACAAAACAGAAAGACCCACAGAGACGACATACACATCGACAACAGGAAGCACTTCCACCTGCAAATACAATGAAATTCCTTACAATTCTGCAAAGTTATTTATGATCTTCTTTATTTATGAGAGCGAATATCTGGTTGGCATTTGATCAGCATATTCCTCTTATAATCCACTAATAATCTTACTGCTAGTTAAAATGATTTTAGCAATCAAGAAACCTGCCTGGAGTAGTTAAAATGATTTTAGCAATCAAGAAACCTACCGAAAATACTTATGAGAGAATCTTTACCTATTGCAACGCCATTCGTATATGAAGGGCATTTAACTTAGAGACGCTTCAACATAAATATGAACGAAATGTTACCTTTGCCAGAGCATTTGCCGGTACTGGGTCCATCCAATACAATCAATTCAATTCAATCAATACCCTCGTTGTCAACCTCCATGGTTGAGCCGACAAGAATTGATCCCTTCAGGTGGATATTCCTATTAAAAATATTATATGGATGTAGTGGTCATCAATCTCTCGAGTCTGTGAACGACATAAAAATAAAAATGCTTAAGTTATATCAAACCCAACAAATTAAAATATAAATAATATCAAGGGTGGAACCCCATTGATTTTGTGTGAAACTAAATGCAATCAACATAATGGTTAATAGTTTCACATACCATAAATACAATCCATTAAATATCAAAGAAATAAGAAATTTGTTCCTATTGGAGGAAGAAAAATAACTAAGAAAACAAGAGACCCAAGTCTACTTATAAAGGATGGAAGAATGGCAGAAAAAGTAAAGGAAGACATCTTTTCTTAGGAGGCGAAGAATCACCTTGAGAAGTGCATAAAGATATGCAAAGGAGCGAAGAAAGTATTAGAATAAGAGTAAGAGAAGAAGGATAAGAGGAAGGCTTCAATGCCCATGCATGGTAAGACAAAAGGGGAATTCCTGCTTTTTGGCAACAAAAATAGATATCAGGTTAAGAGGTTATTTTATAGACATATAGTATAGACATACAATAATAATTTTGTTGTTCATAAAAAAATAATTTTATAAAGCAACACCCTTATCAACACTTCTAGTCAATAGTGAAAGTGAATGTGGTAGAGGATTGTAAAAAATTAGAACTTCTTAAGAAAGTGAAGGCCATAGATGAGCACATCCAAGTCTTCACTAAATCATTGGTGATATAAATTTCATAACTAAATATTGCTAAGAAATGTAGCTCAGGAAAAAAATTCCCATATTGCAACATGTCATGATATCCTTTTACAATTGCTATTGGTTTTCAGATAAGGGTGCCCTTGTTAAACATTATGCCATCACTTGATATAAAATAGATTACCATCATTGCATCAAATCTTAAGTTTGATTTGCAATTTTTTTTTACAAAACATGCCAGGTTTGTTAGAGGTGTGATGTATGGCTTGAAAGACTTCTAATATCACTCCCATGAACTTAGGACATCAAGTTTGTCACACTTGTGACAAAATGAATTTTTTAAAGATATATAATATGCCATGCACATTTTAATTGGAACGCGACGTTCACTGGACTTGTAACCATAGTTTGATGAACCTGGGTTGTTCTGGTTGTCATATTCATGTCAACAGGATGATGTCTCTTAAAGAGAAAAAATATACCCTATTCACTAGAATTACAATGTAGCATTTTTCAAACTTGTGACCACAGTCAATCGAACATGGGTACACAATCCATCGAACTTTGACTTTTGTATCGGTGCACATGTGACCATAATTTGAAGAGCTTGGGATGTTCGTTCATTGGGGTTGTGACACAAACAACTTCTTACGTCTTATTCATCACAAGTGTCATGATAAGTCTATGAAATGTACATTACATGTGCGATGAAAAATCAATGGTTCTTTCATTGGACTAGTGATGGGATTTGGGTCACAAGTGAGAAAAACATTATGATATCTAAACGTATTAAATTTATTACAAAAATATGTGGTTACCAATATTATGATGAAATTGTTTTGATGAATATTCCATTTCTTAGGCATCAGAAGTATGATGGTGTGTCATCAAAATTTTGTCTAAAATATTAGAAAGTATAATCATTTTTAGTAATGAGAGGGGTGGAAGTAAATTTGATTATTTGGAAGAAGGTATTATAAATATCAATGTCATCGCCTAGTTCATTATGTTGGAATGCATTTAACAATGTTACATCCATGGCATGGGTATTAGATATGATATCTTCCATACCAACCTCTATATCATTGTCTTCATCCTTAACATGTGAAGAACTTGTGTTATTATAGAGGTTTTGAATTGGTGACTCTAGATGTAGTAGGAAATAAATAAGTGGTTGATTCAATGTGGTTGGTATGTTTCCTCTATGATATTTTCTCATTTAATAAAATTTTCTTGAATTGAAATCATATTGGGGTGTAATAATACATGGTATTTAAGTTGCTCGTCATTAGAATTGTATTTGTTAAAATATTGAACATTACATCAATAATATTAGTAACACAACACATTTAGTATGTTTAAACATTACACCAAACATTTACTAGCAGCATGGAATTTTTTTTCCCAATAATAAACATGAAACCAACCACTTTATAAAACAAATGTGGAATTGAGCAACACATTTATATTAGTTCGATATAAAACCCAAAAATAAAATTACTCAATCATCGTTTCTTATGTTCCAAGGGGACATCTACACGTATAACCAAGAAAAGGAATTTTTTATAAGAAAGTCTTCTAGAGAAGTTATAGTTTAATGATAAATCATCCATAGTAGAAAAACTCTATATTTCATGCACAAAAAAAAATCATAAAAATCTCTTTATCAATGAAGTGTTCCTCAAAGTAAGAATTTGCATTAAAAAATGAGGACTTATACCTCTTGTCAAAGTTTCTATAAGCATAACCATTCATGCAGATACTATACTGGAAAATCTCATCATTGTATTTAACAATATTCAAGTAATTAGAATGACTATATTGACGACCAAAAAATTGCACAGATGTTCCTTGAATATTTTCTTGGAATAGATATATGTGAAAGTGTGAACAACCCAAAATTTGCAACATCTATTAGACTTCGAAATCGTATGAATATTACCATTAAATGAGTTTCAGTTTCAATATCGGGCATTGGCATGGAAGATGTTAAAGAACCATATAAAGCATGATTGTAATGGGCTTCGTATTTATTTGTAAATTGACAGGAAGAGGGGTGTCATTGCTACCTTATAGAAATTGGACTGACTTTCATGTGTACCTAGATATTTTTGCTCTCAACTCATACACGTTTTTAAATTGTAATGCCCCACCCTAATAGATCAATAAATAATAATAATAATAATAAACAGTAAAAAGTGACAATTTAGTATATAAATCAATAAGTAAATGATAATAAAAGTAATAATAATAGCCAAAAAAATAAATTAACAAATAATAAAGAATGATAATAATAGTAAATAAATGAAATAATAAATAACAAAGTGAAATTTTGAGTAAGTAAATAAAAAAAAACTATATAGTAAGAATATGTTAAAAAAAATAAACATGAATAAATTAAGAAAAAGTTAAATTAAGAAAAAAAGTTGACTTAAGAAAACTTAAGACAAAGAAAAATAGAAGTTGGCATGATGAGACACAGATCCCCTTCGAAATTGCTTTTTCTTTAATGGAAGAAAGGGATAGGATAGTCTTCCATTGTTTCTAGAGGAGAATGTTGGGAGACCAAATATTAATTGGCTATAGTAGCTAATTGAGAGCTCTGAGGTAGCCAACTGTATAAAATATTTTGTCCAACTTAGTGTACAATTGGGTGGAGAGTCGTCTCCAAAATATTGTTGCGGACAATAGGATACAAGTAGCACAACAACATCAAAATATGCAGTAACATATACGTTCACTTTATAGATAAGTCTTTACTTCTCTGTTTCTTTAAATTATATGCTAATCAGTTGAATATTTATGTTTTAATTATTAATAACATGGATTGATGTAAATAGGTTGTATGTTTTGATTTCAGATAATCACATATGGTACTAGAGCTAGATTCAAACACTTAGAACCTATAGAACCTTCACATTAACTGTTGTTGTTATTAGTTTTATTTTAATAAGATTAATTTCCTTGATAAATTAATTTGATTAATTGTTATTTGGCAAAAGAAAAAACTATTAAATGAATTATGAAAATGGGAAAAGAAGAAAAGGATTTAATATTAATGATTTAACTGAAATCACATAAATAAATTATATAGTATGAATTAGTTTCCCTTATCACAAATAAAATTCATAAGCAGTTCCAAGAATTTTCATTTGACATCACTATAAATAACCTATATTTATTTTTACAGCAATGAATAATGTGAAATGCTAGATAAAATAGTTTTAATTTTAAATCTTAAAAATATAACAAATTAAATGACTTGGAATATATTTCCTCTTATATTTTAGGAAAAAAAAAAAAAACACTATAGAGCATTCATTGTGTTTTCCTCTCATCTACCTCTCCCTCTCCCTCCTCTCCTGCTGCTGCCCCCTCTCGCTCCCACTACCCCACTACCTCTCCCTCTCCTCTTCCACACTCTCCACCCCCTGGTCTATCTCTCTCGCCTCCTCTTCCCCCTCCTCTCTCTCTCTCTCAAACCTCCCTCCCTCCCTCACTCTCCCACTCCCACTCCCACTTTCGTTTTAGGAGTCCCATACTGAAATTTTTTGCATCATCCCATTAGGTCATGACAGCCTGATCCACTGATGGTTTTTCTCTCTTTAGCTCTTCCCTCATAGACTATACTTGCTGATCTTTCTTCAGATTGTCTTCAGTTATGGTTTCATAATAAGTCTATAGTTCATTTCATTAGGTCATAGGGTATGATTTCATTAGGTCTAGGGTTTCATCACCAAGTTCAAGAAACTTATTTCAAAGTGTAAATAAAGGTCAGTAAGGGTATGAGGATGATCAATAAATCAAGCATGACGGCTTGTAAGTCATAGCTACTAAAGTTATTATCTTTTTAACCTAATGTAATTTTCACCTCAAAAACATGGTTTTTAGGTGAAAATAGAGTATTTTGAATTTATTTGTATTTATTATGTAATTTTAAGTTTCTATATGTAATAATGGATCCCCGATGCACCTAAGAACTTCTCCTTGCTGCATGAAAAAGAAACACTGCGAAAGAAATCGAGTTAGATTGAGAATTTATCCACCTGCAAAGGCACAACAAGAAATGGCATTTAAAACAGAGTTTTGAAGAAAGACAAGAAACATTAGAAAGTGGGTTTTTCAAAGTGAAAAATCAAAATGTACTCTTATTTAAGCTCTCATATTTCATTTTCAAAAATCATTATGTTCATTTAGCAAGCAAGGTGTCCAAAAATATGAATAAGAGGTGAATTTGAGTGAGTTTGGGTGAAAGAAGCTTGGGGCTACGCATTGGCTGAGTGGCGTTGCGCTTCTAGGCGAAATAGGTTGGTGTTGTGCATTGGAGACTTGGCACTGTGTGTAGAGCCTGGCACTGCGCGCCTGGAAGAGTTCTCCAGTGTAATTTTACATGAGCGCTGCGCATTGGGGCCAATGTTTCACGTCTGGGTAAAGGTGTCGTGCGTTGAGGAGAAAGGCTCCAAACCCTCAAAACCTCAAAAAATCTTCAAATTGCTCTCTCTTTCCCTCTTTTCAAGTAAGTTACCCTCCTCTCCTTCATTTTTTGTTTGCATATGAAAGTCATAAGCACCATTCTTCATGATTAAAATCGAACCCTAGTTTTACTCTATTCATTCTAAAAAAACACCTAAACCCCTTTTTCTTCCCATCACTTATCATTATAACACAAAACCCCTCTCTACATCACTACCTATCCCCTCATCTATATCCCCTCATTATATCCTCTCATCCTAAAACCCCCCTCCCTCACTCTCATAATTCACATCTTACCCTTCATTTTCCAGTTTACCTTAGTACATCCCTTCACTTCTAAAAGACTCCCACTAATTCCCTTTATCCCTTTAGTAGTAAATTTTGGAATGTTTTTATGGAAATTTTAAAATATTAGTGTTATGAATGCTAAATAGTTAAAAAGAATGGATGTAATCTAATCTAAATTATAATAGATAATTTTCTAATGATTCATGTTCATGAAATTACAATTATGGTATTAATCTTAAAACTACAAATAATATATTAATATGTATATTGGAAGTTAAATTTGGTATAGAGGTATATATTTTAAAAGTATTATAGTTATCTAATAAATTTAAAGAGTAGGATTTACATTAAAGTTGTTTTATATAACTGAGTATGTAAGAGAGATAAAAAAAAATTGATTTTTATAAGTTGAAAATTAATTGTGAATCTCATTTTGTGAGATATATTAGGCGTAATAATGTTTTGAATTTAGTTATGGATAGGATGATATGGTAGTTCATAACAGTGAGTATCTTTTCATAATTTTGGGAACTATGGTTTGAAGAACAATATCTTATTAGCACATTTATATGTTACTATGGCTTAATTTATGTCTCATATACTCGAAAAGAAAGAGAATCGATTAGCGACCTTGTTTTGACTATGGAATAACCTCCGGTCATGAAATTGGAAATAAAAAAGAAAATGAATATTGGAATTAGGACTTAAGCAATGTATTTCAGTGCTCGATGGTGATATTATGGTTTAGGTAAGGTGTTGCATTTGATATAAAACTTGATATTTTATTTTATTTTTTATTTAATACCAGAAATTTTAAATGTAAGGATAATGATGTTGTATTCTTATGATGCAATTTGCATTATTTTCTATGATATTATGATGCTCTCTCTCTCTCTATCTCTCGTTCTTTTTCCCTTGCCCTCCTAGTCTCCCTCTTCCTCTCCTACTCTCTCTCCCCATCTTCCTCTCTCTCTCTCTCTTTATGTCCCTCTCTACCGCTCCCTCTCCCACTCCTACCCTCCCGCTTCTGTCGCATCCCACTCCTACTACCCCACTACGTCTTCCTTTCCCCATCTTCCACTCTCTCCACCCCTCGGTCTATCTCTCTCCACCACCTCCTCCCCCTCCCCATCTCTCTCTCTCAAACCTCCCTCCCTCACTCTCCCTCTCCCACTCCCCCAATATTCTCTCTCCCTATGCCTCCCTCTCTGGCTCTCTCTCCCTCCCCCTCCTCCTCCCTCCCCCTCCTCCCTTCCCCTCTCTCTCCCCTCTCCCTCTCCCTCTCCGCTTATTTCTCTCTCCCCCTCTCTCTCTTCCTCCCCCTCCCTTTCTCCCTGTTACATAGTAATTTGTCACCATCCCTGTTACTCCTCTTGTTGTACCTTGGAGGACTCATTCCAGAGTTATAAGAAGTGACAAGGGCTAAAAACACTTGCATTATGTTCCCCTGAGTATGTACTCCATGTTCCCTGAAGACACCTTCTGCAAATCATCCCAAAAAAGTGCTATTTTTCCATTGGCGCAAGTCCACAGTATCCTACCCGCGCCAATGATGGAGATCCTCAAAAGAGGGCGCGACCATTGGTGCTCTATCTTAGAGCAACAGTCGCGCCAACCAAATTTAGTCGTGCTTTTTGCCTTAATGCACGTCCGACTGTTGTTTCCTTCATTACATGGAGCTTTTCTGAGGATAGAAAATCAGTTTTTTGTCGAGCTTTATCCATCTTTATGGCTTTTGCTAATTCCGCGAAAGGTGTCCCGGTTCATCGCATCCTCCTCCCTTCTCCATCTATATAAGCTTGTCATTATGCATTGGACAAGCTAGTGCTAGAGAGAGTGTTGGTGTTAGTGTTATGCTAGTGATTTGGTGATTGAGTGATAGTAGTGATGATTATTGGTCATGGAGTGTTAGATGTTGAGTTCTTGGAGGAATGCTAGTGAGTGCTAGAGAGGTTATGCTGCCGGAGAAGAGATGCATGTCAAGACACATATAGTTACTCGCCCAGCCAGGAGAAGGGTCGACGTCAGAACAATGGTTGTAACTTTTCCTATTTATTAATTGATGAGCGACTGCTATTATAGTTCCAATCTCATTATCTATCATGGTGATATGTTGATTTATTTCCTTTCTGACTGAAATATAGTTGTGCCTTGGTAGTTTTTATGTTGGTATCTGTCTCTTCCTTTGCGTGTGCAGGTATTCGTTATGATCTGTTGGAGCAAGGGAGCGAGGATATCAACTCTGCTTCAATCATAGCGTTGGACTCTAGGTTAGTCTTCTTGATTCACCTTTGATGCATAACTAGGAACTTGCGTAGCAGCGTGGTTTGTTTGTGGCTAGTTCTGTGATAGGCTAGTGGGATCGCCTCTGTCCGCAGAGGGGATTTACCTTACCAACAAATTGGCGACTCCGCTAGGGAGTAACTCTTTGATTTCTGTCTTGCATGTTAATTTTCTTCTGCTTGCTTGAGTGCATGAGCTTCCTGAGTCAGTTTTGAGTTGATTCTTTACTGTTTGACCCATCTGAGCACTGTCAACCCGACCTGAGGTCGTATCTTTTATCTTTTTAGTTGGAAAGCTTAATTGGCGCGGTTATTTCTCTGACAGTCGCGCCTGTTGGCGCACGTTGCTCAAAAGCAACTCGCGCCAATTCTGTGGTAGCGCAAGTTGCATACTGACAGTCGCGCCAGCTCTGTAAATTTTGCCTGTGTGTGGGTGGAAAGCTCATTCAGTCTCTTTATATATCTCTTTTAGCCTCTGGAACTGTGTTGAACCTCTGCTTGACTGGTTTTAGCCTGTATCCCTCAGCTGTTTGCTTATTTCCAGTGACTTTGCATGTCTAGCCTTCTGTGGAAGTTTCGGTCTCTTGATCATCCAGTCAGCTTGTTGATTGTTCTACACCTATCCAGTGCTTTTTTAAAGCTTGATCTTCTATACTCTGAATACTTCACTTCTAGCCTCTTTGAAGTTCACTAGTTTTTGTGTTTTTCCTTGCTTGCATGGTTCATTTTGTGTTTTAGAATTGGTTCTATTTCATTGAATGAACTTGGATTGTGCATATCTCTTAGAATTTGTTTACATGCATCATGCCATCTTAAAGGAAAGAAAAACAAAAAATCTCTTGCATTATAGTAGTTAGCATTTATTGTTATTTGTTGCTATTGAAAAGAAAAAAGACAAAATTTCGTTTCTTGTTATTAGCTGCATTAGGATCTTTGTTCTTTGTTGAAGTGATCATTTCGTTTGTGAAAAAGATCTCAACCCTCCTGTAGATAGAATTCATCGAATCAAATGATTTAATTTTGGCATATAGTTTGCATGTAAGAAGTTTTCGAGATATCACATACGGTAGGACCAAAAAACTGAAACATAATCAAAGATAAACTTTAAAATGAACTCAATGAACATAACAACGCATTGGAACATAACGCAAACACTCTAGAGGTCTAGGTTAGAGACGTGTTCCGGCGTCGTTAAACCTGGTAGTTTATCGTCGAGTGGTTGGGTGATTCCTCCACGGTGAAACGGTAGCTGCCAATACGGACTGTGCTCCCACGTACCGTCGAGTATATATTGGGAGACCCCTATAGGAATAAAGCCTTTATCCATAGGAAGCCGTGTCAACCGCCCTACGATTCGCAATGCAGTGAACACAGCATTCACGAAGATCGACCACCCGTACCCTAAAAAGTATTCTGTGGTTTTGCGAAAAGTTTGGCACACCCTCTACCTAGAATTCCAGAGCAGTCACTTTTGATCCTTTTCGGACTCCCTAAACGAAAAGGTGCCTGTGAGCGTCTTGTCACTTCGTGCTCATTAAATATTCGAAGGAGACTAGAGTCATCTTTTACCCTTTTCTCGACTCTTAAAAAATGAAAAGGTTAAGTTCAGTGTCTTAAAATTTATTGGCCACGATAACATATACCCAATTAGCTTTCGTTTGTATCAGTCCGAAGTAGGAGTTATCTCGATAAACTTCTCAAGTTTCATCCTGGCAGAATTACTAGTTTCGTCTTCTACCGAAACACCGGTGGTGAGTCTTCCTGTGGTTTTAAGTATACAACCACTTAGTTCTCGTGCCCCGGGTGACGAGACTTACCAGTATCATTGGAACCCTACGTGGGAACCTTTTGAGGACGGTATCCCTTTTTGGGACCATCCTTCCCCTCGTGGGTCAGTCCCACAAGTTTCATCCGACATGGATGGATTATCCCCTACTACAACCGATGAGTCCGTTGCAACGAGCGGTGAAATTCCCACCTCAACGGACCCTATACATGTTAGTAGTATGCCTACTGCTACAAATTTACCACTGGGTTATAAAGCTTTGAGAGATGCTACGCCTTCTGGAACTCCGTTCACAGGTCCCATGTGGTCATCACACACTTTTCCTGCTACGGAGCCTTTTACTCCACAAAGTCGCGGTCTATCTGTTACCTCCGTCACAACCGCTCCAACGGTATGTGCAGCCCCCTTGACTTCTATTTATAGTCATCCCTCAGCTTCTTTGTTTGGAGTCTTTGACCCCATGACAAATGTCTCAATGCAGGAGCCATATGATCCATATTTTTCATCTCAACCGGTTGTTGAGGTATCGGTCCCATTGTCAATTGATTGGACCTCAACCTCTTTCCATGGTGGTCAAGTTTTATCTACGCAATCTCCAATACAACCCCCTCAAGACCAACCAGGGCAATCCATTTATGGAAGCCCTTTCATTATTGCTGCTCCTTTTTCCTCTTTGTAACCTTCTGGTAACTCAGGTCAGTCGTCTTTTCAACAAGTCCAACCTGGTATCCAGCAAGGCTATCCCGCTGGAAAAGTGGTCAACAAACTGTTAACCCAAACCAATCTAATGTCCAGTATAGTCCAATGTCTGGACAAGGTGCTCAACCACTCGGTCAACCTACTGTCCAGTATTCACAACCATCTGGGCAGATTGGTCAGCCCCAAACACAGTTGGGCCAACCAACTGCCCAATCTCCTCAACCATCTAGTCTGCTAGGACAACCTTCAACTGCGCAACAACCGTTCCAGCAGGTAGGCCAACCTCAGTATCAGCAGCTCCAACCTTCTGGACAGATCAGCCAACCTCACCATCAACAAGGTTTTCCTTCTGGCCAGATAGCCCAACCTATAAGACAGTTCATTGGTACTGCTCAGTCTGGTCCATGGCCCCAAATGGGACCCCAACACTCATCTGGCCTTCAAATGCAGGCTGGGTCTCAATCACAAACTTTTCATCCAACCCAGCCTGGTCCTTCAACTCAATTCGGAGCCCCACCACTGTATGGCTACCAACAACCTCAAGGGCAATTTCCGTTTGCCCCGTACCAGAATTACCAACAACCGCAAGCAAATCCCTCACAAACTTACCAACAGCAATACGGCACGCCTGCAGCATCATTTGGTAATCCTTATGCTGGGGGGCACTATACAAATCCTTACGGCCAATCCACTATGGGGCCAAATCCTTCCGGACAAACTCTATGGGGGCAACCACCACCTGGGTGGAACCCTGGTGCTCCACCCTACCAACAGCCCCAGATGCCTTTCAATCCTCAATTACCATTCTTAGCGACTTTAGAATTACCAGATGTATCCAAATTAACCAATGATCCTATCCTTCATAATCCTTATTGGCCTCCAGTTCCAACTAAAATACCTGGTGACTGTCCAAAATTCAATGGTAAAGCCAATGAAGACCCACAAGCCCATATTATGACCTATCATTTGTGGTGTTCGTCTAATTCATGGCTTGACGATTCAATTCGGCTTCGCCTTTTTCAAAGGACTCTCACTGGCTCTGCCGCTAAGTGGTATATCGAACTTCATCGCGGGTCCTTTCAAGATTTCAATTCCTTGGCTATGGTGTTTCTCACTCACTTCCAATTGCCCATTCGATACGAAACGGGTACGCACCTCCTCACTTCCTTAAGACAAACGACAGCTACGCATATCTCTGATCATATTCATGAATGGAGACGGCGTAGACATATGATCAAATTTTGGATTCCCGACCAGCTTCTTACCGATTGGTTTACAACTTCGTTCGTACCTCCAATAGCTCGGGATATCGCCATGGGGGCGTGTGTCACTGAAGAGCAAGCTATTGCTCGAGCTCAGTACCTTGACTTGGTTTATTCTCAGTCAGGTACGTTATATGATTATCTGCCTGATGTCCCAAGACAAGGAACATCTAAAGCCCCACCAACACCCACTGTTGACGGTATCATCGGTTCGGTTAATTCACCCTCTAAGAAAAATATGAACCCTGCAAAGCAAAAAACATCTGCTTCGAATGGACAACCTTCCCAGGCATCGTCTGGTTCGAATGTTACTTCTGAGGTTAATGCCGTCCAATCTAATACGGCAAGCAAGGCTTCGAAAGAGAAGAAAAGAGGGAAAGCGAAAAATAAGCCAGAACAACCTAAGCAGGAAACCCCAAAACCTCAACCTGAGGACGGCACTAAACGCAAACCCAAATATCCTTGTCTTATCTGCGATGAGGATCACTATACCAAGGATTGCCCAAGGCGGTCTGAAGTTAGTCGTTTATTAAAAGGCACCTCTGGGACTCCTGCAGTGCTCAAGGAGCCCTTTCCCACCCAACACACTCAAAAAACTCAAATGGTGGCTGACCCATCTCAGCCTCCCTCTTCCTTTGGTTCTCAAGTGTTTATGGCCGGAACGCTACCCATCAATATCAGTACTCGAACAAAAGATTACCCGCCATCTACCGGGAAGTAGCCTGAGGTACCCTCTAGTGCTCCTCCATTCAGTTCGGGTCCACCACCACCTCCTCCACCTGAACAACGTCTTGCTGATTTCAAGGTGGACCCTTCCCCTTCTTCGCCTACTGCTGCGTCCTCATCTTCTACTTCGCCTGGTGAAACTCTGGATTCAAGTAACCAGGTGGCTAAGAAGAAAAAGAAGAAGAAGACAAAGAAGAATAAGACCCCTAAACCAGAGGTTAAAGCTATAACCCAGGTCGAGCCACCTTGTGCTCCTCCGCGGAAGGTAAAATTTCCTTGTAAGTTGTGCAAGGAAGACCACCTTCTCCGCGATTGTCCTGGCATTCCCAGGGTTTTAGAAGTATGGTCTCATGATCCGGACCGCCCTGCCTCATCCTTTGTAGATCATAGCGATTTTGCCTTATCACCTGGAAGTGGTAAGGGAAAAGAGAAGATTCGAATCCCTTGTAAACTTTGTGAAGGCAATCATCCCCTTCACCTTTGTCCATTCATGGATAGAGCCACTATTGTATTGGAAAGTCTTACAGCTCCCTCAACCCAACTTCCTACTGGTTATCAACGTCTTTCTGCAATTACAGAACGTTCCCCTGCTGACAAAGAAATCAACCAAGATTCCTCTCTTGTCCAGCCTCCTCTTCCTGAATCTGGCTCTGCCAAGCCTGTTCCAGACCAACCATTGGTCGGAAAGAGCGTCGACTCGAGTTCACCACCCGCCGACCACTCTATTTCAGAAGAGCATCAAACTCATGTTCTTCTCGTCTCCTCAGATTCTCCTACATCTGGAAATACCCCTACATCTGAGAGTCCTACTGCGCTCTCCCCCGAGCAGGGGGGCAATCATACGATTCCCCCACCAAGTAGTTCAGTCGCTTCCTTCGACTGGAGACGTTTGACTACCTTCCGCCTCCCATCTCATGTGCCTTTTTGGGTCATGGTACACGCCTATGACAAGGCAATACCTGGCACTGTTTTGGATGAGGGTGCATCTGTTAGTCTTATGTCTGCTACTACTTGGCAAGCTTTGGGTTCCCCACAGCTTGTGCCTATAGCATCGAATCTGACTGCTTTTGACGGAGGAACTAGCCAACCATTAGGGATCCTTCCAAAGTTCCCTATTACTTTGGGAGGCAAGACCGTCTATATAGACGTATCGGTTACCCAAGGTGCTTTAGATTTCAATCTTCTCCTTGGTCGTGACTATGTTTATGCCATGGGGGCCCTTATTTCTTCACTTTTCCGTGTGGTTTGCTTTCCACACAATGGACGAATTGTGACTATCGATCAATTCTCATTCGTTAGTCCACGGGTCCCCCCTGCGCAGTCGTCATCCCCTCCTGGTGTTTATCCACCAGTTGCATCTGCCTCACCGCAGGTCAACTACGTGGCCACCTATCCCGTACCTGTATCCAGCGATGCCACCGTCGTGCATAGTGCCCTGGGGGCATTGGGTCTTGACTTCTGAGATGTTGTCCTTCCACCTGGAGTGGCACTCTTGGAAGCCCCGACTTCCTGTTCATTATGATGAAATTTGGGCAGAGCATAGTTCGTTTTCCTATGTCAAGCTCCTTAAAAAATGAAACTAGGTCTAGCGGAGCATAGTTCTGATCTCGTGTCAAGCTCATTAAAAAATGAAACAAGGGTTATGAGGATAGTTCTTTTACTGTGTCAACCTCATTAAAAAATGAAACACCTCCCTTTCCAAATCGAGTCTTTTGATTAAGATCTCGTAAAATACAAGTCGAGTCTTTCATAGATCTTGAGATTGAAGCTTCATTCCATCCACTTCGTGAATGCCATGAAGCTTGGGGGGCATGCATCCTCCTTCAAAATCAAGTATTTCCAAGTAAACCTTCATTCCATCCACTCCGTGAATGCCATGAAGCTTGGGGGGCATGTACCTCGATTTTGCATTATCATGCTGGGGGCATGAAACAAAAAAAAATTTAACAAGCAAAGTTCTCCATGGTTCAAGCTTGTGTAAAAATGAACCCATTTACATCCCGTGATTGCCTTTTATCCGCTAAAATTCTGCTAGATGAGCCCTGGTTGTTTCATTCCATCGCTACTATCTTTTTGGCCGATCATATACTTTCACTTGGTTGTTTCTCCTTTCCTGAGGAACCGCAACGATGAGTGGTCTTATTAGCCAGCCTCTTAACCTTTACGTGTTTCAAGTAAAGTTCCACCATTACCGGAACCAGTTGCTATCCTTTATACCACTCGTTCCTTCAGGACGAGTCGCCTTTACGCTCTTTTCTGACTCGTAAAATATGAAAAGATTGCCGAGTATTTTTCCTTTTTTGACTCGTTAAAGAAAATAAAAATGGAGGTCCGCTTTCAGCTTTTTTCTGACCATTTAAAGAGGAAAAGATTGCCGATTCGCTCCTCTTGACTCGTTAAATGGTGATAAGGGGCGGCCGTTTTAAGTTCTTTTTGTCGACCGTTAAAACATAAAAAGATTACCGGGTTTTTGTCGTTTCAAACTCGTTAGTGGTTACGAAACGACGTGGTTTTGACCGCTTTTTTACTTTTTCAGGTCGAAGTCACTAATCATGAAAAGTACTCCTCGATCGTAATGATCGGGCGGTTCTTTCGGGTATTATTTTATACTTTTTCAGGCCCGAGAGACACAACTTTACGAAAAAGGACATCCCTGGAGTTTCCTTTTCTGCTGTCTTTTCAAACTCTCTAAACAAGAAAAGACGTCGAGTTCTTCCTTTGTCAGACTCGTTAAAACTTAATGACATCGGATTTTGTCACAACACAAGCATATGCTATCCCCATCAAGCTTGTTAAAAATAACTGGGGTACTCGCCAGAAATGGTGGGGGAAAATAAAATTTTTTGAACCATAATTGTTACCGTAACGGCAGTATGTCGCTCTTGAACATGGCACTTTTTGCTTTCGTGTCCAGGGTGGGGATATTTCATCTCATATCTTTCACTTGCTTCCATGGATTTGGGTACCCTATTTGACCTCTCATTCACTCATTGCCTCGTCATAATGACCTTTGATACATTGATGTCAAATACTGCCAATTCCGTTAATGTGCCGCCGATATGTTCAAGAGAAGTTGACCTCTGCAAATAAACAACCTCCCTCTGATAGTTCGCACAATCTTGATTCACGACATTATCTCTCTGTCTCGTGTCGATGATGTGGGAAACATTATGGCCCACCTTCGATCAAGGTCACTCCCTGTCGACTTCAGCTCATTATCCAGGAAGTTGACCTAGAGACTCCCTTCCGGTGCCTTGGAGCCTGCATGCCTCAATGGCAGGTTCTTCGTGTTCGACGTGAGGTTTTCATCATTGGCCTCCGATCGAATGATTCTACGGGTGTTCGACTTCAGCTCATTAATTCACACGCCGTAGATTGTACCTATAGTACCTTGAGGACCATTGTCATTATTGGTGGTACCTCTCGCGTCTGTTAACAGTTTCCATTATTGACTGGTAATCAGGCGATGTTCATGCATGTTCGACTTCAGCTCATATATTCACATGCTTGGACTTGTACTCTTGTTCGGGTCGAGATGGAGCGCAAGACCCTGGATTGTGTCTGTTGTAATCCAGGCGTGATTCTTGATACTTGACTCATTCACTGGATGGTTGCGACCATACCTGAGTCAAATCGTTGATCCTAACCAGATGGCTGCATCCATACTATGGATCCAGATTATTTATGTACTCTCTTATGGGTGGCTGTGACCATACCATGTACATCATGTAATTGAACTATCAGTCATGTCTCTTAATACAGCTCCTCGGCGGCAGTAACTATATGTGCTCTTGTGTGCTCTTATGTGCGTTCTGGTAAAGCATTTCACCCCTCTCCACCTCTCGGACTTCATGCTTTAGGGGGCATCTGTTACACAGTAATTTGTCAC
The DNA here is from genome assembly GCA_031772625.1 of Pinus tabuliformis. Classification (NCBI taxonomy): domain Eukaryota; kingdom Viridiplantae; phylum Streptophyta; class Pinopsida; order Pinales; family Pinaceae; genus Pinus; species Pinus tabuliformis. The sequence continues at coordinate 794,653,521 of CM062816.1, read as the reverse complement.
CATCCCTGTTACTCCTCTTGTCGTACCTTGGAGGACTCATTCCGGGAGTTATAAGAAGTGACAAGGGCTAAAAACACTTGCATTATGTTCCCCTGAGTATGTACTCCATGTTCCCTGAAGACACCTTCTGCAGATCATCCCAAAAAAGTGCTCTTTTTCCATTGGCGCAAGTCCACAGTATCCTACCCGTGCCAATGATGGAGATCCTCAAAAGAGGGCGCGACCATTGGCGCTCTATCTTAGAGCAACAGTCGCGCCAACCAAATTTAGTCGTGCTTTTTGCCTTAATGCACGTCCGACTGTTGTTTCCTTCATTACATGGAGCTTTTCTGAGGATAGAAAATTAGTTTTTTATCGAGCTTTATCCATCTTTATGGCTTTTTCTAATTCCGCGAAAGGTGTCCCGGTTCATCGCATCCTCCTCCCTTCTCCATCTATATAAGCTTGTCATTATGCATTGGACAAGCTAGTGCTAGAGAGAGTGTTGGTGTTAGTGTTATGCTAGTGATTTGGTGATTGAGTGATAGTAGTGATGATTATTGGTCATGGAGTGTTAGATGTTGAGTTCTTGGAGGAATGCTAGTGAGTGCTAGAGAGGTTATGCTGCCGGAGAAGAGATGCATGTCAAGACACATATAGTTACTCGCCCAGCCAGGAGAATGGTCGACGTCAGAACAATGGTTGTAACTTTTCCTGTTTATTAATTGATGAGCGACTGCTATTATAGTTCCAATCTCATTGTCTATCATGGTGATATGTTGATTTATTTCCTTTCTGACTGAAATATAGTTGTGCCTTGGTAGTTTTTATGTTGGTATCTGTCTCTTCCTTTGCGTGTGCAGGTATTCGTTATGATCTGTTGGAGCAAGGGAGCGAGGATATCAAATCTGCTTCAATCATAGCGTTGGACTCCAGGTTAGTCTTCTTGATTCACCTTTGATGCATAACTAGGAACTTGCGTAGCAGCGTGGTTTGTTTGTGGCTAGTTCTGTGATAGGCTAGTGGGATCGCCTCTGTCCGTAGAGGGGATTTACCTTACCAACACTCCCTTTCCCTCTCTTTCTCCCTCTCCCTCCCCGCCTTGACTCTCTCTCTCTCTCTCTCTCTCTCTCTCTCTCTCTCTCTCCCTCTCTCTCTTTGAAACACTTTATCGCTCTTTCCCTCTACCTCTCTGCATCCCCCTCTCCCTCTGCCACTCTCTCCTCACTTCTTTCTCTCTTTCTCCTCCTCCCCCTCTTCCCCCCTATTCTTCTCCCTCTCCCCCTCTCTCTGCCTCTCTCTCTCCCTCTGTCTCTCTCTCTCTCTCCCTCCTTAGCACTCTCTCTCTTCCTCTATCCCTCATCTCTCCCTCCCATATCCCTCTCTACCCCTTCCCCCCTCTCTAACTCTCTCTCTCTCTCAACTCGCTCCCCATCTCCCTCTCTCTCTCTCCCCCCTTCTCCCTCTCTCTCTCTCTCTCTCTCTCCCCCCCCTCTCTCTCTCTGACCTCCGTCCCTCTCTCTCCCACTCTCCCTCCCCCTCTCTTCCACCTCCCTCTCCTCCCTCCCTCTCTCACTCTCTCTCTCTATCTCCGTCACTCTCTCTCTCTCTCTCTCTCTCATCTTCCCCTCCCCCTATCTCTCCCTCTCCCTCTCCCTCTCCATCCTTCCCTCTCTCTCTAGCTCTCCCTCTCTCCCTCACCTCCCTGCTCTGTCTCCCTCCCTCTTTCCCCTCCCCTTCCCCCTCTATCTCCCTACCTCCCTCTCCCTCTCCTCCCTACCTCGTTTCTCTTCCTATCTCCCATTCCCATGCTCTCCTCCTCTCCCTCTCCCCTTCCTACCCTCTCCTCCTCTCCCTCCTGCTACCACACCCCCTCTCCCTCCCTCTACCTCTTTCTCTGTTTCCCTCCCCCTACCCCTATTTTTCTCTCCCTTCCAACTCCCCTCCTCTCTCTCTCTCTCTCTCTCTCTCTCTCTCTCTCTCTCTCTCTCTCTCTCTCTCCCCCTCTCTCCTGCCCCTCTCCCTCTGGCCATCTCTCACCAAATCTATCTCTTTATCTACCCCTTTACTCCCCCTCTCCCTCTCTCCCCATATCCCTCTCTCTCCCCCTCTCCATATGTCACTCATTGTCTCCCTCCATCTCCCCATATCCCTCTCTCTTTGCTTCCATCCCACTCCCTACATCTCCCTCTTGCCTGCGCTCCCCCACCCTATGTCTCTCTCTCCCTGCCCTCCCCCTCCCTATGTCTCTCTCTCCCCTTCCCTCCCCCTCCCTATGTCTCTCTCTCCCCTTTCCTCCCCCTCCCTATGTCCCTCTATCCCTCCCCCTCTCCCTCTCCCTGCCCCTCTTTCTCCCCCTCCACCACTCTTCTCTCTCCCGCTCCCCCTCTCTCTATCCCTCTGCCTCTCCCCATCTCTCCCTACCCCTCTCCCTCTCCCTTTCTCTCTCCATATCTCTATCCTCCTCTCCCCTTCCCCCTCTGTCGCTCTCTTCCCCTACCTCTCTCTCTCTCTCTCTCTCTCTCTCTCTCTCTCTCTATATATATATATATATATATATATATATATATATATCTGTCTCCTCCTCTCTCTCTGTACCCCTTCCCCTCCCACTCTCTTGTTCTCTCTCACCAACACTCTCCTCCCCTCTTTCTCTCTCTCTCCTCTTCCCCCTCTCTCCCCCTATCCCTCTCCCCATGCCTCTCTCTCTCTCTCTTCCCCCTCCACCTTCCCTACACCTCTCCCTCTATTGGCCTCCCCCACCTCTCTCTCCCTCTCTCCCCACTCCCCCCCTCCCTCTCTTCTCTCTCCCCACTCCCCCCCCTCCCTCTCTTCTCTCTCCTTCTCCCCCCCCCCTCTCTTCTCTCTCCCCACTCCCCCCCCTCCCCTCTCTTCTCTCTCCCCACTCCCCCCCCTCCCTCTCTTCTCTCTCCTTCTCCCTCCCTCCCTCTCTATATATTTCCACCTATCTCCCTGTTCCCTACACCTATCCTTTTCTTCCCCTCCCCCACCTCTGTCCCCCCTCTTCCTCTCTCTCTCGCCTATCACCCCCCTCTCTCTCCTCACTCCCTCCCTCTCTCTTCTCGCTCCCTCTCCCTTCCTCTCCTTCCCTCCCTGTTATAGCTCCAAATCTCACTCTTATGGTTTGTGATGCTGCACTCATGGCCTAGGGCAACCCCTCCTTCCAGACCTGGTCCTAAAATTTAAAAAACAGTGTTTTATCCCCTATACGCGACATTGCCCTGAGTTAAACGCGTGTACACGCGGGTCTGTGTATACCCAACCCGCGTGTATGTATTAAAACATTTAAAAAAATAAATAATTCCTTATTTTTTGGCGGAGATCGCGGGTTTTACCTGCTGATCACCTGTTAGTGCCCGTGGCCCAACTGTTCCCAACCAACTCCTAACTAAAAAACTACTTTGGAGATGGTATAAAAAGACATCAAAGGGAAGGCCTAAGGGAGAGAGAAAAGAAGAGCAAGATTATTATGTTGAGATTTTCCCCTTAGACCAAGTCTGAAGTCCTTGGTGCCTTCTGCACTTCCCCCATTTGGCATAGGAAACCCTTGTTTCCATGTGTATTGGTGATCATTCATCCTTTATATCACTATTGAGTAAGACTTGGAAGGAGCTCTTGTTGGAGGCTTGAGGCTGGAACGAATCCGGGAGGAAGCTTTGCTTGGAGCCTGTTGAAGGTGTTTCAGGTGAAATCTTTCCGTTATATGTACTTTACTTGCCTTTATATAAAGAAACACGTCTTGGTTCCCGAAACAATCTTTCTTTGTGCTTATGAGATTCTTGTCTTGAATTCTTATGCAAGTAGTTACTTAAAGATTTTTATAACTAACTTTATAGCATGAAGATGGTTTTCATATAAGTATTTGTCCATGTACTGTTGTGTTCTTTGATTTGTTTGTTTTACAGGTCAAAGGAGAAGAAGGGAACTCCAAGAAGGGTTTGGACCTTAAAGGCCTTCTCGAACGTAGTACCTTAGGTACGTACCCTAAACATTAGAATTTGCTTACAGTAAAGATAATGGTTGTGTGTGTGTTTCTTTGAATAAGCAATTTTCAGTCTGGTAGAGTCTTAACCCAAAGGACCCTAGGGGTACTTTCCCCTCAACCAGAATTGGCGACTCCGCTGGGGAACAACACTCTTGTTGTTCCTAGTTTGGGTAGTCTTCAAGCCAATCAAGGCTCAGCCCCTCTGTTTGCTGGCTCTGACTGTCTGATCTGTTCTTGAACTCTAAGCTTTTCCAGTTTTTTCAGTCTGTGTTTTTTATTTTTTCTTGAAAATCTTGAGATACGTTGTTTTGCTGGATTACAGAAGCGTATATACGCAAGTTGTACTAAGTGAACCCACGTATACGCAGGTTTCCTCAGTTACAGTCGCGTGTACACACACTCTGCACATCACTGCAGGCGCGTATATTATCTAATTTTCAAGATTTATAAATTTTCTTTTTGCTGAATGTTTGTCTGGTAGTTTGGGTCAGTTTGAAGCAGTCATTTTCCAGTAATAGTCCTCTGTTTAACAGGGGGCATCTTGTTCTGAACTCTTTCTAGTTATAAGGAGTATCAGTCTTGTTTTCGTTGATTGCAAGCGTCATTGTTTTTTGACACACAAGATTTCTGATTAAGAATCTTGACTGCTCTGTTTTGGCAGAGTAGGAAGATTGGATTCAATCTTTGTGTTCATTTTGTTTTGGTGACCTTTTGTTTGCTTAACGAAACCATTTTTGTGACCATTTGCTCCTTTGTTTCAGGAAAGTTATTTGTTACCATTTTCTTGAAACTTGTCTTTTGATCTTTTGGACTTTCATTGCTGCTTTTGATTGTCATGAGCGATTTCAAAGGCATTTATTTTTGTTGGGTTTTCATCATTTGAAAGGTGTCAATTCACAAAAGTGTTTGGTTTCCTATTCATCAATCATTGGTGTCAGTATTTTTGAGAGCATTCTTTGAAAAAAGACTTCTTGGCTTCATTGAAAGAAAATATTTTGAAAGTTTTGAGTTTCGCTTTCTTAAACTTGCTTTTCATTTGATTTCCTTTTTTTCGAAGTGAAAGTGCTTTATGTTTATCTTAGAACTTGTTTTTATTGTTTGGACGAAATGATTGGTAACACATCATCTTCTATCTAAGCATTTTAGTGGCAAGACAAATTTGATAAGGCAGCAACTTTCCTTCTTTGTTTTTAGAGTAGTCTTTAAATCTTGCATCCACATATAGTTCTTGCATTAGGATAGATTTGCATCTCTTTTTAGGCATATATAGTTTTGTTAGTTTTTGTGAGTGTGGAGTCTGAAAAGAAAAGGAAAATTTGTTTATATTAGAAGTACCTCTAAACCTCATAGAAATTGCTCTTCATCGAAAACAAAAAGTGCATGTGCATGTAGCTAAGTTTTATTAATTTCTTTTGCGTCCATAAAAACACCACAAGTTTCATCTCCATTACCTTGTGACTTAAAGAACAGCCTAATAAAATCAAGCGCTAATTAAAATCCACTAGAACTTTTTGTTTTAGTCAGTTACACCAAAAAGTTTAGGATTTTAGGGCCTTGGATTAGGCGAGTGGAGAGTTAACTCTCCAAGGCCACATAAAACGTCAAACATAAGAGTCTGAATAATGAGAGAAAATCCAATAGCGTTAGGAAGACCAGGAAAGCTCCGGATCTGGGAGTTAAGCACGAGGGTCTGTGAAGACAGGGAAGAGAGATACCCCCTCTCCTACTTGTCCGAACTTACCTCACGACTGTTCCGCCTGGCTTTTGCGACGAGTTGGTACCCATAGTTGCCTCTCCTAGGGATCTACACAGGTGGCTGCAGAGGGGAATCCCGTGGCACCTGAGGTTGACGTTGTATCACTCTCGACAATACTACTGGAGGGCACCCTTGCGAAGATTGGGGGCTTGCACCGGAGCAGGCTGTTGTTAGGAGGTCAGCGTAACATCCTCTGATACCTTCGCTGATAGGACTGGGCCCTCATCATCCAAGACTATCTTCGGAAGGCCCCTTGATTCACTTTCTCGTATTTTGGTGTCCGGTCCTAATCACCCAGAGCGGAAATACGTGGAAGTTGTTTGACTGGCTGTATCTTTAGGGACTTTATAGTGTGTGCTCTGTGCTCTAGTTGGCCTAGCTTTCAATTTTTTGAGTCTTTAGTTAGATCATAACAAAAAATTCAAAGTGGCTGACCGATCTCCTAGACGGTCTCGAAGACTTCGTGGTCTTTTGCCGCTAAGTTTAGAGCCTTCTCCGAGAAGGCGTAGAGGGAGTACCACCGGTGGGGTTCGTCCTACACCGGTTGACGCATCGGAGATTGATCCTCCTAGCGGAGGCATTATTGCCCAAGCAAGGCCTGGTACTTCTGAACAAGAGAGGGATAATCCAGTCCTTCCTCGAGTTATTTTTCAAGCGGAGAATAACGTAGAGGTAGAAGAATTCTCAGAGTCGTTAGGGGCTCCGAATTCTCCCCTACCATTTAGTCATCCAGACGTATTGCAATACGTTGGGACTCCGTCACATAGACCATCAAGTCCAGGTTACGCTACACGCTTACCATTCATGACCACTACTGGAAGCATGGCTTCTACGAGTGCTACGACTATGCAAACCCCTACATCGGTGCAAGGGGGAGGAACCATTTCCATCCCCTCCACTTCCTTGTTTGGATCTTTTGCGAGCACATCTCTACTTGGGTCTACCTCCATTCCGTCCACGAGTGGAAATGCCCAAACCAATGCTTTTGGTACTGGACTCTTCTCTTTTGGCACCCAATCACAGGGTATTCCATCGGTTCCGTTTAGTGCCGCTACGTCCATGATGGGCGGATCGGCTTCATTCCAGGGTTTTCCTTTCGGAAGTGGTCATATACCACATTCCAACCCGATGGTAGGATCCATGCCTTTTTCTTCTATAGGACAAAGCAGCAATCCTTTCCAAGGTTGGAATAACCCTGGGGTTAGTAGTGCGGGAACTGGGAATCCGTTTATCGGCCAACAAGGGAATAGGCTGTACACCACGGTTAGTTCGTTTCAAAGTATTCCTCCCCTTGCTTCGGCTTGGAATCCATATCAGGGGTTATCAACTCCTTACCATTCTCTAGGAGGAAACTTTGCGGGTTATGGAGGTTATACGGCAGGAGTTGGTCAAACTCCGAATTTTGCTGGACCACAAGGCTTGCCTTTTGGTTCAGCCGGCTCTACTGGTCACTTCGGGCAGCCTGGTGCCTCCCAAATTCCAGGACAATCTTTTCAGAGCTTTGGGAGTTTTGCCCAGTCTGGGTGGAATCCCCTAGGTCCTCCTAGGCTTTCGTTTCTGGCAACGTTAAACTTGCCAGATCTCACAAAGTTAACAAATGACCCAATCAGGTATAATCCGGCCTGGCCTCCGGTCCCAACCAAACTCCCTTCGGACATTCCAAAATTCGAAGGGAAGAGTGGTGAGGACCCGGGCGACCACGTAACCACGTTCCATCTGTGGTGCTCATCCAACTCCCTCATCGAGGATTCGATTAGGTTGAGACTCTTTCAGCGCACCTTGACTGGTAATGCGGCCAAGTGGTATATAGAGTTGCCAGGGGGCAGCTTTACATCGTTCGCCGACTTAGCCAATATTTTCTTAAATCACTTTCAGTTGCCTGTCCGCTATGACGCCGAAACTGAACTTCTGGTCACATTTCGTCAGGATAAGGCTACTCACATTTCCGATCACATTCAGGAATGGAGACGGAGAAAGAGGCTCATTAAAGCCGAAATTCCTCCGGAGTACCGTCTCGAGTGGTTTTTGAAGTCTTTACAACCCGAGATCTCCAAGGATGTCTCCATGTCTGGGGTCTATTCTGAGGAGCAAGCCACTTTTAGGGCCCATCAATTAGAATTGATCTACTCTCAGTCTGGGATCGTCCAAAAGTACTTGCTAGATGCTCCTGGATCTAAGGTTGATTTAGCTAAGCCGAAGCCAGGTCCGCACGCGGATGGTATCGTTGGGTCAGTAGACACATCTACAGTGAACTTGTTGAATCAATTGCAGCAGTTGTCTTTGCAAACTGCTTCTAACAACCAAGTCACATTGTCTAATCCTACCGCTTCCCAAACTTCTTCAATTAATGCCGTCCAATCCGATAACCCCAAAGGAAATCAAAATTCCAATGGGAAAAAGAAAGGACGTGGTAAGAAGAAGAAATCGGATGGGAAGCCCGATGCAAATAAATCCGGTAACAACGCTGGTGGTGGTAAAGGTGAGTCGAGAAAGAAAGTTAAGTTTCCTTGCAAGTTATGCAAAGGAGACCATCTAACTCATCTTTTCCCTAGGATTGAAGACGCTCAGCGCTTGTTAGGACAGCAAGGGACTTCTAGTTCGCAAGCTGTGTTAACTAACCCGTTTCCCCAAGGGCAGAAACTTCTTGCTTGCGCGAGTTCGAATCCTGGGACCTCCTCAGGGGGCAACCAGGAAGGGGAAAAAGCATCAAATGTTTTTATGATGGGTTCAAATGTCCATGTGACTACTCGGTCACGTGATTATGGTGAAGCTGAAACATCCAAGGATAAAACCGTTCCCGGAGGTATTGACCTTCATATCGAGCGACCCCCTGTTGAGACTATACCTCGGATACCGAAAGGTTCCGCCAAACGCGCGACGATTAACCCTAATGCTAGGGCCGCCCAGAATTACTCCATTGTGGAGGATCTGGCTCAAAGCCCGTGTGCTATGTCCACTTTAGAGGTTCTCCAGTCCTGTCCGGCTCAGAGAAGTGCTTTACTCTCCGCAATTGGAGCAGTTGATCCGGCTAATTCTTTAGTGCTCACTTTTGACATGTTAAATGTCAAAAAGCGACTCCCTCATCATATGGCTTTTCAGATAAAGTCTACATACTGGAAAATCAATATTTTTCGCACCGTTATAGATGAAGGAGCTTCCACATGTGACATGTCGATGTCATGTTGGAAGGCTATTGGCTCACCTTCGGCTGTTCCTTCACCAACCGTCTTAACTGCATTTGATGGTCATTCTCACAAGCCGCATGGGATTATCTCGGCCTTTCCTATATGTGTTGGAGGGAAGGTCGTTAATATCGAAGTTGAAGTCGTAGATGCTAACCTAGACTATAATCTCCTATTAGGAAGGAACTGGGTATACGAAATGGAAGTCGTCGTATCGACTCTGTTTCGTGTCATTTGCTTTCCTTATGAGGGGAAAATCGTTAAGGTTGATCAATTGGACTATTCTCCAATCGATCCTCAATCAAGCTCCGACTCTACTGTTCCTTTGGTGGATAACCCTCGCCCGCCGACTAAGAATTTAGGAGTAGGGATGTATTCCTCATTGATGGGTACGTTTGATCTTCCCTCTCCTTTTGCAAAAATCAATGCTATTTCATCATCCAAGGAGTCTCCTCGAGAAGAGTTCTTCCGAACTCATTATTTTTCCGACCCTTGGACCTTGCCTTCACCTACGACCACATTAGTTGAAGGACAAGTAAATGGAATGGCGTTTCCTATATCTGCAGCTGAGCTTAGATATCAGTCTATCGTAGACTCTGCAGATAACCATTCCACTCCTTTTTCTGAAGAAGAGTTGGATGGTCATGTGGCCCCAGCCTGGAGCCTAGACTCTATCTCTACCTTGGATTGCTTGGATTCAATTTTACCTTCTAAAGAAGCAATCCTTGAAGCAATGATGGGTATAGATCAACCGTGGGAAGACTTACACCATCGTTCGTACTTTATTCCTCCTTTGCAGGAAGTGGAATCTAGGTTTTCCGAGCTCTGTACTAGTGATGTTGATATGGTGTCGAACCCTTTGGCTCCAGCACACATTCGCACCGAAGGCAATATGTCGGTAATTTCAAAAACGATATCCATCAACATCTCTAGGGACCCTAACATCATTGAGAATATCTTCATCGGGATCGAGTGTTCCCCTGGAGAAATTCAAATCTACACCGACCTCTTTAAGGAATATCGTGACGTATTTGCTTGGTCTTATGAAGAAATGCCTGGCATTGATCCTTCTATAGTTCAACATGAGATCAAGACATATGAAAACGCGAAACCTGTTCGTCAAAGATTTTGTCCGGTTAACCCTAGGAAAGCAGCAGCTATCAAAGCTGAAGTCCAGAAGCTGCTAAAGGCGGTTTTATATACCCTGTTCCTCTTACTGATTTGGTTTCTAATCCAGTCCCCGTAGATAAAAAGCAAGGAACAATCCGTGTATGCATCGATTTTAGGGATTTAAATAAGGCTTGTCCAAAAGAAAATTACCCCACGCCATTTATTGATCAAATTATTGATGAGTGTGCAGGTAACGAGATTTTCTCCTTCATGGATGGTTTTTCAGGTTATAATCAAATCTCTATCTGTCCTGAGGATCAGCATAAGACAGCCTTCATATGTCCCTGGGGTACCTTTGCATATCGAAAGATGCCTTTTGGTCTTAAAAATGCTGGAGCCACGTTTCAGCGGGCCATGTCATACGCTTTCCACGACATCTAACATGTCATCGAGGCATACTTAGATGATCTCGCTGCTCGTTCTCGAAAGAGAACAGATCACCCTAGTCATCTTCGATTAGTCTTTGAGCGATGTCGTTTTTATAAAATCCGGTTGAATCCCAACAAGTGCGTTTTCGTGATTACATCCGGTCGGCTGTTAGGGTTTATTGTGTCCAATGAAGGGATTCGGGTTGATCCCTTCAAAGTTGAGGCAATAATTCAGTTGCCTCCCCCGTCTTCACTTCGGCAACTTCAAAGTCTTCAAGGGAAGGCTAACTTCTTAAGACGGTTTATAGCAAATTACGCTGAGATCACTAAAGGGTTCATGCGTCTACTACGGAAAGGAGTTCCATTTATATGGGATGACTTCGCGCAGCGGTCGTTTGATGCTTTGAAAAAAGCATTAGTCTCTGCCCCGCTTTTGAGTCCACCGGATTATGGTAGAGACTTCCTTTTATATCTCGCTGCGGCAGAATCAACCATTGGTATGGTTCTAGTTCAGGAGGACGATGCTCTCGCCGAGCACGTCATTTATTATTTGAGCCGAGGCTTAATAGGCCCTGAGCTTCGCTATTCTCCGGTTGAGAAATTGGCCTTGGCAGCTGTCCATGCTGTCCAACAGATCCGTCATTATATTTTGCTACGTAAAACTTTTGTCTTAGCGGCAGTCAATCCATTTCAATTTGTCCTCAGTAGGCGAGTGATTGGGGGCAAATATAATAGATGGATAGTCATTTTGCAAGAATTCGATCTCGAGTTCTTGTCTGCCAAATCTAAGAAATCCATGGTTTTTGCGGAACTTATCTCGAAGCTACCTTGTGGAGATGATATTGTTTATGAGGAAAGTTTACCCGACGAACATATATTCCTCATCTCTGCACAAGACCCTTGGTATGGAGATATCATTGTTTATCTCCAGACTTCGAAGTGCCCCTCTACTTTATCCAAGGATGAACGTCGCAAATTACGTCACCTGGCAAAAAACTATGTTATTGTTGGTGACACATTATATCGTCGAGGGGTTGACTCAATCCTCCGGCATTGTTTAACCTTAGAGGAAGCAGAGTCCGTGCTCAATGATTGCCACAGTGGAGCTTGTGGTGGTCATCTATCAGGGCTTGCTACAGCCCAACGCATCTTACGTGCCGACTATTTTTGGCCTTCACTTTTTAAGGACTGTGTGGAAGCAGTCAAACGCTGCCACCCATGTCAAATTTTTACTCGCAAGATGCGTGTGCATCCAGCTCCTCTTTTTCCCGTTGTCACTGTCGGTCCCTTTACTAAGTGGGGCATTGACTTTACGACTTGTAATCCGCCTTCAGCGGCGAATCACAAGTAAATTATCGTGGCTGTAGACTACTTCACGAAGTGGGCTGAGGCCATGCCTACTTATAAGAACGATAGTGACACGACAGCTTTGTTTCTTTTCAATCAGATCATCTCAAGATTCGGTATCCCAAAGGAGATTGTCACTGACCATGGCAGTCATTTCCAGAACCAACTGATGTTCGAATTGGCTCGTAAATTAGGCTTCCGTCAGGAGCATTCGTCCCCTTATTATCCTCAGGCCAATGGGCAGGTCGAGGCAGTTAACAAAACTCTTAAGACGATACTCCAATGGACAATCGATAAAAATCGATCCAATTGGCACATTATGTTGTATCCGGCTCTATGGGCATACCGAACCTCCATCAAAACAGCTACTGGTTTTACACCTTTCCAGTTGGTTTATGGGATGGAATCCATCTTCCAGGTTGAATGTGAAATTCCATCTCTTAAGTTGGTTGTCGAACTCCTTCCAGTGACTTCGAGTCTCGAAGAGCGCCTAGTTCACTTGGAACATCTCGATGAGCAGCGTCGAGACGCCGCCACGATGAATGAGGCTCATAAGAAAAGGGTTAAAATGCAGTATGATAAGTCTGTCCGTCCTCGAGTCTTTGCTGAAGGTGACCTTGTCTTGGTCTACGACCAAGATAAAGACACCTTGGGGGCAGGCAAATTTAGGCCTATGTGGTACGGTCCTTTCATTGTTAAACGAGTTTTAGAAAAAGGGTCGTATGAGTTAATCGACTTTGAAGGGAACAAGCTGGCGGAGCCCCGAAATGGGCTCTACCTAAAGAAGTACTTTTCTTAGTTCAGGCTGGGCAATGACTTCTTTGTACTTTATGTGTATATTTATACATATATCGTCGAGTGTTTTCTGATATCAGTGCTTTTTGGTCTGCTGTGGCAGGTGCTAATGGATGATTTGGTCTATTTTGGGTTCGCCGATAGTGCTAGTCGACACACCCGGAATCTTGCTTCCGCAGCTTGGGTACTTTATTATCCAACTGGTCAATTGATGGTATCGAGAGGCGTGTGTATCGGTCCTGCTTCAAACAATATGGCCGAGTATACAACTGTTATCAATTTATTATCCGAGGCAATCTCTTATGGGATCGACTCGTTGGTAGTATATCTTGATTCTCAATTGATAGTGTCTCAATTAAATAACATTTATCGGGTTAGGGATCCATTATTATATCGCCAATATTTAAGGGTGAGGTTGTTGCAAAGATCATTCGTTTACATTAATTATTTGCACATTCCAAGATCTCAAAATTGGTTAGCTGATTCTATCGCTAATCAAGCATTAGACTGGCATATCAATCATTCATCATCATAAAATCATACATCAAAAAGTCAAACTGTATATATATATATATATATATATATATATATATATATCATAAAACGCCTCGAGTGTACATATGTGTGTCCAAAAATATACAAAATTGGGACTCAAATGCCCATAATCATGTCAGGCATATCTAACGCCTCGGCTCAGGATGAGCGTCTAAGTATGTCACTATAGCGTTGGCCATGCGCCGAAAGACGCGAAGCTGCATATCCGGAGGAAGGTCCTCTATCTCGGCCATCGGTACTCGGCAGCTCAGTCTCGCCAAGTGTCGTTGGACGTTGTTCAGGGTCCGTTCCGTATCTGCAGCTGCCTCCTCGGCTCGTCGGCCACGCCGTCCATGCCGCGGGAATCCATCTGGTCGTACAGGCCCAATGTCTGGAACATGATCATCATATTAGTCATTTGAATCTCATCAAAAAATATTTTTCAAAATTCATCATTATATTTGAAAAATCCAAAAAAAATCATAAAATAATAAAAACTTCGTACCAATCTCGCCCCATGCTGCATCCGGTGGTAACACTAGATCGGGATCTCCTCGGAAATCCAGCCCAACATAGGGGTAGTCATCCACGGCGATGATCTGCTGCTCCCACCAGGCAAAGAAGTCATCATCAAATGCATTCCTTGGTACTTCCCCACCCCCCAGACGTTTCATCAAGTCAGCCCACCGGCCCATGCGTGGATCACGTGGACTACTGATGGCAACTGCTACCCTGGGGCGGAGTGCGGGAACCTTCTCGAAGAAGAAAGTGCACAAGATGGTTCCGAACCCAAAGTTTTTGGTCTGTCCCCTCCTGATAGAAGTGAGTTGTTCCTTCATGTTGGCAAGAAGAGGAGTACACCAGTCAAACACAGTAGTGAGACAGTCCACTGCCACGCTCATGGTTACCCGTGACGCCTGATGTAGTGAGGATGATCCGTTCACTCGAGCTATGGTGAACAAGATTATCCTGAGTGACAAACTCTCCACATGTGGGATAGAGATCTGGCTCCCGACCTTCCGATGACCCAGGTAGTAAATCTGTACATAGTCATCTACACTAAGGCTATTCCGTGTCCTGCCCCGGGAATGTACTACCTCTCCCCTTCGGGAAAGGCCCGTGATAAAATATATGTCTTCCACTTCTATCCTGAGTGGCATCTGATCAATCACAAATGCTTCCTCATCGACATCCCAATAATCAATGAGCCTCTCGAGCAGACGCGTGTTTGCTTTCATATTTGGCAATTTGAAGAATTTAAGCAACCTGCATCCCCGTAGGGCATCTAATGCCTCATCATTGCCCATAACTTCATTATCCACGGCTGAGTGCTCTCTTTCACGCCATGTGATAGTCATCCTGGAAGAAAAAATCATTTTCATCTGTTTGTTTTGTTTATAAAATTAGTTTGTTGCGCACACGCGGGTTCCTATATACACAGTCGCGTGTAGGGCCGTCGTATACGCGAGTTCAATATTGCCAACCCACGTGTACGCTGTGAAAGAATTTTTTGCAAAAATCCAACGGTAAAACATCAACTAAAATTCCTAAAAACTATCACAATTAATTGCAAGACAAGTTTGAGGCTTACCTGGAAGTTTTCGGCAAGTTTGAACGGTTGAATTGATCACAGGGAAGTTTGCTCCTTTTGCTCCACAATTTTTTCTCTCCAAGTCAAATGGTGAAAATGGTGAGTCAAAAATGCCTTTTATAAGTTTTGAAAATGCAAAATTTTTTCAAAATTTTATTTTGTTTTGCCTCATGTGACTTTTAACTTGGGAGCTTGGAATGCCGAGTTTGGTTTTTTTTCAGGACATTTTGGACATTTTTCGACAGTTCGAGACTGTTCCATGACCGCTGACCCGTCATGGCAGGTATCGTGTTTTCACTGGCATATAGGTTAGGGACGCCATTTTTCCATTGCATTATGCATACTAGCCTCCATATGACCGATACATCTGCCGTAGGGTCCACCCCATCGTGTTATGGTTCGTAAGCCATTTTCACTCGCCGATTTTTTAAATCATGACATGATGGTAGAGCCATCCCTTTACATGGGCATCGTAGTTAGCACCTCACTGACATTTTTTGCCCATGCTGCTTCGTTTTGAGTAGGCTCGGGAGTCCTCTGTAGTCCCGCCATGACTTATGCGTTGAAGACTCATTCCTTTTTGCTTCTTCGCTTCGTTCTGGCCTTATACCCTAGAGGCTCCTATGTGTGTCGAGTTGTACTTCTGCATTGCATGTTGACCATTTGCACCTTTTGGCCTAGAGCCGGCTTCACTTGGACTCGTGTTTAAGCCAACTTTTGACCATGACGTCTGCGAAATCAACCTTGCATACCTTTGACTTCTGTAGCTTGACATACCCAGATCCGTGGAAAGAACATACCTCTGAGTGTCACTGACCAGTTTTCACCTCCCTGCATTGAGCATAGGAACGTTCCTTTTCCCGGGAACTAGATCATCTGTTTCACCGGCACTCGTTCTTTCCACTGTACCATAGCATTCTTTTATTCTTTTTCCGGCTTAACAGAAAAAAGACAAAAAAAAATAAATATTCCAAAAAAGAGCGGGAGAAGGGACATTATTTCCATTTATTGTTGGCAGCTAGAGTCAGTCGCGTCGCCCTTGAAAAAAGCACTCAAAACAAGGTCTCCTCCGCATGGGTGGGATTTAGTTTGACTTAGGTATGCCATAACCTTGTTATTGAGTCAGTTCTCCCCCGATTGGTTATCTCTTCCAATCATATGGAGGGTTCGTTCGTGCCTCCTGCATGGCGAACTTATACAAAGTCATCATATGCTGCCACATAGTCACATTGTGTCGTGCTTTTGTTCAAGGGAAGTTAGCCTGAGTCGGCCTCTCTGCGGTCTCTCTTGACTCATTTTTCAGTCGGCCATCCCTGGTTGTCAGTATCATGCCTATCATCACATCAGCTATATTGGTCCTTTACTCGTGCCGGTTTAAGAAGGTCCCCATTGACTTCTTGCTGGCGGGTCTTCTCCTTATCGACGACGACACCTTGCTCTGAGGACAGGCCTAGAGCCGCACCCTGGCCCTATTTTCATTATTGATAGGTCACCTTGTGCTCAGCATCGATCAGTATCATGGGTCTTTGACTGAGTGGTTTCCCTTATGTTCGACATCAGCATTCATTATCACACATTAGGATTCGTGCAATACCTTGGTTTCCATTTGACCCTATTGGTGGATACCTCGCCTCTATGTCAGCTTTCATTATTGGTTGGTTCAGAGGGTTTCTGCCGTGCGCTAGCCACATCTTGTGTACGCCGGAAACGTACTTCGGTTGGGTTACTACATCTTTTTCGTCTGATTCCTTCCACATTATTGGCCTATGGGTTACACTCGCGCTAGATTGATGGAGGATGCCTTAATGCCTTTCTTCTAGCGGATCTTTCCCTATCGACTCCGACTCATTTCTCTGGGGCAAAGATCTAGAGTCCATTTTGCAGTACCTTGGGGTTTGCAGTCATTAGTGGCAGATTCCTCGCTATCGACAGTGGGAAACCATCATTGTCTCCTGATCGATAGATTCTTACAGGTGTTCGACTTCAGCTCATCTATTCACACTTGTTAGATTGTACTGGGTACCTTGACGCTCATTATCATTATCGGTGAGTAGTCTCCCGTTTGTTAACGGTATACATCAATAACCGGTAATCAAACGATTTCTCACATGGTCGACTTCAGATAATTTATTCCCATGGTGTAGAAATGTACCACGGCGGTCGGTGAAGACCTCAGGTTGTATCAGCATTCATTGGTTCACTTGACAGTTGCTCCTGTTGCTGCTAGTTGATACCACTCCACCTTATATGTTGCAGTCAGTCATGGCGACATTCTATATGCTGGCACCTGAGTTTGTAGTGTAGTACCATCCTATTCCATCATGTTTAGTTGGTACCTTTTGGGATCAGTCTTTGATATCAGTGATTCGTTGCATCTTTCAGCATCATTGACAGTATTATATGTGATATTCAGACATGTACTCGCTCCTTATGATCAGATGATCCATTATGTATCTTCCAGTCATTTATACTTGTATACTTAGTGGATCCGCTTGTACTTGATATGCGGACATGCTTTACTTTTTCTGAGCATGGGTATGCCCGCCTCAGATAGTGTTTCTTTCTGATCTCCTTTTGGTGGCTTGGCACGCTGAATTCTGGTGAAGTCCTCCTCGGTTTTTCGACAAGACTTCCTTTCCATGTTCTTACATAATATATTTCGGCCATCATGTTCCCCTTCTGACCTCATATATTAGGGGGCATCTGTTATAGCTCCAAATCTCACTCTTATGGTTTGTGATAATGCACTCATGGCCTAGGGCAACCCCTCCTTCCAGACCTGGTCCTAAAATTTAAAAAACAGTGTTTTATCCCCTATACGCGACATTGCCCTGAGTTAAACACGTGTACACGCGGGTCTGTGTATACCCAACCCGCGTGTATGTATTAAAACACTTAAAAAAATAAATAATTCCTTATTTTCGGGTGGAGATCGCGGGTTTTACCTGCTGATCACCTGTTAGTGCCCGCGGCCCAACTGTTCCCAACCAACTCCTAACTAAAAAACTACTTTGGAGATGGTATAAAAAGACATCAAAGGGAAGGCCTAAGGGAGATAGAAAAGAAGAGCAAGATTATTATGCTGAGATTTTCCCCTTAGACCAGGTCTGAAGTCCTTGGTGCCTTCTGCACTTCCCCCATTTGGCATAGGAAACCCTTGTTTCCATGTGTATTGGTGATCATTCATCCTTTATATCACCATTGAGTAAGACTTGGAAGGAGCTCTTGTTGGAGGCTTGAGGCTGGAACGAATCCGGGAGGAAGCTTTGCTTGGAGCCTGCTGAAGGTGTTTCAGGTGAAATCTTTCCGTTATATGTACTTTACTTGCCTTTATATAAAGAAACACGTCTTGGTTCCCGAAACAATCTTTCTTTGTGCTTATGAGATTCTTGTCTTGAATTCTTATGCAAGTAGTTACTTAAAGATTTTTATAACTAACTTTATAGCATGAAGATGATTTTTATATAAGTATTTGTCCATGTACTGTTGTGTTCTTTTATTTGTTTGTTTTACAGGTCAAAGGAGAAGAAGGGAACTCCAAGAAGGGTTTGGACCCTAAAGGCCTTCTCGAACGTAGGACCTTAGGTACGTACCCTAAACATTAGAATTTTCTTACAGTAAAGATAATGGCTGTGTGTGTGTTTCTTTGAATAAGCAATTTTCAGTCTGGTAGAGTCTTAACCCAAAGGACCCTAGGGGTACTTTCCCCTCAACCACTCCCTCTCCTTCCCTCCCTCTCCTTCCCTCACTCTTTATATATATATCCATCTCTCTCTCTCTCTCTCCCTCCCTATTCCCCCTTCTCCCTCACTCGCTCTGTCTCTCTCCCCCTGCCCCCCTCTCTCTCTATCTCTCCCCCTCCCCCCTCTCTATTTCTCCCTCTCATCCCTATGTTATCTTTGACGCTCTCCCCCTCCATCTCTCCATCTCCCACCATCTCCCCCTCCATCTAGTCCACCATCTCCCCCTCCATCTCCATCTCCATCCTCCCTCCCTTTCTCTCTCTCTCTCCATCATTATGTCTATCGCTCTCATTATCTCTCTCTCTCTCTCTCTCAAAACAATTCAAATATAATAATTAAGTAAAAAATTCATTCACTGATAACCATATAAATATAAATGATTCTCTCTCTCTCCCCATCGTTATCTCTCTCTCACTCACCAAACAATTCAAATATTTTAATTAAGTAAAAAATTCATTCGCTAACAACCATATAAATATAAATGATATAAATCAAATAGAATATAGAACAATAACTTTGATTATATGATATTAATTTAATTTTGTATATATAAAATAATTTAATCTAAGTATTTATTCAATAAATTAAATATTTAAAATAAGAAAATCAAATATTTAAAAGAAGATAAACTAAAGAATGAAATGTAAGAAACTAATTTATATAAAAAATCAGGTCAAAAATTCATCAAAAATGTGTTTAAAATATATGATGATATAAAAATAATTATAATATATTAATTACAAAATTAATGGTGGATCAAAGTAAAGTATATAATATATAATCATATAAAAATGATTAGAATATATTAATTACAAATTAATGGCAGATCAAAGTAAAACATAATATGATATAAAATGAATAAAATATATTAATTACAAAATTATTGGTGGATTAAAGAAGTAAACAAGGAAATTGGATAGGATATAATGGAGATAATGGCATGCAAACATCAGCGAAGAGAAATTTCATATAGTCGTAGGCTTTCTTATATCATGATCAATTGGATAATGTTAAAAAGAGCAATGAATAATTATTTAGAGCTATTTATCTTGATACATCAAAAAATATGATGAAACAAACTCTGAAACTAAATTAAACTAATGATATATGTATTAAGTGCTTGAACAATTCCAATTTCACAACTCACTACATTTAAGCATGAATGAGAGTTTAAACATTTTAGATTTAGAAAAAAATAAAATATAAAATCATGAAAAAGTAATTATAAATTAAGAAAATAGTTGTACCTATATTAATAATTTTAATGGTTTGATAACTCTATTTTCAATGACTTAAATTATTTGATAACAAAATTTTTAAGTAATTAATTTTATAATATGAATTCACACATAAAATAACATAAGAAACATACATGTCATGGCTGTAACAAATATCGTTGTTACGGCTCTCTGGTTCCCTATTCTCAGCTGTATATACCTCCATTCATCACACTGACTTTCATTAGTCCTTGCATATTTTCTCGCTGATCTTCGTCAAATGAGATCAAAAGCTACCAGGTGCAGACATATTGACAAAACAAAAAAACCCACAGAGGCGGCATACACATCGACAACAGGAAGCACTTCCACCTGCAAATATAATGAAATTCGTTACAATTGCAAATACAATGAAATTCCTTACAATTCTACAAAGTTATTTATGATCTTTATTTATGAGAGCGAATATCTGGTTGGCAGTTGATCAGCATATTCCTTTAGGAAACAGAGCAGCAATAAGCGACTTTTTTAATCTTATAATCCACTGAGAATCTTGTTGCTATGAATACAACCACTCAAGCACAAACACTTGGAGTATCTTTACCTATTGCAACGCTATTCGTATATGAAGGGAATTTAACTTAGAGACGCTAATATGAATGAAAGAATACCTTTGCCAGTGCATTTTCCGGTACTGGGTCCATCCATGCAATAGTAGAGGAACGACACGACCCAATCCGAAACTGAAACATTCCAACCACAAACCCCTCCACAAGTTTCTTTTCTCTGTGTATAAACTGTGACTTGCTCCACATCACTCAATGTACTTGTTATTATTTGAGTGATACAATATTGAATCAATGAAGGTGCATGTCCCAAAGGGAATTTTAATGGGGATAGTTGATGCTATCATCTTGCAATTGACATTACCGATGAGTGATGGAATACCAATCCTCATTTTTCATGCATGTCAAGAAGAAAAAATATATTTTCTCTATATAGTCTTCACTCAAGTTCCTCACTGAAGTATAAGAGAGTCTAATTTTTTGATACCTTTTTTTCCCAATGAGCTAGGTTATGAGGGTGAGCCTCCCTACAATGCTACAATTGAGCATGGGGTAGAGATGACTATGGTTACTGGCACAAAATAGAAGAGTGGGATATCTTATAAAGGTTTTGGCTGGTCACATTTCATTCCCTAGTGTTGTGGTTTTGAGTCGTGATTCACAACTTATAGGTTACAGGCCCCTAGTACTTGAGTTAGACTTAACACTTGCTAACATTTTCTGAAACAAATCGCTCTTTTATCTCATGTCCTTCATGTTTGGAAATAAGTATTAGATTTGTTTGATCTCCACTATCTTGCATTATATCCCTCAATCTAATCAAAGTTGTAAAAAGAAATGTACTTCCTATTCACATTGACCATGGATGTTCACACTTACATCATGTACACAAGGAAGATGAGATATGTCATCATATTTTAAAGTTGCCTGTCTACCATAATTGAAAATTAACTCACAATTATTTAAGTGAGTAAATGTAACCAACATATCACATACATATTTTTAAAATGTATTAATACTACTAGCATATTATTAATAAATGCAAATCATGATACCACACTAATAACTCTATAAATACATTCAAATTGTTCAATCCATTGTCCATGTAATATGGTCTACAATAAATATAAGCAATTATTAGGCATAATGCTCCAAATAATGGAAGTCGAAGGCCATATTAAACGTTATAGAAAATAATATAAAACATAATCATAAATTTATGGGGAGTACATTATTGTTTAGGTATCCACATAACATTGAGTAGCCATAATTGGCAATTGAATTGAATGATTAATGTGCGACATAGTTATGGAAATTTCAGGAGAATGACTCTCACATAGGAGCTTAAAGTACTCTTGAATGATTGAATATCTAATACAAAGTAGTGAGTTAAATATGAAAGTGAAATGAAATGAAAAAAATCTTACGTAAATTTGTGTCATTCCAAGGAAAATACTTAAATATTGTTATGTATGTTACAATTATTATTGTTTAAATTTAAATAATAAGTACTTAAGTCATATTAGCCCCAAGGATTAGCTCAATTGGTTGAGTCCTCATCGCTAAAGCACCTTTTCTAATGAGAAGTCACAAGTTCAATTCTCTCAATACCCTCATTGTCAATCTCCATGGTTGAGCCGATAGGAATTGATCCCTTCAGGTGGATCTTCCTATTAAAAATATTATATGGGTATAGTGGTCATCGATCTCTGGAGTCCGTGAACGACATAAAATAAAAATGCTTAAGTTATATCAAACCCAACAAATTAAAATATAAATAATATCAAGGGTGGAACCCCATTGGTTTTGTGTGAAACTAAATGCAATCAACATAATGGTTAATAGTTTCACATACCATAAATACAATCCATTAAATATAAAAGAAATAAGGAATTTGTTCCTATTGGAGGATTAAAAATAACTAAGAAAACAAGAGACCCAAGTCTACTTATAAAGGATGGAAGAATGGTAGAAAAAATTAAAGGAAGACATCCTTTCTTAGGAGGCGAGGAATCACCTTGAGAAGTGCATAAAGATATGCAAAGGAGAGAAGAAAGCATTAGAAGAAGAGTAAGAGAAGAAGGATAAGAGGAAGGCTTCAATGCCCGTGCATGGTAAGACAAAAGGGGAATTCCTAATTTTTGGCAACAGAAATAGATATTAGGTTAAGAGGTTATTTTATAGACATATAGTATAGACATACAAAAATAATTTTGTTGTTCATAAAAAAATAATTTTATAAAGCAACACCCTTATCAACACTTCTAGTCAATAGTGAAAGTTAATGTGGTAGAGGATTGTAAAAAATTAGAACTTCTTAAGAAAGTGAAGGCCATAGATGAGCACATCCAAGTCTTCACTAAATCAATGGTGATAGAAATTTCATAACTAAATATTGCTAAGAAATGTGGCTTAGGAAAAAAATTCCCATATTGCAACATGTCATGATATCCTTTTACAATTGTTATTGGTTTTCACATAAGGGTGCCCTTGTTAAACATTATGCCATTATTTGATATAAAAATAGATTACCATCATTGCATCAAATCTTAAGTTTGATTTGCAATTTTTTTTTTCACAAAACATGCCAGATTTGTTAGAGGTGTGATGTATGGCTAGAAAGACTTCTAACATCGCTCCCATGAACTTAGGACATCAAGTTTGTCACACTTGTGACAAAATGAATTTTTTAAAGATATATAATATGCCCTGCTCATTTTAATTGGAACGCAACATTCACTGAACTTGTGACCATAGTTTGATGAACCTGGGTTGTTCCAATTGTCATACTTATGACAACAGGATGATGTCTCTTAAAGAGGAAAAATATACCCTATTCACTAGAATTACAATGTAGCATTTTTCAAACTTGTGACCACAGTCAATCGAACATGGGTACACAATCCATCGAACTTGGACTTTTGTATCGGTGCACTTGTGACCATAATTTGAAGAACTTGGGATGTTTGTTCATTGAGGTTGTGACAGAAACAACTTCTTACGTCTTATTCATCACAAGTTTCATGATAAGTCTATGAAATTTACATCACATGTGCGATGAAAAATCAATGGTTTTTTCATTGGACTAGTGATGGGATTTGGGTCACAAGTGAGAAAAACATTATGATGTCTAAACTTATTAAATTTATCACAAAAATATGTGGGTACCAATATTACGATGAAATTGTTTTGATGGATATTCCATTTCTTAGGCATCAGAAGTATGATGGTGTGTCATCAAAAGTTTGTCTAAAAAATATTAGAAAGTATAATCATTTTTAGTAATGAGCGGGGTGGATGTAAATTTCATTATTTGGAAGAAGGTATTGTAAATATCAATGTCATCCCCTAGTTCATTATGTTGGAATGCATTTAACAATGTTACATCCATGGCATGGGTATTAGATACGATATCTTCCATACCAACCTCTATATCAGTGTCTTCATCCTTAACATGTGAAGAACTTGTGTTATTATAGAGGTTTTGAATTGGTGACTCTAGATGTAGTAGGAAATAAATAAGTGGTTGATTCAATGTGGTTGGTATGTTTCCTCTATGATATTTTCTCATTTAATAAAATTTTCTTGATTTGAAATCATATTGGGGTGTAATAATACATGGTATTTAAGTTGCTCATCATTAGAATTGTATTTGTTAAAATATTGAACATTACATCAATAATATTAGTAACACAACACATTTAGTATGTTTAAACATTACACCAAACATTTACTAGGAGCATGGAAATTTTTTTCCCAATAATAAACATGAAACCAACCACTTTATAAAACAAATGTGGAATTAAGCAACTAATTTATATTAGTTCGATATAAAACCCAAAAATAAATTACTCAATTATGTTCCAAGGGGACATCTACACGTATATCCAACAAAAGGAATTTTTTATAAGAAAGTGGTCTAGAGAAGTTATAGTTTAATGATAAATCATTGCTAGTAGAAAAACTCTATATTTCATGCACAAAAACAAATCATAAAAATCTCTTTATCTAAGAATTTTCACTAAAAAATGAGGACTTATACCTCTTGTCAAAGTTTCTATAAGCATAACCATTCATGTAGATACTATACTAGAAAATCTCATCCTTATATTTAACAATATTCAACTAATTAGAATGACTATATTGATGACCAAAAAATTGCATAGGTGTTCCTTGAATATTTTCTTGGAATAGATATATGTGGAATAGATATATGTGAAAGGGTGAACAACCTAAAATTTGCAACATCTATTATAGACTTCGAACTCCCCCCCAATCCCACCATATCCCCTTTCCCCTTCCCCTCCCCCAATCCCACCATATCCCCTTTCCCCTCTTTTGCCCTCTACCCCTCTACATAACCCTCCCCCTCTCCCTCTCCAACCCCCCCTCACTCTTTATCTCTATCACTTTCATTATCTCTCTCTCCCTCTCTCTCTCTCTCTCTCTCTCTCTCTCTCTCTCTCTCTCTCTCTCACTCTCTCTCCTCCCTCTCTCTCTCTCTCTCCCTCTCTCTTTCTCGCTTCTCCCTCCCTCTCTCTCTCTCTCTCCCTCTCTCTTTCTCGCTTCCTCCCACAATCTCACTCTCTCTCCCTCCACAATCTCACTCTCTCTCTCCCCCCACAATCTCACTCTCTCTCTCCTCTCCTCGTCCACTCCTCCCTCACCCTACCCTTCTCCCACTATCTCTCGCTTAATCCCTCTCTCTCTCTTTGCCCCACACACTCTCTTCCCCCTCCCCTCCCCCTCCTATCTCTCCCTCTCCCTCTCTCTCTATCCTGCTCCTCCCCCCCCCCCCCGTCTCTCACCCTCCCTTCCTCTCACTGCCACCCCTCTCCCCCCCCTCTCTTCTTTCTCCCTCTCCCTCCTTCTCTCTCTCTCTAGCTCTCCCTCTCTCCCTCTCCCTCCCACTCTCCCTCCAGTCCTTGCTCTCTCTCGCTCGATCTTTCCCCTCCCCTTCCCCCTCTATCTCCCTACCTCCCTCTCCCTCTCCTCCATACCTCCTCTCTCTTCCTATCTCCCATTCCCACGCTCTCCTCCTATCCCTCTCCCCTTCCCACCCTCTCCTCCTCTCCCTCCTGCTACCACACCCCTCTCCCTCCCTCTACCTCTTTCTCTCTTTCCCTCCTCCTACCCCTCTTTTGCTCTCCCTTCCAACTCCCCTCCCCTCGCTCTCTCTCTCTCTCTCTCTCTCTCTCTCTCTCTCTCTCTCTCTCCCTTTGGCCATCTCTCACCAAATCTATCTCTTTATCTACCCCTTTACCCCCCTCTCCCTCTCTCCCCATATCCCTCTCTCTCCCCCTCTCCATATGTCTCTCACTGTCTCCCTCCATCTCCCCATATCCCTCTCTCTCCACTTTCGTCCCACTCCCTACATCTCTCTCTACACTGCCCTCCCCATCGCTGTGTCTCTCTCTCCCCTTCCCTCCCCCTCCCTATGTCTCTCTCTCCCCTTTCCTCCCCCTCCCTATGTCCCTTTATCCCTCCCCCTCTCCCTCTCCCTGCCCCTCTTTCTCCCCCTTCCCCACTCTTCTCTCTCCCTCTCCCCCTCTCTCTATCCCTCTGCCTCTCCCCATCTCTCCCTACCCCTCTCCCTCTCTCTATCCTCGTCTCCCCTTCCCCCTTTGTCACTCTCTTCCCCTACCCCTAAAGATCTTCCAGGACCAACATTTGTGGTGGACCAGGTAGCAGAAACTCCATCTCTTGATGTGGATGACTTTATATGTAGACTCATAACTTCAAATTAAGAAAGGCAGGTGATTATGTGGAGTTTTAAAGGTTTTTTTCCCCTGTCGTCTTTATTTTTAAGTGTGGGTGCACCTGAATTGGTCTCGAGATATTGTGCTACATTTTTGCTCAAAAATATTCTTTGTCGTGCCTTCAAAAAACTCAAAAGACCAGAAGAATTTTTTTTAACAAGGATCCTGGTTTTCATTAGAAAAATTTTGAGGTCTAAAATGGGTCTCCTAAGGAATATTATAAAATAATAATGGACATAATAAAATAAGATTAGATTACAACATCAAATTTTAGAGGGAAAAAAGAAAAAACTACTCTTTCAACTAGTATTTTCAACTTATCTCCCTACGATTTCACTCAAATTTCAAGTGGGAGCACTAAATTCCTCATCCAAAGAGTACCTATAACACCCCTCCCACATTTACCCAATTTCACAAGATCACCAGGGTAAATATGAGACATGTGTCACTATGACCTGACCAACCTCCTAGTTCCAGTTAAGGAAGTGGGGCCTACAAACCGACCACTTACAGACATCCCTCAGGAACACCAGGTCACCCAAAAGTCAGTCCACAACCTCTAATGACCAGATCTTAAGTTGGAACTGCTTTTTCCCTAACCTAACCCACAACCGCACCCACAAAAAGGCATGCATGCAGTTATGAGGCTCCAATCGCACTCATAAGCCTAACTATCAATGGTTATGACCTAAATTCTTTAGTTCTGAGCATGTTGTCCTAGGATCTATGCCACCTTCTCAGGCTAGCCTCTAGACCATTGCCCAAAATTGCCTGAGACTTTCCAAGATCACAATTAATACACGATGACAAATCTAAACATTTAATCCAGAATCAAAAACTTGACCTAGATTACCTAGAAACGCACTAGATATTTCGTCAAAGTTAATTTGTGATAGGGGTATGGAAGGGGGATGGAGGCATGTAGGAATGTTGGAGGAAGGAAAGGGGTCAAGGGAATGGAGAATATTAACTTCTTGGAGATCACATTGCTAATCTTGAGTTGACCAATGAGTGAGAAGAATAATGTCTTTTATTTCCTTTCTTATGTTATACCATACATCTTATCCAAATTTTTTATCCTTTTGAAAATACAACAATTTTTTTTCTTTGCATGTTCCCCAAAGAAGGAATCCTAGGAGTAGTTTACAAGCTCAATTAATGATTGTATGTTTTAGTGCATTACTCCTTCCATCTACTATTGTATCTTATATACCCCTGTTATTACAAATCCATATGGAAAAATAGATCACTACAATTTTTCCAGGAGGAAGTGAAGGAGTAGAAATTAAGGAGATGTTCAGCGTTTTCTAAGCCCTGGGTGTAAAAGTGACAAATAGAAAAGCCCTAAAAGCCCCTCTTTAGAGATTATCCTAAGTGAGGGTTTTGTTGTGGGAAATGGTCCATTGAAATACATAAATATATGAACAATATTAACTCTTATAAAAAAATTAGTTTTTTTTATAAAATCAATTTAATTTTTTAAACTTCTTAATTTTTAAAACCTATTATTTTTTAAACATATCTCATTCATATTATCTCACTACCAATATAATAATATATGATTTTGAAAGGTCCCACTACTAACCATAGAGATCAAACCAAACAGAATTAATAATGAACATTCACTATTGGGGTAAGAGACAGAAGCCTTCCTTTGAGTTTTATCATAATAGGTGCCCCTTTTTTTTAAAATGGCTCCAAAAATTAAACATAATCCTGGGCTTTCACTATTGCGGTAAGATATACAAGCCTTCTTTTGAGTTTTCTCATAAATGTGCCTTTTTTTTTAAGTGGTTCCAAAACTTAAACATAATACATCGCGTGCATTGTTATCAATTTCTGACCATGCTCACAATCATCATTCATCTCGTTGCAAATTGTAGATGCAACACTACTCTTCAGGTCTTCAGGTCCAAAACACCACATAAATGAAGGGCATGAAACAATGAATGAAAGGAATGAGTTATGAAACGAATAAGTGGAGTTATGAAATAGATTTTCCAAGATAAAAACTTGTTAATATAATAAATAAAGACCTAATACAATTGACTACATAATAACATTGAATTTCAAATACAGATGACTTCATATTAACATTCAATTTCAAATGACCGTTTGTTATAAATCATTTTGTTTTCACAGCAAGTATGACAGTAAATGTAGTTTTTCTGTATCAAAGATATGTAGTTCTTTTTAGATGAAGGATAAACATTAATATCAAAAAATAGTTTTTTGAATTTAACAAAATAACTTAACAAAAACAATGTTCACCTTCCTAACTAAATTTTTAAAGTTGAGTTATAAAGCCACATATTCAAGGCAACAAATAGATGAGATTCCAAAATACTTAATCAAAGAGTTACAAAGCACATAGAGCAGCTTGACAAACTTGAGCATAATTTGATTACAGATTTGTCCCAACTTACCTGAGTATAGTTTGATTACAGATTTGGAAATCTGATAGAAAGGCAAAAAACAAACAGTTAATTTTTGTCTTCTCCATTGATTTTAATTATTTTTAAAATATTCTATTACAGCAAAGCTGTTAACATTAATTTGACACCTTGTTACCACAATGCATTGCTAGTTCTAACAGTTGAACCATCATCTGGTTTCCAAGCAACATGAGTTGTAGGATCTTCTATTACAGAGATCGTAATCTCAGCGATTGAGACTCTCCGTTCGGCGCTGCAGCTAGAGAATATTTTCTCTGCAAGTTGCTCTTCTTCGATGGGGTTTTTAGCTGCGACCATGCCATGGTAAGTTCCTCCCTTTTAAGGGGGACGGAGATGGTTTCATTCTCCACTGAACTGCGAGAGGGGACGGGAGAGGATTAAGAGCGATGTAAGGTAAGAGTGGGGTGGAGGGGCAGAGGAGAAGGACAACTCCCTGAAGCTCGCGTACTGGATCCTGTTTGCTGGTAAGTTGACCAGGTCGTTGAGTTAGCAGACTCCAGGCCGAGAAGTTGAGGGAAAAAGTCGCAACTGGGTACAGGATGATAACAGAATGGAGGAAGAACAATGGCGCTAGGGGATGATGCGCAATAACTGGGAGGAAGATCGAAGGGGAAATGAACGCGCTCACACAGTGGAAAACCTTGTACAATGGAGACATGGAACGGGCCGCGAGACACATATGTTGCAGGAATATTATTAGCTACGACACACGGGGGTAAGCAGAGTTTCGGCCCCGTATTTATCGAGAGTTAATATCAGTTCTTTGTATTTAGAGGAGAACGTGTGACACCATGGGCATAGCCACAGTAGATCGTTTAAAAAAAGCTTGCAGACGACCTAGAAACACCTTCCAGTGTGGCTCTGCACAGTAGCAAGGCCTATGACATTATGAAAAAAAGGGGAACTGTGGAATCGTTTGGGCATTGTGGCATTACAGTGTTGTTTGTTCACGGGAAAGATAGAGGAGTTTTTTATTCACAGAGCCTGTGTTTCGAACACTGGAGGGGTCCAGACCGAACAGAACTGCGGGGATTTTCAAAATCCCTGACAACAACGGATTGGCCGATGGAATGTGATCTGACCATAAAGGAGATGTCAGAAATTCGCCAACTTCCCACAAAACCCCCTGCACACGTCTCCTTGATTTCGGTTTGACTGCTGTGAGGTCGGTTCAACATTGGCTAAACACCCAACCTCATATATTGCTGGCGGCAGAACAAAGTATCTCCCGATCCCGCGCATCCTGACAACCATTTCTACTCCGCCGAATCCGTCAGAATTGAGACAGAAGCTACGCTCTCAACACTCACTCAACATGCGATATCTGGCGATATTTCATAGCGCCAACAACACTGCTTAGTGGCGCCAGCAACACTGACAGGTGTCCAATTGGAGCGTCCCCGACTTGATCAACAGGTCAATAGCACACATACAGTCAAAGAGCTGGTGGCGCGCGAACTAAATGGTCCATCTGGAAACTGGATATGCAAGTAGGCGGGTTTAAGAGCTCCACAGCATGAACATGCATGAGGACTTCCTAACCGAACTAACAATCTACCTTTCCTCTGCAACATCGCAACTGCAAATCTGACTGTTGGGGATATTTTTGGCATGGTGCTATGAATAAAACACGTTCAGCCAAGTGCGTGATTTTGTCAGAGAACTAGGAGCACTGGAATGGGATGTTTTTTGGCCGGGCACAGTGAACAGTATTCGAATCGGCCCACTACAGGATTAGGCAAAGCAAGTGGAGAATTGGAACGAATCACAGTCACAAATGATTGGGTTTGGAGAGCCCAACTGATCGAACTAGGTGGGCTGACTACACAACACTCTGAACATAAATAAAATGGTGGAAAATGCATACTTGGGCTAACAGTTGGAATTTAGGCGCGATTGTGGAAATTAACAGATCGCGTGCAGATTGATAACGCATCGGAACTGCCCCCATTATAATCAGTCCGACTAGGCTACAATGATGGACAACCACATCCCTCTACCTTCATCCATGGAGGTGGAACCACTGATTGACATCACAGTGCAAGCGGAAGAACAATATTTCCATTCCAAGACGCCCTCCCGAACCATTACTCAACAAATTAAGAGACCTGAACACAACATGTCCCATGGCACTGACAAAAAGAAAAACAGGTCTATCAAAGTGGCCTGACAACTACGTAGACTAGTCCTAGATGCCGATGGACACTAGGAGGAATCAATAAAATTAAAATCTATGACATTGGTTAGCCGATGGGTATAATGCAACTTGAACGAGGCATAGATGGGAAAATGGATGGACACATGGTGGCTTCCCAAAATAAATTACTGGCCTCACATCAACACACTTTAGAATGGCTGGTTTGCATTCAATTTCAAATCTCTGAAGGATGCAACCCAAATACCAAAAATTTCGTGGGTAAGTGGGCAGGGATACTTAACATTCCAAAGGTGGACTTTTAGATTTGATCCAGTGATAGAAAAACCAAGAAGGAACATCATTTGGATGAAGCTCCCGGGCTTGCCCCTGGAATTATGGACCAATAAGGCAATAACGCATATTACAAATACCATTGGAAATCTCTATTACTTAGATGATAGATGCCTAGGGGATAAGAACAAGCATACAACACAGGTTCTCATTGAAAACGATTTTGCAGGGGGGGGCTTCCAGAATGCATTGACTTATACTAGGGGCCATGCTCACAAAAGAAAATCATTGATTTATGGGCAATGCCCTTCACATGCCTCCGCTGTCATGGGACGAGACACCTAATGTATGACTTTCCAGATCGATATGGCCGAAATTCCCGCTCACAACTGGATATTGTTGATGGAAGGCAAGACAAATTCAAAGCAAACAATACCATAATTCATGAAAACACAGGTTATCTCACACCACCCTCCATCATCCAAATCCCAAGCTCAAACCAACTACCATGACCTGAACTCGATCTCCCTGTGGGCTAACATTCTTGTCCACTTGAATCCTCTACCCCAACATTCCACTCATTGGATGTTATTCATTGCCCCCCACTCCATTAATCTGGTTATCAAATCCTCATCTCACTCCATTACTTGGCCACTTTCATCACTTCTTAACCATAAGCCCATATCTCCTGCTCCTTCGATCACTCCCCTATCATCTGTTGAACTGGACCTCTATTCCCTAATCAAATTTGGGGCCCCATCTAAGCGTACATTTACCCCATTCTCTAGAGACATGGAGTTAGAAGTCCTACATCGAGAGAAACTATTCACCATGGAGCCTCTTACCATTAAAAGATATTTCTTTGAAAATGATAACACTCCTCCATGCCCAGCTAAGCGGAAAGTGTCACAACCAACAGAAAATCCAAGAGATATAAAAGGGTCTCCACCTATTCCCTTGCTCCCACCAACCTTATAAACCACTTCTCGGAATCCTCCATTGTTGAGGCACTCATTGCTCCTGCCACCTTCTGGGTTGGTCATCAGGTTGTAAATCTCCTCAAGTCTCGGGTCCTTAGAGTTGAGCCACCAGAATTCGACCTTCAGTAATGACTATCTTATCCCTAAATTTTTTAGGGTTGGGATCGACACCCAAAAGACAATCAATTTAGACACATAATTGACATTAACAAACCAAGGATTGTGCTACTTCAATAGGCTATGACCTACAAATAGAAAACTTGGGGATATCTCTCCAAAATCTGTCCAAATTGGCACATTTGTGCTACTGACACATCAGGCTTATCTGGGGGTCTCGCGATAATGTGGAATCCTTACATCTTCAGCTTCAAAGCATACAACACCTTTGTTGGACTCATTATCACTGGAGTAGACGTGGCACCAAACCAAATTTCCGCATCATCAACAATTATGCTCCATTTGAACACAGAAGGGACTTCTCGTACAAGGCCGACCAAAGTAGACTCCTCGACGTTAGTTCTATAATCTTGGCAAGGGACCTTAATCTCATCACTGGGCCAACCAAACAATGGGGATAAATGAGCAAACTTGATCCATTGGAGGACTACTTTCATGTTTTCTTTAAAGATAAAGGACTCACGGACATCTCTCCCAATCCTATTGGACCGACCTGGCATAATGGACATTCTGGTATTCAAGGCATTGCAAAACGAGTTGATTGTTTTTTATTGCATGAATATACAATCAACAGGCTTATGGGTCTCACATCCACCATTATTAACACTAAGATCTCTGATCATTTCCCCTTTTGCTACATTGGACGGAAATACATCAAAATAGGGCTCCATCATTCAAATTTAATCAATTATGGCTTAAAGAGGCGAGCTACACAAAATTGGTCAAATTTGTCTGAAAAATGACTGCAATGGACCCAAAGGATAGACAAATGGATGGAATTAATCATGAACCTTGTAGGCTAAAAGAAGCCACAAAAACATGGGCAGGAAACAAGAACAAGATGTTGATTAAGGAACTGATAAATATAGATGAAAAATTAAGACCATGGAGGACCCCAATGATCCCAACTTATCTGCTACTCGTAAATCAAAGATCCTATAGTTGGAAGGACGCAAATCACAGATCCTCCTTAGATAGGACGAAGCTCTACAACAAAAAAGTATCATTATGTGCATACAAGATGGGCACAAAAACAGTTAATTTTTCCATAAGTAGCTTTTTGGCAGTCGAAAAAAAATTAATATCTGGAGCATTAACTCAACCTCTAAAGACCATCTAATAGACTAGAAAGATATTGAGGGGGTAGCACACAAATATTTTAGTGAAACCTACCAAGCATGGGATGAGGTTCCCTTCAACAAACTGGAAAAATGTGATTTATATCCCACAACCACTAACAGGGAAGCTTTAGAACATATGGAATGCACGGTCACAAAGGACGAAGTCATCTCTGTTCTAAAAAGTTTGGGCAGAGGGAAAAGTCTCGGACCTGATGGAAGGACAATAGAGATATTCCTACACTTTCAAGACATCATGATAGATGGGCTCACTGGTATGGTGGAAGATTCCAGAATCCATGGATGGGTTTCTACTGCCACCAATGCCACTTTCATCACACTAATCCCAAAGATAGATAAGTCTATCTCATTTTCTGATTTCCACCCTCTATCATTGTGCAACACCACCTACAAACTTATATCCAAAATTATTGGCAAGCGCCTGAAACCCTTCCTGTCTTCATATATCACTACTGAATGATTTGGCTTCCTCAAACATTGTCAAATCCACGATGTGGTTTCTATAGCACAATAAAGTCTCCATTCCATCAAATCCCACAATTTAGATGTCTGCCTCGTGAAAATCAGTCTGATCAAAGCATTTGACTACATGGATTGGGAACTAATTTGAATGACCCTACGAAAGATTGGCTTTGGCTCCACCATGACTGTCTGGATCCAATCCTGCATTAAATTTGCCTCATTTTCCATATTGATAATTGGCCTTCCCACTAATTTGTTTTCGATCTCCCGTGGCCTTTTCACAAGGGATGTGCCCTGTCTGCTCACAACAATGGGCTAATCTCCAGGTATTTGATCAATTGCCTCGGTCCACATCACCCATTTACTCTTCATGGATGATCTTCTAACTATCTTGGTACACATCACCCATTTACTCTTCAAGGATGATTTTTAACTATGGGGAAAATAGACCCACTAGAATGGCACCACATTTTCGAGATACTACATGACTTTGGGACCACATCTGGGCTTCTCATGAATAAGTCTAAATCTCTATTCATATCCAGTGACTCGGAGGCAGATTCATCCACGGACATAACAAATCGCTTTGGTGTCACTACTGTACACTTGGACAAGGGATTCACATACCTTAGATTCAAATTGAAGTTGATGGGCTACAAGATCATGGATTGGGACTGGTTATTCAGTGATGAGCCTCATCATTGGGTAATTATATGGGCCTTAATTGGCCTTAATTCACCTCCTAGCTTAGTCAAACCAACTATTCTCACAATTTATTACATACTTTTGATTATATTTTGTTTATGAGATGAGTTAGAGTTGGATATTTTGCTTTGTGGTCTAATGTGCATGTAATGCAGGAATAAAGGATAAAAGCAAGGAACTGTGGCAAAGACCTTGGTCAAAACTTGAATGGGACAAGGGAGAGGAATTATAGGAGGCAAATCCTCCTCATTTACTACCCCTCCATTTGAATATTCCTCCATGAGCTCGGAGTGCAAACAACCAAATCATGAGGACTAAAAGACAGCCGAGCAAGTGAAAGTGACAAAAACTAGTTTATCTTAAGTGGGGAGTCAAGCCTCCCTAATGGGAGGGAAGTCGTTGGATACTTCAGATGTATACGTAGAGAGGCTTAGGACCTCAGTAGGATTTGAATTCTTATTGTAAAACTCTACTTTATTTCTGAGCTACAAGACTTGTGACAGTTTGTTATGTAATCCATGGTTTTTCTAATAAAAATGAGTTTTGTTTTGAGCCAGCACTGAGTTAACTCAGAGGGCTGAAGTTCTTGGGCTAGGGCCCAACCCAACCAGCCAAAGTTCCTCTTTATTATACATGTATGCTAGCATATATTTCTGGTTTTGTTCATTTGCTTAAGTAGCTTCCTGGTTTTCTGTTCATTTGCTTAAGTAACTGCATTTCCATTACAACAATATAGCATAGATTCCTGGTTTTCTGTTCATTTGCTTAAGTAGCATCATTCCCATTACAGTAGTGTAGAGTAGATCGGTTATGCTTTAGTTTACTTCCATTTGTGTTTTTTTTTTCAATTAGTAAGTTAGCTAGGAGAAGAAAATCACCATAAGGTTGTCTGCAAGTGTTTCGGCCTCACCTCCTCCCTTTGGGACCATGACTTGAGGAAGAGACCCTTCAGCAATCCCAAAAACACACGCTTCTAGTTCTCGCATGAGCTTTGGAGTTTGTTGTTTGATGCAGTTACTTGTTTCATTTTATTATCATCATTTTCCCTCACTCTTGGTCCACCCTCACCCTCGGTGGTTTTCCTATCGTTTTCATTTGAAACCTCCTTTAGCACATTCTTCATGCATCGTTTCCTCATCGTCTGATCCAAAACAAACCTGACCAATCATCGTCCGATTCATTAGTTTACCCAATGGCCATTGCATGTGAAGTCTTCCACCTACTTTATGTGCTCTAATCTCCACCATTGATCTGTCTCTTGATCCAACAACTATCACGTCACCTCAATACTTTATGCGCCCCAATCTCCACCGTTGATCTGTCTAGCTTGATCCGATGGCTATCACGCAATCTCGCGCGGATTCTTGCATGACCACAAGGATTAGTTGTATGTATAAATGTTGCTTTTTTCTTTGATACCTTAACTTTTTAGAATGTGACTTCATATGACTTCATATTGTCCGAAAACAATCTCTTATGCTTTTTAGAGATGTAATTCTATGTTGATTTTATGTTCCATAATCATAATGGTGGGATGAGGGTTTTTGGAAATTTGACACTCAAGAATAATTGTTGTTTAACTCTATCTAGATTTTACCTTTATGCTTCTTAACTATACTAAATGGATATACAATATTCATTCCAGGAAAAATAAATAAATAAAAATAAAAATAAATCATAATCAACCTCACAAGCTCACTACAGTCAACAACATGTCAATCATACACCAATTAATCTTACCAATTGTACACTGATTTTTAGTGACCAATACCTCATTTGAAGATATTTATTTACTTTTTATTTAAGATATTTATTTACATTTTATTTAAGATATTTTTGTCCAACTAAACTTTATGCTAATTACATATTTCTAGGAGAATATGTCATTGCTATAAAATTTATATTTATGCATTTTATAAAATTTATATTTATATATCTTTTAATATTAAATTTGATTGAATTTCAAATCATTTTTTTTTTAATTTAATTTAGAAATTAATTTAAAATTCATTTTAATCTCTTTTAAAAAAGTTCTTTACAAAAGTAATTTTTGTATGAAAACTTAATTTGTTCTTCTCATCATTCGAAATTCAATCGGAGGAAGAAAAGAAGAGGGGCACTTCTCTCCCATTCGTAGTAGAAACCAAAAGAAAAGGAGCAATGTTCTTTGCAAACATACAATTTCTCAACAAAATTCATTTTGATGTGAAAAACAACATGTTTCACTTACACAAACATTTAAGCATAAGCAAAAAAACAAACATTTAAGGCGTAGAGACCAACAACTTTTTTTTTTTAAATTGCAGAGCAGACCAATGTTTGAAATTGGCGATGAATTTAGTTTCCAACTGCCCCCAAACTAAATACAACACACTGAAGCATCAATTTAAAGTTTGAATGTTTAATTTGAGGGTCTCTAGAATATCAGTTGTGGTTCTTAACATGGCCTTTGTTTCTCTAAAGTATCTGTGCACAGGTTGATGCAGATCCTCCTTCCCTTCATCAGAGATGTCAAGAAACTCCTCCATCTCTCTCACTGGATCGTTCATGTCCATCCATCCTTCCATGGGTCTTTAGTACCACAAAATATTTGTTTCTTTGAAAGAGTTAAACGCACAATAAATCAAATCTCATGTCTTAAACTGAAGAGGTGAGTAGTAGCATTTAAATAAAGAGGAGGTGTGTTGATGTGTAATCTGTTATGCGAATTGTGTCGATGCATTCATACGTTTCTCATTATCATTTTTATAAAAACTCTTTAATGCCCAATTACGAATCATTCAGTCAGTTATGTAGTCATATGGGCCTGGTCGACCATGCTAGGGGGAATTTTACCGGGTTTTAATGTTTTTTTAAAGAAAAGCAACCATTTCAAATTTTATGTTCATGGAATCATCACGTCCTTTTGTTGTTGTAGAATTAATGAATATTTTTTAAATATATGAGAAAGAGAGTTAGTTGTGGAAGACTCAGACCTTATAAAAGTTGATCAACAAA